>JAMBLF010000097.1:0-440731 GCA_030578115.1 Leucoptera coffeella
TAGCAAAACTCAGGACTAACAAGCGAAACGAAACAACAAAAACGGAGTATGGTAGGGTGGAGAAATCAAAATGCAAAATAAAATAAAAACATAAAGAAACCATTAGACACGATTAAGTGATTAATAAACATGTTATGTATAAAAATATTGATAAACAAGATAATTTTATGAAACAATGTATTAAAATTTAAATTCGTTTTCTTGTCAAAATAAATAATAATAAGGCATGAGATGAATGATGGTAATGAATTATATCTTCCCATTCAAATCCTTAAAATATTTGTAATCTATGCATTTATATTCAGTGTTTCCAGACTAAAGTGGTCATAGGGTCAGTATGATTATTCATACAAAATGACAAATCAGCTAATTATATACACAAGACTGAAGTAACTACAAACTTTTTTTGATGAATAAAGTATTTAATAATACTCTAAATGTACTCACAGTGGTTTAGGCGGATCACTGGCAAGGAGCGTGCCGTCGTTGCGTATTCGGCCGCCATTTTCTTCGGCCTCCGAATCACTGTCGGAATCATCGAATGCAGGTTCTGGAGCATTCCTTTCCACTGGAGGCCCTTTTATAAAAATATCATCATTTTACACTAAACGCATGTACTTTACACTGCTGTACGGGATAGTCTTCGAAAAAGTAAAGTCAATGGTTAGTATGACATTATCCAATCATTTTTCACCCGATTATTAACATTCAACGTGACAGGGTATGATCTTTTTATATAAGATACCCAGTTACCCCTTATTAGTTACAGTAAAATCAAAGCTAAATTCGATTCCCCATTGAGCATGTATGTTATGATAACTAGAAATACGTTAAAATATTAACGTTGTGTCGTATAAGATTAGTTTTATCATTACCTTGACCATTGGTGGGTGCTCGAGGCGGTCGGTTCGGTGGTTCGTTGGAAACGACTCCCAGTTCATTCAGCTGCGCAGCTAGCTTGTCAAGGTCCTGAAATAACGGTAACAGTTACAGCTAAAACAGTAAAAAAGTAACTTAAGCTAATAAAATATCTAATAATATCTTACAATTCCATTAAATTAAAAATATTTATCTGAAACGTGTGAATCTTAACAAAGTTTAAAACAAAGACCTATTTACGAAATAAAAAACTTTATGATTCGAATTTGCGAATAATGTAAATATAACATAAAAACATATAGGGTATAGAACACAAACCTCTGGCTTACGCGGCGGGAGCTGCACGGTGGGTAAACAAAAGACAGCATGACATGAAAATAAAAAAAGCGACGCAGGTTAAGCTAATGGCCAAAATAATATGGTTAATGGCTGTGAGCAAAATACAGTGCATAGTGAATACAAGTTATTGTAATGATACCATGTTAAAATAAAATTAAAACGATAAACAAATGCTTTTGTTGCAAATTAAAAAGGATTTTCTAAATTACGTTCGGCATTTTAGTTTGCTTTAGTTTAGAATAGCAACCCAGCTAGCATAGTAATTAAATCCTAGCTATCTGCCTCTCATCTCGTCATGTCCATTTGACGATGAGCTAGTAACCGTTCACCAATATTCCATATTAAGGCCATCACGACCCCGATGGTAATAGAAGGACATTTATTAATAAATTAGCAAATTATTTACGACATAAACTTCTTTACCTCTTACTTTATTTATGACTAATAACTTACGGGACTAATCGCGTATGTTTTTATATAGTAAAGTTACCTTTATTAAGGGTATTGTTCGCGGAATTGAGCGAAACGAGTGTTTTCATTTTTCAGTTTAAACGTATTTAGAACTTACTGACACCTATCATACTTTCAAGGTAGCATAATGAAAGACTGAAATTGATGACTGAAGTAGTTTCAAGAGTTAAATATCAATAATTACGTAAATATAAACGCATAAAGTTGATAAAAAATCAGAAAAATGGCGCAAACAGGGTTTTGTATTTTTTCGTTTATTTTGTCACGGAGTAAGATCTGAAATCAAAATATACAATAATGGGTTCTCTAAATACTAAATAATTTGACTAAAAACATATGAGGTCCTGTTTTATTCATAATACTGCAGTTTTCGTAAGTATAAAACGCCCAATTTTGGGCCGCCATCTGTTTCATACATTTTTATATGGACAGCTTACGCGTCCGCCGCGAGTCGCTAGTTTCAATAGATCGCGTTCAGAATTTGGCGAATGCCAGCGTGGGGAGCACGTCCATTTTGTTGGCGATCACAGCTAAACCGCTAGATAATCACACGAGATCAGTTATTTCTTAGTTCAATAAGTGAAATTTGGAAAACAAAGTGTAATCACTTTGGTGTTTGAGGTTATTGCTTATTATATTACAAGCGATTTTCTTCTTTCGAAGTGAACTGCTAAAGTTGATTTATTCTACATGTATATTTTAAAAAGTATTTTACTTGATGCGACGCCATATTTCATATACATTTATTCTTTCGTCATTTATGCCTATGACAGGTATATATGTCAGACATGATAATGAAGATGTAATAATGAATAAGTTTGAATAAATAAAGAAATAATGAATAAGTTTGGGATATTATGAGAAGAAGTTCAGAATATACAGACATGATACATTCTGACATCACTTCAGCTTTCTTCACAGTAGGTAGGCAGCAATTAGTGAACCCCAAGATAGGTTATTTATGCTATATTATATATACACACACACATATACATAATTATTAATAACTATATATTATGCATTACGACCGTGATCGAATTCAGGGTAGTCAGAGAACTTAACGTATGCATTTGTGATGGTCGAAATCATAAATATATACATTTGGGATGCTCTTTGGCAACTTGAATTTGAGTTATTGGCGAACTGCAGAATAGGTTATACCGGTACTGGACAGATATACGGAAATAACGACAGTTGGTTAGATTTTGATTTTTTTACGACTCAGACTCATCTCTCTCAAGAAGGGTAGATAGACCGCGGAGCAATTTTTTAGAGACTATCGAATTGCTATCGAAATCCCAATTCGGTCACTAGGCTCTCATAACGGAGTTGGAGGTCGCACCAAAAAAAATGTATAATTATTATACATATCCTGCTGCTCAAAATTTTGCTCAGTAGTCTGTAGGTATTGTTTGCCTCGGCAAACTTTACGCATAAATCGAAGAATTATATATTTGAAGTTCTTTTTCAGCTCAAAACCATACGAAAATACAAGCGCATTACTAGGCTCACAGACTCCTATAGGAGGTCGGGTTAGGGTACTCACTCAAGTACGTTCCAATACACTATTTCTTATTGTTTCGATAAAATTACAATTATTTACCACAAGTGATTTATTATTTAAATATTGATTACTTTTATATATTTATGACTACAATGTTTTTAATATATATTAATAAATAATAAGTTGTTGAATAATCTGATTATAATTTATTCCGCCATGACAATAAAGTTTGTTATGATTTTGTTATATCAAGTTTGATGTGATTTATTTCAGTGTTTTTGAAACTATCGTAGTGTGGAACCTGTTTATATCGCAAACATAAATAACATTACATAAAATATTCCCTATTATCCCGCTGCATTGCTTTGTGAATCGATATTTATAGAAAAATGCTTCATGCATAAGAATTTACAAATGAAATAACAACAATTTATCTGCAAGAAATCTAATTCATCATACTGATTTGATATTGACTTATATTAACTTTGATTTTAACTTATTATTACTTATTTTAGATATAAAAACATTCTTGGCCACTACTAAAACAGAAAGGTAACCTCAAAAGTATTTATCCCAGAGATAAACAATGGGCTGCAATTGTTTTACACGGACTTGTTTCTATAACAAAACATCGACTTTGTTTTGGAATAAGGTGGTAGGTATCTGTAAGAACATACACACATCAACATGGTCTAGGGATATTTAACTCAAACCTAAATAACTAAAATTATACTACCTTTTAGTTAAGACACCTGTATCTGTAGTATTATATTATCTGTGCCTGTATATTAAATTAAACCTTGATTATTAGCCTATCTGATTAAATGAAAATATTTTAGTGAAAGTTGTAATTTAAAAAAATCTAGAACAAGAGAAAAACTCTGATAAAACTTCAAACTAAACTTTATTTTTAAAACATTAAAACTTCAACATAACATTTACTTTTTTTTACTAAAATCGTGTTCCACTGAAAATCAATAATGTTTAGATCTTCCTAAGATATTCCTGACACATCTGCAGGGGTTCGGCATGCTTAAAACAAGGGTGTCAATATCCCGTTGTGGAATATTGTCCCAAGTCCTGCTAAGATGCATGAAAAGATGGTTTTCAATGACAATATCTTCTGGGAAATTTCTTAGAGCTCTTCTCTAAAGCATATCCCAGGCATGCTCAATAGGATTTAAGTCTGGAGATTGCGCAGGCCAGTCTAAAGCCTGGACATCGTGCTGTTGTAACCAAGTTGTAACGATACGCGCAGATAATTTGTCATCTTATTTTTTTCTGTAAGGCCAGTATTAAATCTAAATTATTATTAATTAAATTTAAATCTAGTTCATCATACTGATTTGATATTGACTTATATTAGCGTTGATTTTAACTTATTTTAGATGAGTGAGGGGGCAGTGACAGAACGCTGGACGAGGTTACTCGCTAAAAATAGAACTCATTTCCATACACAGGATATAATTTGCACTAATCAGTAGATGGCCATACCTAGTCACTAATCAAAGTGTAATGTAACCTTAATAAGAGCATTTATAAAATTAAATAATAGGTACCTATTATTACAAACAATATTTTAGTGTAGTAACCATTACTTACATACATTATAGACTATAACTAAATTTATAGTATACTTATTTCAGGAGCTTATGTAAGTAGTAAATTGTATATCAATACACGATGTGTGTTTGCAAATTTTAACACCTACAGAGAAAAAAAGAAAGAAACTTTATTCACTACATTAACAAAACACAAACATGGAAAAATATAGGTATGTAAAAAACCATTGATGCAGTGAAAAGGTGCTGCCTCAGTATACGATGCAGCTAGGCTGCAATCACTGGTCCTCCGGCAGCACCCAATTCGGAAACCGTCACAAGCTGCATAATATAATAAATAACAAACATACACAAAATAACTAATTTATAATATACAAATACAGATATAATACGAGTTCGGCTGTAGCCCAGTGGCTAAGAACTCGGACTTCGTATGAGAAAGGTCCTAGGTTCGAATCCCGACTCTAGCATGTACCAATGAATGAAATTTAAATATTTGTTTTTAATTTACGTATATAATTTACAGTCGCTAACGGTCAGGAAAAACATCGTGAGGAAACCTGCCTATCCCTCAGGATAGGTAATAGTCAATGCCTATATACGGCGATACGGTTCACTAACTATCACGTTGGGTGTTGTCTATCTAGTGAGACGCGTGCTTCGAATGACCCATACCTAACATGCCTTCGAAATTTCGGAGATGTGCATCCAAGCCTCAGACTACCCCGCCATAATAAAAAAAGGAGTGTGTATACACAAATCGTGAAGCGTATGTATGTATATAATACATAAAATTAATATACTATAATTCATAATCATACTTCGGGCAACATAAACAAGAACATATATATATATATATATATATATATATATATATATATATATATATATATATATATATATTATAGACATGTAGATAGATATAGGCACACACATACACAGTTATACATATTATATATACATTATAAACAGTAGTAACATCGTATAAACATACATTAATATATTTCATACACATACACATTTATTCAAACTCATATATAGAAAGAAAAATATATAACTATGGTATTTGCACTGACAAGGTGAGACATTGATAGGAGTTAGGGTAAGGATTTTTGTTGTTCGAGAAGACAAGCCTTATACCTAAGGTAGAAAGCTTCCCTAGAAGCAACGTCGCGAATAGGTGGAGGTATTTCATTCCAGCATTTGGACGCAGAGGTACTTACATCTGGTGCTAGTTTCTATACCAAAGAGCAATTACAAAGGTTCGTGGTCTAAACCATATTTAAACGTAAAAGAATAGCTGACAGTTACAGATTCCGAGAGCTAATAATCATCTTACTACTTTCATTTTAAATACGCCAGACTGTTACTATATCAAATTAACAAATAATAAAATAGGTAGGTATGCTTTGTGAGGTCAGGTGTATGTGTTTTGAGCATGCCGAGAAGACACATCATCGTGACAAAACAACAAGCAACAAGACAATTTCAATGCATATAATTAAATCGTAGTTACTAAAGTATCTGAAAACTATCTACGAGTGCGCAGTGTTTATAGTTTTATAATAATCCTGAATAGGTACAAAATACTGTGCTCACATTACGTCGCTGCCGCCGACCCCGATTGATATGGCTACGTCACATCCCACATCCCTTTCGGGGTAGTCAGATGTTGAGTGGCAAGAAAGTTTTTTTGCATTTTTTTGTCAATCGTTACCTGATTATCAATAGCCAATGTAATAGGTGATTAACTAAGTCCTTACATAACCAAACCAGGTTCCCTCACTAAAACAACAGCACGTGAACAATTTAAATGGTCACCCATCCAATTACTTTCCACGCCTGCGTTGCTTAACTTCGGTGATAGAACGAGAACCGGTGTATAAATCACAACCGTAAAATCCTATTTTACGATCACAACTAAGCGATAGCGCGATTCAAATACCTGCCCAATATTTCAGCAAAAACATTATTGACATTACATAACACATAAACAAATAATTGACAGTATAATAGTAGTTTATCAGGATCAAAAGATATCTGTATGAAAATCGAGATATTTACATTTTTCGTACGACTGCCCGCCTATAAAAGTCTGTGACCCTAGTAAATTTAGTCGCAAAATCAAGCAGTATTAGGGCAAAATAAAATTAGGTTTTATGCATTGTAACGAGTTTACACTTAAATTCATGATCTCAATTTTATTTCAATATGTGTAGTGTGGGTAAATGTAACTAATAAATTGTATGACTACTATATCTACAATATGGTAAAAAGTATTGTAGAATAGGTACTTATATAATTTTACCGTGAATGAACTGAATTAACCTAGGTAATCATAATACTTACGCATATGAAAAATGACTGCAGCCGATCTTTCGTTGAAGAACATATTTTATTTCAAAAGCATTATAATCTAAAAACATAGTTTTACAAATTCGTTAACCTTTCGGAGTCAGTAAATGAGTGGTTAGGTAGTTGCATACATACCTACATACATACATAATGTAATCTGTACTAGCATCATTACAAACACTGGAAAACTTGAATTTATTTCGTGTTGGATTGATTACCTATCTGGATTAGGGTGAGAATATCAGTTTATACGTTGCATCATATGGAAACGATACGTATTTATTGATATAACTATCTGCAATTTACACGCCGCGGCGGCGCGTCGTCATGATCTAAACTATCTGTCACGTTCGACAGAGAATATCTGCAAAGAAGTCGGTCTGGATTGTCGAAAAATCATCACAATGTTTATTTTATGTTAGATAGATAGATAATGTACGTTTTATTTAGCAATTAAAAAATTGTCTTGCAATCGGCACACTATTGAGTTTAAAAATCAATTATATTATTAATATAAAACTCCCATAAACGTTTCGCGATGTTTTGAAATTAGCGCCTTTTTATATTTTATATTCTGTCCAACCGCTAAAAACAGCACTAACGCGCAATGTACTCAGCGCTGCTGCGCTAGAAATGTCGGATTTTTGACAGTTCTTGAATTTATTTTTGGAATACAATACCCTTAACCCGACGTTTCGGCTACGTTGCAGCAGCCATGGTGGCCAACATACGCGATAAGTCCCGTAAGTTATTAATCATGAGTATAAATCGCGAATCTCTTAAAACTATAATTACTTTATTTACTCAATAATAATGGTGAACTAATGGTCTCACCATAGGCTTGAACATGTTGTGTGAGCCTCGCTGCGGGGGCTGCGGTCCACTCGCCGGCGGGGTGCCGTTGTTGGAGCCAGAACTGTTGGAAGAATCTGAAGACTTGGGAGTGGGGGGTAGAGGCCTGCAAATTGACCCACAGTTTGAGATTTCACCTTATTATATTTAGTAAGTTTATATATGTAGCAGTGTGGCTGAAAAGCTTCAGTTTTAGAATTAAAATATGTAATGTTACACGAAATAAACGCTAATAATCGTATTTTCATAGAATGATTAAAATGCACAATCATTGAAACATATTAAATTAGATATTATAACTTTTGTTTACACTTCCAAGTACTAACAACCTTGATTAAATTTATACCTGAATATAAATATTTGGATAATATATTAATCTAAGTAGTTAAGAGCTGTTTTTAATCACCTGTATCTATTAGGCTGCTGCACTTGTGGATCTGGCACAACTATCAGTCTTGTCGAAGGACGTGCCGGGGGTCCCGGCTCTGTAACACACAATCATATGTTAAATATTACAATAAAACATATAAACATACATACGTTCACGACTTGTGTATGCACACTCCCTTTTTTATTGGGGCTGGACTTGATTGCCCATTTCCGAAATTACAATAAATAAATATATTATTTATTACGACTACAAATACATTCAATAAAAATTTTAATACAAAATAATCATACCTGGAATTTCTTCTTCTCGTTTGCTATTTCTTTTAGGTGGCGGTTGAGGTTGCGGAGGCTCCGGTGCTGCCACCCTGTCACAAATAAGTTTGTATCAATAAATCTTTTCAATAATGTCACTGAGACTATGCAGTCTGCACATACACACAAAACTATTAACCATTTTCGGGGTAGTCAGAGGCTTGAGTGATCACAGTTGATAAAATATTTATGAAGGTTTTTAAGCACTCAACCCCACATTTAACCTGATAACCAGCAGCCAACATTAAAAGTGGTGTTCCATGACTCCGTGTATAATATCGTGTGGCACAGACTGAATAAAACTGCATTATTTGTGCACTTTTCACATGTCACAAACAATACCAGCTCTACCCTATCAAAGTTCCATACTGTGTCAACATTAAAACAAAAGATTCTTCATACCTATTACTCGCAACGCCCAATAGTCAATGCTTGTAAATGGCGACACGATTTACCATCCGCCACGCTAGCTTCTGCCTATCCATAACCAACTCCGCACTTTCAGTCATGGAAACCTGACCTTCTCACTACCACAAAGGGGCTTACTGTCATGAACGTATATCTTATCTCCCCATACCTTCCTTCCTGAATCTGCTGGAAGTTCCTCCTTAGAGTATCGCCTCCCTGGTGGGGTGCATTATGAACGATAGACGAGGGTTCTCCCGCGACCGCATTCTCTTCGTCTTCCCCTTCCGAACCGGAGTACTTGTACTCTTCGCGCACCGAGTTCTCCTGTTTCCTTTTCTTGCACCTGTCAATGTGGTCTTTCAGCTGGATCCTAACGTGCCTCTCTGTCGGTTGGTCTCTGTGGATAAATACATCACTACATAGTATAAAACAAAGTCGCTTTCTCTGTCCCAATGTTTGCTTATATCTTTGAAACTACGCAACGGATTTTGATGCGTTTTTTTTTAATAGATAGAGTAATTCAAGAGGAAGGTTTAATGTATAATAACATCCATTAAATAGTGGAGAAGTACTGTTATTGTTGAGGTTTCTAAAATTTTTCCGCTTACATTGCATACACTAGCTGAACCCTACGAGTTTTTAATCACATAGGCTATATATTTTATACCCGCCCGATGCCGGAGCGGGTCGCTAGTGTATACATAATCTCTATTAAAAAGGTATGTAATGCCTATAATTACCCCACCAATTATGTATAAGGATTGTATAGGAACGTAAGTGGTTTATCAGGTTTGTGCAAAATTGAGGTCATTGATCTCTACCTACTTACTCCTCTTTAAGGAAACGGGCGTGATGTTTACGTAATTTCTATTATGATTGCATAAAATTACCACAACATTGTAACCAAATCAAGACAGATAAACAGATTTAATTGACTGATATGTTTTATCACTGATACAGATCTGTTTATTAAATACTTATGCAGTCAGAAATAGCAGTTGCATAAGAACAGTATTTTACATCAGGAAATTTAATAACACAATAATTGGGAAAAGAATATAATATAGATAGAAGAAAGATATGTTAGAACAGTATCTTAATATATAAATACAATTTTTAAATACAATTCCTTAATATTTTCACTTAAGTATTTATTTGAAGTTTAATAAATGTGTAACTTACCGTATGAATGGATGTCGCAGCAACTGTTCAGTGTAGGGTCTCATGTGGTAATCTTTTACGAGAACTGTTTCAATGAAACTGTGGAATTTCTTTGCCCATTTCTTTGATTTTAAGCGCGGCGGTGCATTCCTGAAAAAGATTAGAGATTATAATAAAGTTAAAAACTAAGCAGACATTTATTATTTATATTCTTCATCTTCATCCATTGCACATTATCTTATTAAATATTCTTACTGTGACTCATTTGAAAGAATTGAACTTATAATATGTAAATAAATTAGAAACAAAGTCACATGGGATGATTCAGGTACAAAATTTTTTCATTGTTATCTGACTTATATTATCAGTTATCTTGTCGAACCATCTATAAAATATCAGATAATCTATAATTTGTATCACACTTTGAATAGCAAATATAAAATTTACCTTGGAATCAAGAACAATGCCCTCATAGGATGAAGATCGCAAAGTGGCGGTTGACTTTCAGCCATTTCCAGAGCTGTGATACCTAGTGACCATAAATCAGAGCGATTGTCATAAGTCGCATCAGGATTTTCATCACACGCTATCACTTCTGGTGCCATCCAATACGGGGTGCCGATAAATGTGTTCCTTCTGCCAATTGTTCGATCTAATTGAGCTGATACACCAAAATCAACTGAAAGAGAAAAAGTAGTATTAGAATTATATAGCATAGATAATATTAGCCATAAATTTAATGAATAGTAACTAATTTATTGGGTGACTATTCTTATTCTATATTATAGCCATCATTACCATAATACTAATTCAAAAGCAATAAAGGAGATACATGACTCCTAAAGTTCAATCTACTCAAAAGTAATAGACACAAAGATCGTGGAGTAGTTTACATATAAAGATCTTAACTACTTATTCTAGTAATCTAATTGAGTATTGACACTTACCAAGTTTTACTTCAGCATTATCAGTCAATAACACATTCTGACCCTTAATATCTCGATGTATGACTTTATTCACATGCAAGTAGCTCAATCCCCTCAAAATTTCCCTGCATATGTACGATATCCACTCTTCTTTTAATGACTGGCCTTTGGTGGATTTGACTAAGTCTGTCACCGAACCTGTTGAAAGATATAAAAGATGTCAGTTGTTATAATTTATTATGGAATAATAATTGTAAAGAGAATTGTCAATAAGTTGTATTGAAAAATCTTCTAGACTGTGCACCATTACCAGAAGAACATATCCATTTACAAAATTTGCTCTATATTAATGTAAGTTAGATTAAAAAATCTTTGTCACTGACCTGCACCACAGTATTCCATGACCAGCCAAAGCTGATCATCTTTGCCCGGTGGACTTTTCTTGATGAAAGCCCCATAATATGTTGCTATGTTGCGATGATTAGAAAATTTTTTTAACACATTGATTTCTAGTTTTATCTCTTCTTCTTCGTCCTCTGTAACATCCATAACCTTGATGGCTGCAAGTTGACCAGTTTTGGTGTGTCGGCCCTGTAGAAAAGAACATAACATAAAATCACTTCTTATCAACAGTCAACAATACTGGCTGCATAAATTTAGTTCAATGAATATAAATAATATTTGAATACCTAATCTCTATGGTGTTAGTAAAATTTTAAATTGTTAGATGGTTATCATAAAATGGAACATACAAGTAAGGTTGTTACCTAGTTACTTTTAGCTATTCTAAATAAGTGATGAACTGACCAAGTAGCAATATAAATAATTAATGTTTGCTAATTTCTGTAGAAAATAAATACATACACATACCACCAATATTTCTACTAATGGTTAGGTAGAGATAGCAACATTTTATTTGTCATAAATATCCTACACATTTAGAATCACACTTAGTGGTACCAATATTTCTATAATAATATCATCTCATTCTAAGCTTAAAACACTTTAGTTTCACGAAAATTAATAAATAGTTTTTACTTTATACTAAGTCTAATCAGAGTAATGTGTATTACATTACTCACATTAGACTTAGCATTAAAGTATAGAGAAATAGAAGATTAGTCAAAGTTGAGTGATCATATTTTGTGCAATAGAAATGGCCAGTGTAATAAATAGCACACAGGGGTTTATTGTTTATAGTAAATATTTGTTTGATATAAAGTTGATAATTCATATCTAGATTAGAAAACTTTTAAATAGTTGATAATATTTTTTTAGATATTCATAATTTATTCAATATCAATCTTATTCTAAATACATAGATATATTAATATTTCATATTAGCTGCATCATAAATTAGGTTAAAAACAGGTAAGCAATTAGAGATAGCCACTAACTCAGCTAAGGGCTCAGACAATAACCCAATTAGGTTCATTGACACCATAGTCTATGTATAGATAGATATGTATATATTTACAACAAGGAATGATAAAGATGAAAACATTGCTGCCATTAACTATGAAACACTTAAAAAAATACGATAAAAGTAGTACGATGTGTTCAAATTGCTGGTGACTAATAATTTTCCGATATGTTATCAATGCACTACAATATTTCAAATGTAAATTTTAATACCGTACCTTGTAAACTTGTCCATAGGTTCCATTTCCTACAACCTCAATTAGTTCGAAAATGCCAGCAGGGTCCTGAAATTACAATCAGTACACTTATTTATACAATATCCAGAGAGTAAGTGATGTGATTGTGAGTAATGAAGGGATCATTGCCCTTTCATGCTGCAATATATTTTTAATGTTGTATATGAATGATGAGATTTGGGAGTTATTTCAAAAACATAACATAAGGAAATACGTTAAATAAACTACCTTCAAGGCACCGAGGTCGATATCATCTAATGAGCAGTTTACTGAAGGTGCGAGCTGATGCGCCATCTTGAGTTATCACACACGAAGACAAAGCACAACTCACATCAACACAAATACTTGTATAAAGCTTACACTCATTCTACGGGACACTTAATATTAAAATTGAATATGTATTACACTAATTTATTACGTATAAAAATCATTGTTTATTCTTAAAAATTCAGAATACAAGATTTATTCAAAACTTGCAGTCGCGTATACACCCGGCAGCGGTGTTGCCAGCAAACATTGATAAAAATAAATAAATATTAAAGTAATGTGCCATTAGACAAACAGGCAGACAACTACAAATTGCGATTTTGCTCAAAATCTTCTATTTACACATTGAAAATAGATCTGCAGCAAATATTTAATAAATAGTAACTAATAACCTATCTCTATCGTATCGGCTAACTCCTCGTTTAGGGCAGTACTCCACGGAGCAATTACAAAGTTTGTATTTGGTTCGTGGTTCGCTTGTAACATAAATGTGAAATTAAAAAATAGCGTGTATAAACAGTGTGAGAGTTTTCAGTGTTGAAATATTAGTATTATACTATATTTTACGAGTATACAGATTGATGGAATCATACGTTATTGTAAATCTAATATTATTTTATTGCTGCATAGCATGAATACCAATATTATCATCAAACTAGTTTGGATTCCACTTTGGTCATGGTTCGGGACTTGAACCGAATGATTTCTGACAGCGTAAATGACGACCGAAGAAATAGATTTTTTTCTGACAGTACTCAGTTACGCATATTCCAAAAACTTATATATACTCATATTACATGTGTGTCCCCATTATCAGGCTGTGAATTAATTTTGCCCAGAAACCTAATTCTTACTACCCTTTTTGGTTTAAGAACGTGAATACGTAATTATAGGCCAGTCATAAAATATTCTTTATCAAGACTATCGCATTTCAGCTAGTTATGTTCTGGACAGTTGAATTTGGAGGTTGAACGGATAACTTTGACATTCGTTTTGGGTTTAAAGTAGAGCTAATTTGCAATATACTTATTTGACTAAATAATAAAAGAAATTCCTTATCCTAAAATGAATGACTTTTAAAAATTTAGTTCTTTTGTTTTAATTGAAATGAGTTTTCTTATCTCTTATTTGTCTCAAAAACCATCTATTTTAGGATAGGGTATTATATGGTCAAATCTACTGCAAATTAGCTCTACTTTAACCCAAAAGGAATGCATAGAATTATCCGGTCACCCTGTATATTACAAAGGGACGGAAGATATATGTATGCATTTAGTAATTATATCTTCGTACCAATATTACGTGTATAGGCCACTGGACGTTTACTTAGTTTATTGGTCATTGATTTTCATTAATTGCTTCTTTATATGGCAGGGCTATTCAACTGTTAATGCAGTACTTGATTACTAGTATTAGAAAGCTTAATTTCAAAACGTGTGTTACGTATTTACACATTCAGGCCCTATAATTCGTTGCACGGTGGACAGAACCCCAGAAACAAGATGGCATTCTTTGATTTTCAAAAATTTAAAGAAAAATGAAAGAAAATACTTTATTCACTGCATCAAACAATAAACATGAAGAATGAAAAAAATAAAATAAAAATTATAAAAGTATAAATTAGCGATAAGGTAGGCTGTTTATGTATCGCAAAATATACTGTATGTCCATTTACCCTCATTCTCTTAGTCGCTTCCGACAACTTGCTGATAAGAGAGGCAGCTAGATAGCATTTATCCAAACTATACTTCTAGTTAATAACTTCTACTAACATACACTTATAGAGAACGTTATAAGACACTTCAAAAACGTCTTGTCGGGAAACTCTATAAGTAACGGTAACTGTTTTAGAATACAGATTGAAGACTCTACCTGATTGACGAGAATGCGATATTTAAAGGTCTATTTCACATCGAATCATCATTTTCACCAAGTATTCAGTAATTAAATAAAAAAATTAATTGTAAATATGAAATATAATTTGGCTGAATGTAATAAATTTTTTGTGATGTTTAATTCAATTTGGAAATAACATTAACTTTGAATAGTAATTGTATGCACTATTTGTTATTTCATATTAATTTGTCAATTAATTGTTGTTATTTATTAGCACAATTATTGGATTTTCATAACGAGCCGACATTTAACCAACTGTAAATGTTTCCTGAATGTACTGTGACGTAGGTCCAAGGTTCAGTTCCTAGTGAAGGAAAAAAAACACTGGCTTACTGCATGAACAATCAAATTACCTAGTCTTAACATTTTGAAGTAGGCTTTAAACAGTAGCTGGTTTAGTGTGTTTATACGAATTTGAATATATATAGTTAAGGTATCTACTCCTTAAGCTCTAAAAGTTCTTAAGTTAAGCTCTAAATCGTAGGGTTGTATTAGGTCAAGTATAATACATAAAATTTTGGTTATAAATGTTTTTTTTTTAAATTGCAAATATGAATATCATTCTTACGTACATGCAGGTCTTTTGAACCCTGTGGACAGAACATCAGATACACAATATGTATTTTCTTGGTCACTTTTTAGCATGAATATTAGGGTTGTGATCTCATATCCTCCCTCAGTCATGTCGGGAAGAACAGCAGCTAGTTCACATTTCATTTACGTCCCAGACTAGCATGGCAATGCTAATACACGTTTATCAAATGAGATAAATATTAAAAAAAAGGTAATACATTAATACCTAAAACCACCGTGTTACTAAAAGAAGATATTTGGATGATAATGAAGCAAACGTGGCTTAATTAACCGCGAAAAATGGGGATCCCTGATCTCTGTCTACCCCTCTGCAGAGAAAGCAGCTTCACTAGTGTGTATGTAAATTATTAATAAATACAAATCTTGACACTGAGATGTACCACGAGTTTTGAACCAACCCTTCCTGGATTAAAGTCGTTATCATATATGTTCGCATGTCTGTTTACAATGAGTTTGCATTGCATATATTAAGCATTGATTCTCACGCCACTTTGAAAGCACGAAAATCAACAGAAAGTTTGAATGAGGTTCGTTTCTTAATAGTCACTCATATTCATGTAAATCGTTGTCTGTACGATGATCAATCAAATTCTTAAGATATACCCGCAGATATATTTATTGACTCTATCTATTAAGGTAGAGTGTTTCTATATATGTAATATATTGTACATATATATATTTGGACATTACTACACTAATTGAACTAGCACCTTGTTAAGTACATTTAAGACTTGTGTTAAGGGTACTAGTCAACGTATATTCAAGAAATATATACATATTATATATAGATAAATACACATATATAGCATATATAATCAACAACCAGACTGGAAAGTAGAAGAAAAGCATAGTTCTTAACTCTGCCTCCACCAGGAATCGCACCCGGGACCTCACGATTAGCGTTCAGGCGCCTAAATTCGATCGCGCCATGGAGGTCGTCGAGGTAAGTATATAACAGTGTTTGTCAAAATCTGTGATGTCGAGTTATTGTTATTAATAGGGTGACGTTAGAAGTAACTATAGCCTCCGACTTTATATGACGCGATAGATGTATGGATGTCAATAAAACGATAGTGGCTCGCCAGATCAGGAGAAATGGAGACATGAGATTTCTTCTTTACATGTAAACTTTATAATTTTAAATTAGTTTCCTTCTTACTTTGCTTAAGAAACTAACAAATCAATTAGTCCTTGCTTGTTTAAATTTTTTAATGACTTAATTGTGGTGGATTTAATGCTACGATAAATTGATATGTAGGTACCTGCATAAAATGTATTTTTTAGTTACTTTTCTTTGTTTGATAGCAAAGAATTCAAATTGTAAATAAAATTATTAATTTAATATTTATGTTAGTTAACAATAAATATGCAGATACATTTTGTAATACAACTCTACATAATATAGAAAAAAAATCCTCAATCTATATTGTTCGCCCATAATCTTTATCAAATAATTTGATTGCTATCCTACTAAACCAAAAACCAAAGTAGGTATAGATATCTGACTGGATCAACCAATCAAAATGAGTGGTCATCATTCAGGGATTTGTATGTTATGTGTTCATTATACCAGCCGTACCATATAGCGCTATAGCCTTTAAGAGCCATAATAAGCCATATAGGTTGAGACATATATTAATCCCATGACACCTAGATATCTTTGTAGATAGCCACTACTGTTTGTGAACTGCGTTGGATTCCATACCTGTCACGTTGGGGATTGATTGGTAAACTAATAAATACCTACTTAACATCTCAATGTGGGCTTTGAGCGGCCGAAAACTTTCGCAATGCCTAAGTTGGGATTACAGTCGTGACTCTTGTGTTAATCTATGTTATGGATGCAACATTCCTTGGATACTCGTACACGGCGAATACTCGTATGTTTTGATTAGTTGATACTCGTACTGATGTTCAACTAGTCATAGTGCCATGTACCGTAATAGTCTTTTTTGCCTCTTCTTAAGTCATACAGTTAGTATCAGTATACTGACATCAAGGTAACTTTGGACTTTAAATGAATTTTGAAACTACCTTTGTCCTATATTTTCAATGGGAACGTTACTAATCGAACTGGGGCAAAACTATACGAAAGAGTACCAACTTTTCTTGTGGTCTAAACATTGGAGGACTTTTTGCTGGCTCTAGGCATGCTCAGTTGGGCCAGTCTAAACTACAGGCACAGCGCTATGTGCGGCCGTGCATACCGAATCGTAAGATCAAAGCACGCATACCAGACGCACACACGGAGGGCGGCTGTGTGGGTGTGATAGCGCACACAGGCGCAGCGCCATTAAATGCATAATAAAAGTAAGCACGACATGAGCGCGGAGTACGGTACTATCGGTTGGGAGGGAGCTCGGAGGCACTGCTCAGGCTGCGTGGTGGGCAGCGCCAGTTTACCGTTGCGAGGCGCGCACTGCGGCCGGCCGAAGCACCCGCGCGCCGCTCCAGCCGCTGACACTGCTACTCTGTCAACCCCATTGTGTGTGCTGAACAATCATATCTGCGATATACAGACAGTGAATTAGTCGTGATGCAATAAGACTTTAGTGCCAAAAGAGATTCTAACGCAAATATCATCTCGCATTTGGATCCGTTTCATTCAAAGAGGTAAGTGAACTTTTGATTGAACTCATTGTGTTCAGTTTTTTACTACAGTTTATAACTAGAAATCGGGCTGATGACTTTTGGATTCAGTACCATTTAAAAGACATTTCCTGTTGAAACGCGGATGATATGCATTTCAAGATTCCGTTTTTCCATGCTCGTTTAGATGTCTTCTTAATAGCTGTAAGTTTAGCATTAAGTAAGAAAAGGATTAATCACACAATATTAATCTATGCACGCACATAGTTGTATGATTACACATTACATACACGAAGATAAATCAATGACAGCATGCGTTGTGACAACAACATTGCTTTGAAGAAAACTGGAGTAAATGCCACGTACGTAGTACGGCTACACCTGGCGGAAAACTAGCCATGCGTTAAACACTATTTGCACTGACTGCTAGCTGCCTTTTTCACTTTCAATACTTCAGAAACATGTGAATGCAGTCACTTTAGCAAAATTAAGATTCATTTAGCTAAGATTATAGTACCATATTATTAATGTATTGTTACTAGTGTAGAGATTCTAGATATGTCTTCTTAATGATACGTGTATACAAAACTATTTTATTGATAATATCAAGTTGTATACAGCAAGTCTGAAATTGTACTAATTACTTAATATATTGAGTATATGTATGAGTCATTTAGTTTAGTTTATAGCTGGTTTTCATTTAGGACAATGTTGTACCATAGTTTATAAAGAAAGATTAAATTATGAATAATTGTAACAGCACTGCAAGGACATAAATCAATCGTTGCGAAATCCTTGTTTTAAAGTGTTTTGTGCTCCTGTTAGAGCTTATATGTTTACCTTCTGTAGAATTGCCTCTATTAAACACAAAGAGATTTTTTACAAACAACCCAGTATCTCACTTTAAATTTTCTTAAATAAAACAAAAGTACGCATAGAATGTTTTAAGAATATTAAATTGGATAGACTTAAGACAGATATGCACGACCATGGCATCGTTCGAACAGAGCAGAACAACAATAAATATATAGTTATCTTTCAGTTTTCCGTTGAGTATATATAAAAACCATATAATATGTCACCCATATTTGTGTAATTGATACATGGCAAAAATCCTTTAGGTGGTGTTTCTAGCTGGATCTTTTCCAACCTAGGGCTTCTGAACTAACGGTAGAGTCATTGTTTTAGAGATAACATAGGATAAAAAAGTTGACTTTTGGTAAATGTACGATAATTGAATGCTTATTGATTAATAACATTTTAGTTTGTATAATTTCGAGTAAAGTTTTATTAAAGGCTTTGTTTGTAATCACAGATATTCGTATGATACGAGTATGTAGTGCCAGGCCAGCAAACAATGTTCATGCTCTTTTACCAAATATCAGAAACTAAACCAAATTGAAACGCTGCATAGCCCTAGCTATAAATATATGTTTCTGTATATTCATAGTCCTAACATTTGTAGACAAAATTATTTTCTGCTTTACAAAGTTATACAAATCTTACTTATTAAATTTCGCTACGCAAATGACATTTCTTAATAATCAAAGAAGTATATTATTTTGATCATAGGGTAAACAATTATTTTTTTTTTGTATTGCGAAAAGTACATAAGTAATTAATGGATTTAAATAAGATCGATATCATAAAAGATTTTGTACAATAGTATTACTTAGTACATGTCACAGCTTATTTACGGATACATGTGACACAGGTTTAGTCAATATTGATTGAACATTCGTCTCCTAAAAAAATATAGTTGGATTAATACGAGTCTATGTACCATCTGCCCATTAAAGCAAGTTATTATTGTAACTTGCATACAAACAGTTATAATATGTGATCCGCCTTCTTGAATAAAATATGGTGAGAGTTAAAAGTACTTAATTGCTTTCGTATTCTACATTGTAGTTAGAGTAAATTACTTTAGCAGAGAAAAGTATACGCACTCTTTTAAGGCAACTGAATAGATATTTACTTTTTAATAGGTTTTCTTCAGACATGTATGGTCCGAAAAGTTTAGGTTAAATAACGAATTCAATTATCACAGTATATAAAACATAAAAGGGATCAGGTTTAAATGATGCTTTTGTCGGCGCTTACAAGAAAATATGTACTCATTAGAATTATGAACGTAAGAAACGTAACGTACGAACTATAAACGTAAGGAACACAACTAAAAGTTGTAAATTGTGCTCTAATAATACTACATGCTATATAAAATAAATATATGTATATACAGACTACTCTCTACAATATTTTAAACAAACAGAGAGTTCTCTACATTTTTAAGATTGTTTTTCATGAATGTTCTCTTTGTCTTGGATTTCCCGTAGTAAGAGAGCTGGGTGCTTGTGCGCAATAAATTAGTTACTTGTAAAAACTACACCCAATTTCCGTAACTAAATAGTACCAATAGACGTTTGTTTGTGAGTGTCTAAACAAGTCTTCCAAAATCAAGTTGCATCCGCGGCACATCGAGATGTTTCAAAAGTTTGTGATTAATTGGAGGCAGCCGCGAACGAATGTTGATCATTTATTTTACAAATTCTTAGATTAATGGGAACTTTCCAATGCAAATAGCGCATTTCTTGCTATGAACAGATAAAGCAGTTGGCTGGCTTTTGAATTGTCCGTGTCTCAAAGAGGTGAAGCCTTGACTTCGGCGGTAGGTCAGTCCAATTGACGCGGAAGACGATTGTGCGACCAAGCGTGTCATTCTCCTGCGCAGAAAGCGGTGTCCTTGTACACCTAACAGGTACCTAATTATGCACGGCATGTGACCTCTGGCCCTGCTATGAAAACTTCCACCAGCCTAACGTTTCACTAGCGGCTAGTTCCGGAAAAATATGCAACGATAACAGAAAAACAGTTCAGGAACGACCAGCTATTGCGATTAATGCACATTGAATATGCAGTTGTCAATTATACCTATAAATATGGTCATACATACGGTTAATATGCGAATGTACAAATACAGAGGTGCGATGTAGTGCATTCATTTAATATCAATTTGATTTGATGCCGAAATATTCTGTGAAACCTTGTAAAATCTGATGGTGCACTATGTTGCTCTGCATACCAGACTCTTGTATTTGTAGCTATGTTGGCTGTTTTTGCTAAATTATTTAGATTCAAAACCGCTAGGTACCGCTAGCAGAATGGTCGGTTAATGCTCTCAAGACTCCGTAACAAATTAGCATGTATTCAGTACGGTTACAATTTAAAATTAATTGACCTATTAATATTTGTATACAAGCCTTTGCTGGAATCAATCAATCAGAAGCTTTGATGCCCACTATTGAGGTAGGTCAAGAGTTAGTTTTGCAACAAAACAAGTTTTCAAATTCGAATGTTACTACTTTCACGAAATACATAAGTGTCTTAATGTCTTGATAAGGTTTACAATTTAAAAGATTTTTTAGTATGAAACATATGTTTATCCGTTTTGTTTTCGACGGTTCAAATAAGACTCAATAATCATGCGCTAGCTTTTTCCCATGTATCAAAATTATAGCCATAAAACTTACAAAAATATTTTCATTGCGATAGTACTTCGCCCGCAGCAATGTTGAAGCACTTAAACTGGTAATCTGGCCATAAACTCTGATTGATTTTGCTTAATTCTGTGTGAGTATAATAAATCGTAAAATTGTATCTAACGAAAAACATAATTAAGAACTGGTTTTGCAATAGAGTGCAAGTGAAAGTCATGCATACATATGACAGTTCCGGTTTATCTTATTTTATTAATTAGTCAGTGGGTATTCATTTAACCGTGAACTCAACTTTTATTAAAATTAATGGCTCGATAAACCCAAATGGGCCCTCAGAGATAAGGCTGCGGTTTAATCTCCAATATGCGAAATCTCGTCTGTTTACTTAAAAACAGCCTACATAAAAAGTTAACTCAAAAGCCATATACGAGGATTGGAGTCGTCCAATTAATACGTGTCAAATTACTATCAATTGTCGTTGTAAAATTCCTGCATCCAAGTCACTATTAAGTTTGAGTATTTTTATTTACGTTATCTGTTTTGCTTGTGTACTTTCTCATTCTTACATTTATGTTTGTTTTGTAGCATGGTTAACAAATTCAATTACGTCGTAAGTTTGGGAAAGCTGTCAGTTACATTATCAGTATAACAATCTGACAGCGTATTTACAATATGTATCTGCCCTACACTATTATATTGATTTAAAATTAAAGGTACAGCAATTATCTCGCTCTTTTTATGAAAAAAATTAGTAATTCATAATTCATAGTAAACAATTGTTCACCAAACTGATCAATAGTATTTAATAACTAAATCATAGAGTGACGAATATGCTAGTCCATTGCATCATTATACCCTGTCTAATATTATCCTTATTAAAAATGTACTAATACTCTGTTATCACAAGTCGTTATAGAGAGTGCAACAACTTGACTGAGAAGATCGCAACGTCCACTTGTGTACATGTGCGCACTAAGAAAAGTGAAACGTCGAGTGCAGCGGCCGCTAGACTTGCACTTTAAACACGCGCAATGCATTTTCATTCATTCGCTCATTTGTAAAGACGATGCTACGCTAACTATTGCTAACTGAATTACGAAATTAGTGTTAAATAAACAAACAAAAATCGGATATACTGAATTAAATTAAAGAACGGTAACTCCTATTTCATTTTAAATTAATACGAAGTAACAGATATGTTAGGATTTTTGGGCATAAAATTTGAGTAAAGTTAAAGTTAATCTGAAGACTAAAACGAGATTTTAAAGTATAGTTAAACTTAGTAAATGCGTTTTTCATTAAATTAAGTCAGCACATGCTTTTCTTATTAAAAGTGAGAAAAAAATGCTTGCTCTTTTTTGGTATCGGGAATTGTTATCCTATTTTATTCTAATTTCAATAACACTAATTAACTTGAAATGAACTCTTTATTTCCGGTTTTATAGGTAGAAACCAAATATCAACAATCTAAAACATCAATGATAAGAATGTAACATGATATCCTTACTGTTTTAGAATGACACAAAACCAACTTTATATCAGTGAAGCAAATTGTCTGGTATAAAATTTTATTTCTTTGCTTAACCCACGCTTTTCTATGTTTCGGTATGCGAACGAACGACGACGGCCTCGTTGCACGTTTGTATTAATTTTACGGAATAGTCATTCATTTAAATATGTAATTTGGATGTGGCGCCAATCGTGTAGACTAGATAAACTTGTATAAAAACGCCACTAATTAGATACATATTTTTAACTACCTAACTATAATACGATAGAAATCTTGATAACCAAAGCATATAAATAAATTTCCTTTTTATTATAAAACACATGTAAAGAGGATGTAATGATATTTCCCAATCTAGGAAGATTTTTAAATTTGCTTATCACATTATGTCGTTTAGTATACTTGCGCTCCATGAAAAAAAAATATATATAGGGTTTTCAAACGCCATCACAGTTTTTTCCATCTAAACGGATTCTCATAATGTCCAAATGAACCATGAAAGGATGCACGCTAGATGTTTGTGTATATTCTTGCTTTTTATCTTTACATAATATGGAAAGTGCGATAAGCTCCTCTAAGCTTTTGGTATGACCATAAAAAATATGCAAATGGTAACGATAAACCATAGGCCTTTTTTCTTATCTGCAAAATTAATATTTTGCTGTTTGGAATGGCAAACATATAAATATTAATTGTGACCCCATTTTTCGAGGCAACATTTTACTTTCGTTTAACACATCAGAAGTGAATGCATCGTTAAGAAGCAGATTATTTATTGCTAAACATCAATTAGTTGACAAATCGCACTCTCAAATTAGCGGAACCCTTTGATTCGCAGATTAAAATCGACAAACTTAAAATAAATGCGAACTAGTGCGTTGATGTCTAATATATGGAGTCCATTTATCATTGATGCGCTGATATAGTTCGATGTGAAATCCTTTTTCATGTAGTTTGCGGATTTTGTAATTTGATTCATATTTATTTAGATTAGATGTTGAAGAAGTTTTTTTTTTAATAATAAAGTAATTCTTTAAAACAATTTCAATATATTATTATATGTATATAGATCATATTTAAGTATTAACAAAATAAACTGAATTATAACAATTCTTTAAGTAACTTTCTCTTACACCAGATCTTCAAGTAGAGACATTAAAAAATATTATTATGTAATTAGGATTATCTCTATTTCATTTGGTTGTGAATCTCTCTTTTATGTAACGGATGTGGTTTTGCTTCTAGGTTAGTTTGGGTTTAATTTGATACAACATTTGTATTAGGGTTCTGTACTCAATAGACACTTAAAGATATTGATACATTTTTGTTCACCGCTATATTAAAGCTGTATTTTAGTATTAATTTCAATATCAAAATAGGTCCACAACTTTTATCAGTTGATCTTAGACATTCAAAGTTTGCCTATCCCGTAAATTATTATGAGTTAATGAATATATGCGTTATGTAACTATTGTCGAAGAGATATGAAATATAATTTCTACGATGTTCTGTTAGACCAAAACAGTATTAAATGATATTATGTAGTCATTATATTTTCTTGGGTACGTGTAGTTTGGTCAAGTAGCCTCAATCATTGTCGTTACAGTGCAAGTGATTTATCAATGGTCCCGAGTAGACTAACTACTTAAGTTAGTGAGCGGATATTCACTAACCACAAACATATTTTGTGTTCATATTTTTCTAACCTGGTATCATTTTAGTTATGTGAAAGTTAAAGTATAGTGTCCAAACTCAAGAACTATCTGTGTACTGATGAGTCACTATGAAATTCGAAAAGAACACAATATTTTTTTAATCCGCAAACTCTTAATTCCTTTTATTCCAACATAATTGTACAAGTACTGCTAATTTTTTATTGGAGATTCACTGCAACATGTCAGTTGTATGGTAATATTAAACACACTAAAATCCACATTAAGATTGTTTAAATATGTCAATTGGAATTTACATTTTATTGCAGTGATAACTAAAACATGATTGGATGTTGACATTGGTATTGTTGACATTTGGATGTTCTTTGAATGGCCTGTTGGTATACAGGTGTGACAAGTGCACTGGCTTCCGAGAAGAGAGGCTTCGTGGGTTCAAGTGGGTACCCACATTTTGAAAAGTTATGACGCGATTGTTTGACGTCTGTCTCTGGCACATATTGCATATAAAGGAAGGTGGAAAAAATATTTTAATTTAATATAAAAATTTAAACTTGAATATTGCCTGTAAAACTCAGTATTGATAAAGTAATTGAAGTAAAGAAAACTATGTTCTTGTAATTATTCTTATAATAATTAAGTGTTTAGTGTCACTAAACTGAACAATGTACATAATTTACTAACCTAAAATACATAGTAAGCAATCAAGAAACGAATCTACACGGTACTTCATACAAACGATAAGCTCCGCTAAAGTTTCGCCCAAAGGAATAATTTAATTAATAAGAACAAAAATCGACGGAGAAAGTTTCGACTTGTGACTAGTTTGAACGGAGTGACCAAGCTTCTTAATATGAACAAACGTGGAGATTAACACAAATACAAAAGTACGAGTGAATGATTAATCCTCTTCGCTCTTTTTCACTTTGAACAATTATTCCTTTTATTTATGGTACTTTCGTAGAAGTACCGACTATTTAAGCTTCTTGTTGTAAACTAGTTGCAATGGACTTAGTAGGTTTCTATTAAACTATTTCTTTAATTTGTTATGGAACGAACGAATATTGTAGAAAACCGAAAAAGGTTTTAAGAAATAATAATTTAAATAAAATTCTGGTACAATTAATTACTGAGAACATACAAGTTTTTTGCATATTATGTAAAAAGCAACGGTGTCAAATATACAAGTTACATAAAATTATTTGCGTTTAATGCTGGTGAGAATAAAAATTAATTCATATGATTATCACAATGGCCCACTTCCTTGAAACAAGTATTAGATATTGAGGCACAAGTATGTTCAATCTGTCTAACAGTTCTTAGCTATTATAAGTACATTAGGGTCAGATTTCAATTTTGTGTGCCTATAGCACTTATTTTCAAATAAAGATAAATTAGAATCTTAAATATTTTTATTGCTAAGGTGGCTATTACACTACTTTTATTGTATGTAAATTATTTATGTGATTTATTAAAAGAAAAAACTTCTAAGACACGTACGTTTTAATAATATTATTAGATTCGTTAATAGACTCTCATTTATTGTTGTATGTAATTAAGTTTCTTCAACAAAAATTGATAGTTTTTGTATTTCTATGTAAACATTCAATCATGCGTTTATAAAGTTTACTTTAATTTTAATTAGGAAACTTGACAGTACAGAACAAACAGATAAATTAATAATACAATTAGCTATAAATAGCACAATATTATGCTAACCACACTGTCTCCTCTTAAATAAATAAAGAGGCAATCATACCGGATATAGTCTTTGTTTTTTAACGTGTTAATTAAGCGTGTGTATATACAAAATCACGGAATAAACACATAAGTTCTTATTGGAACGGTACACCTATGGTTGTTTACGCTTTCGATGCTCGGAACCCGTTCGGGTACTCATGGGGCCAGAGTCTACTCGGTTTCCTGTGCACATCTCGTTCTCAAGTAATAATTAACAATTTTCATCGCATTGCCGTACCTACACCTATGAATAAATGAGAGATTCAATAAAATAGCGATTTTCTCTTTGACACTTTTCTCACAGCGACTCATTATCTAGGTATTTAAAATTACTTTCCACGCTGTGCTAAGGCAAATGTAATAATTACGTGTTTGCTTTTTAGATTCAGAAAACCTTTGTTTCTAACATTTGCATACGGTTCACGACCGTTAACCTTATCGGGATAGACAGACGCTTCAGTGACTACCTTCATATTAACGAAATTCTTTAGAAGAACATGATTACTTCTAAACTAACTTTTTTCAGGTGCTGGTTATAGCCTATTCAGAGGATTTTTTTTATTTTCTCTTTACTTTGACCAAAACTTTATTAACCTTTGTCTTCCATTCAAGTATACGCGTTGGTTATCTTTGTCAATCGAGTAGAAATCTACTACTACTAGGTTGGTTTCCCATCTAGAATATTTTTTATTTCACGATACAGGCCCATTTACTAATGTTAGAGTGTTTGTGATGTATTTACTCCTTTGCTGGCTGGTTAATTTTGTAATAGAAATGTTGGTTAGACGAAATATCATAAACGACAAAGTTTTCCGCAGTGAAGATTAATGGAAAATACTTTGTTTACTCGCGGCTTACGTGTGAGGGGTATTAAGCACTAGCTCTTCTACAGGAAGTCCCCTCATTAAATTATTGATGTGAAGACCAACCAGCTAAACCACTTTCATCGTCGGACTGCGGCTAGCTTACCCTATAAACAGACACTATTTGTGCTTGATTGATTTCTGTTTTAGCGTGTAATTGCGAACTTGCAGCGAATTTGACCTATGAACGCGACGCTAATTACACAGTCAGCTACACTTAATTAGATGGATTTACGATAATATTGTGATTATAAATTGAACTGAAACAGTGATAGTGTAATATCATGTTGAAATATAGCTGTTATATTTTGATTATTACTGCTTTTATTAAAATATTAGCTAATAAATGCGATTACGTCTAGAATTTCCGTAATGATTGACTGAAGAGATTGACATTATTAAAATGGTGGGTACGGTAGTTTCAGTGTATTTGGCAGAAATATTACGATTTGATTACATCTTTGATTGAGACAAAATTACTTGATAATTTTCTTCCTTAATTATTGTTTTCCTTTTAATAAAGTGAATCAAAGACGCATATTGCATAAACTGGTACAAATGGGATCGGCTTCTCTATGTTGAACGTCATCGAAGCGCCAATGAAAAACAGTTACTTTCCATAGAATCAATTGATATAGGAATGTGTATTTTAAGAAACAGCAGACCAATGTGGTCAAGATATTCGTCAACAATATTTACTTTTGCATTTAGTGAACTTTCGCTAACATTAGACTTTTAAAGGTTATTTTTAAAGTGATAATTATATTCTTTAGACGTGAAATGACACTTCGTTGTTCTAATAAATACGTAGAATTAAAGTGCATTCTGCTTTAAAATATATTTTCTCAACCATATGTTTTTTTACAATAATTTATTTATTCTCTTTTCACCAGTCCTTTAACCAGATTTAGTAGAGTCGGCTTTCAATTATTCATCACAAGAATTGAATAGTGTTTGGTAGTTCTATACACGAATACCGCCTTTATAACAACGCCCGTAATCGTAAATACGTCGGCCTCGTTGTGCATGTATTTACAGGAGGTACTAGTATATGTTTGGGTTGGTCGAGACATCGCGATGGGGCACGTAAAGCGACTTGCAACGCCACCAACGTACTTAATGTCGTCGGCCACATCACACGGAAATTTACCTCGAAATATAAACGAGACGACACATAAATTACGTCTTTACAGCATATATATTATTAGTTTATACTGCAGAGATTAAAAGAGTTATAAAATTTAATTATCGCCATATACCCTATAAGTAATTGTCTAATTATTGTTATATTGGCGGAATTAGCAATAATATTTCACTGTAAATGTGTAAGGTTTCTTATAGATGCTGCCAATGAAAGTTGTAAATTCGGTAATGCTACAGATTGATGAAACATTGCTGAAAATCACGTTAGGAATTTAATTCCAAGTCTGCTTTGTTTATAAACATGTCAATGAATTATAATAAAATGGTATTCGGTTCGTGACAACACATCCACACATAAAATAATATTGGGCGTTAAGGTGCCTAAATATTATAATACCTGAAATATACTAGTCACGTTAGTTCTGTCTATGCTAAAAGAGGGCGCGGAGGTTCTAATCCAAGATTCGGTTCGCCCCACGGGCTCGTGGACGTGAGCGTAATTGTATGTCTTTTATGAAGAATCTGGTTTAGGCGGTCCATTACACGGCGCAGATTCTACTCTAAAATTACTCCATTGGAAAGGAAAAGTATTGCCTCGGAGAGCAAACGCGCGCCGTAAATCAAATTGAAGATGCTCGATAAAGTGTATAATAATTAGTTGGAGACGTGAAAGCTTTAAGAGGAAAAAATCGTGAGACTCTTAGCTTTAGATATTATTGCATTTCGTGGTTCGGAAAAAGTGGCAAATAGATTATAGTTGTATGCTTATCGTGATATTATCGCATTGTATTACTGTAACTGTACCTCATTCAGTTGCATTAAGCTGTAGCACTATAAATAGAAATAAAAATAGCGTCGCTGGCAAACAAAACAATTTATTTTTAGAAAGCATACGTCAATAACAATTTTTATACTTCCCGCTTCTCATCTTATGGCCAATTGACACGTAACTTGATATCACGTGTCACTCAAAGGAGGATATCGGCTATGTATCATTGAAAAAATAGACAATCACCCAATATTATTGATATCGATAATTCAATCTGCTGGTGATGGTGGCCCGCTTATGGCCAAATACATAGGAAAATTCCCTTAGGTGTGCTCGAGACAAAAAGAAGGCAACATCTGATTATTTAAATATTCAAAACAGTCACATAATCAAGCAACTGATTAAGTAGATATTGCGTTTTTATTTAAAATTGTTATGTACTAACGTTAAATTTTGAATTATGAGTGGAATGAGAGAACGAATTAGTACAGGGTAGGAAATTGATTATAACTTCGATGCTACAGGTAGCTATTTCAAGAAATGGTAGGTGTTCATTAAGAAAATACATAAATTGTTTAAAATTACTTTAATTTTTGGGTTGAACTATATTTTTTAAATACTTTTTTGCTTGACAAAACCCCATGATACTAATAAGTACACTAATTATTTATTAAAAACCATCTATTATGTACGTAAAATACTTATATATCATTGACCAGTATTTGTTTAAATTGAATTCTCCTAAAGGTAGTCAAATTATAAGAACCACTGTAAAAAAGCAATAACAATTTATATCTCTCTAAGAAATGTTGTTTCTTGATTATAATTTCTGTTCTATTTTTATTGTATGTTCCGGGTTTTTTCCGGTGTCATTAAAGCATTTTCTAATGTAATTTCGTAATAAATGGTGGTACTCTTAAGTTACGTTATTCAACGGAAGGAACTTTGTTTTATTATCAAATAAAGCTTATTTGGTAAGTATATAAGTTTGTCTTTGCTCTAATCGTATAATTTATACCACAAATAAACGCGAGTCGACGAAGTTGGATTGATTTTCCGTGACTCCGGCCCACGCAGCTTCCCAGCAATTTCACGTAGGCGGACTGATCATTTCTTTATCTCTTTATACTACATTGCAAACTAGGTTAATCCAACTAGAACGAGCAGCCACTACAACATTTGGTATTCCTTATTTTTTGACGAATAAGACTATACTAATATAAAAGTTTTCGATGTAGATTCTGTTTAAAGCACTAAGAGGGCGTTTTAAATTGGAATGCGAGATAAAATAATACATTTAATCACTCGAAGAGACAAACACTTGCATAAATCACAATAAGCAATAATTTTTAATAGGTATTATCAGTAAGTCCTGAACTTGTACGTTATAAAAGCAACTTGAAATAGAGTTGTTGTACTTGCGCTCGCAAAACCAGCTCACAAGAGCAGGAAGTCAATTTTCAAGTGCAAAACGTTTATTTCTTTTGCATTCGATTACTGTTTGAGTATGCATGCACTCTCAGTTCCCTGATTGATCACATCACTTTGCCCCGCCAAGAAAACGTAAAAAAAGATGGAGTTGTAACAGAAGCATTGCAGGACTTCGCAAAAAGGATTGATTATATGTTATGATCACCATTTATGAGTCTATATCGCTTCTATCATAAAGTTTAATATGTTAACTAAATGTACTGACAACGTTTTAAATATTTGTTTTTATAGTAATGAATACTTATGTTAACACAGCATAATTAACAAGAATAGAACTTATATTATATACGAGTAATATTTTTATACTGACATATGAGTAACAAATTCAACCTGTATTCATATTCTCAGTTTCAATGAATTAGGGCTGTTAATAGCAATAGATTAATTAGTTTGGTCCTAGTTCTGTTTGGTCGCAAGAAACAATAATAAGCGTTCACAGATCAAGCGATACGAATTATTACGTTTATAGCTACGAACCGGACATGCGGCGGAATAACTTAGATCACTAGTTCCGTGACCATTATCCCCTTTGTTATTACTCGTAACTAAAGCCGGATATTAGCATTTTTACTAAAATAGATTAATGTTGATAAAGTTTTAGAGTGAAAAAATTTCAATGAATTGAGAGATATTCTGTTGTAGTAGTTTGAAAGAGATAATGGATCGTCCCTATCTAGCTAATATTAATATATAATGTTAATATATAATTATATAATATACCTATAGATTGTACATCTCGTACACTTAACTTAATAATAACATGTTACGTATATTTTTGGATTATTTTGAAATCTCAATATTGTATATACTGAAATAATTGACTTGATAACGTTGTTTGTACACAGTATATGTGTTTATACACATGAAATATAATGCGTTAAAAGAATCGTTGCGACATCTCCTGGTCATTAGCAAGAACGAAATCAAGAAACAGTGTTGTTAAAATAGTAGTGTATTACATAACTAAGTATGATGAGACTTTACTAAAATAGGAATGTGGACAATATTTTCTACTCGGGGACATTACGTCCGGGTACAGATCAAGATAGCTATTAAAGGAATATTTATTTTGTATTTTGATAACATTCACGTATAATTTTTAGCAATTTAATAAAATTTACACACCCGTAAATTCAATATGACATTAGTTATTAGTTAAATCACACACTTATTCATAAATAAATTTATAACTACATAATCATACTATAGTTGACCGAGGACACATCATATTGGTATTGTATTAACAGATTTATCGAAAAGTTCATCCACACTAAAGCTCTCTCGCACTTCTATAATTCTTTAAGGTCACCTGAATGCCCAGGACCGAGTTGACAGGTTGAGGCCCTGCCCCGAAGTGGACGGCGGCACCCGGTCGACATTGATGTGCCGGGTCGCCCACCGTGTGTTACCCAAAACTGTAACACATCACGGTCTTTTGCAATGTGCTGTTGGTTTGTACAAACAACGTTAATTAATTTCATTTGCGAACATTAGATATAGTGTAAACAAGGAATTTATAGTTCAATGGATGACAAAGAAGGTACATAGTCGTCGAGCTTTGTCCACCCTGAAAGGTATATGAAAGATGTAGAGATTACGCACTAACGAAATGCGTCCAATTGTTTGTTATTCAACCAAAAATATTATTGCTATGTGCTCGAGTAGTTAAAGTTGTACCTGTTAGTACCTGAGTAAAATTTACAATATTACAGCAGGCGCCGCGTAGCAGTGCGTCGCTGATTCGAATTTGACACACATGCGTGAGGCTTGTAGATTTTTTAAGAGATTAATTAGGCTAGGCACGATTTACTCACGATAAATTATGCATGTCAAGATAATCGGAGAATTCGTAGTAAAAGAAATTCTCTAAGTTTGAGAATTAATCAGCTGCGAAAAAAACTTAGTTGGTTGGCGAGTGAACCTACGACCTTGCGTTTATTTATCAATGTCACGCAGCCGTTGCTCTTGGTGAACTTTTCTTTAATGCGGACGTAATCTGTTATACCTACATAATTTGTTTTTTATGCCCAGTGCCTTTTAGTAACTTTTAATGGTTGTTTTCAAGAACAGTAAATGTTACGGTCTAAAGTTAAACTATAAATAGTGCTCAGATCATAAAGCTCAGTACCTACCTTTAGTCGATTAAATTGTTTTTCTTTATAATTATTATGTATTTTTATATTATGATTTTATCGAACTATAGTTTTATAGATTTTAATTAAACCTCTTTGTCTTATCAACTTTATTGAAGTAAAGTTTGTTTTATCTCGATATTATAACATTACAATGACAGGAGTCTTAGTCTCAAATCATCTTTCGGATTAAGATTGAGAGGCATTAAGCGGAGCATCGTCTTGACAAGCGTACACTGACACCGTTATTAATTAAAGATTCAAGCTTTTCCCGGGGAAACTTGTTACTAACCAAATAACGTGGTATATAACATCTGAGCTGACATTTAACTGTGTTGAAAAAGGTTGTTTAAATTAGTAATATTTTGTTAACAAATATGCATTGTCGCGACGACGATTTGCCGTTGTCACCTATCATGTAGCTATTTACGTAACATTAGAAATTATCAATGACATTAAACTTTGTAGAAACTTATAGGTACTGCATTTTTATTAGTACATATATTTTTAATGTAGATACAGCTACAATATCAAATTAAATGACCATTCAATATAATACGTTATTTTTACATTCGACATAATATATGAAATCGAATACAATTAAAGAGGCAGCTAGTAAAAATGTGCATAGAGTCTCTTGAATGATGAGGAATAATAAGTCATGATGCGCTCGTGACGCGAGCGCTGGGGCTGTGGCCACATCGCAATTAGCCGCGTAATGAGCCGCCATGAGTTCGGCCGAACAGGCGCTAGTTTCTCCGCCGCTTATCTCACGATCTCGAGGCGATCGTGCGACTTTTTTTGAAATAACTCGAGCAAAATTCGTCAGAAACTTTTATTTCGGCTTGCGTGCTCGAAAATCGGCGTTTTATTTTAATGAACCCGTCTGTTAGTGGCATCTCGCTCGCACTCGCCTACCGACAAATAAACGACTCGCGGTGCTCTACTTTCTATGAGATCGTTTCTTCATGCGTTTCGATATACGGCGGCGGCGGCGGCGGGTGACGGCCGGCCTTTGTATTACCAACGCGTCACTTACCCACCCCTGGGTTTCGGGTTACGCTGTACATATTTATGTATGTAGATAATGAAAGGATAAATAAAGATTAAATAATGTGAGATGAATTATGAGTAAATATTTGAAATTTGTGCTGCAGTAAATGATTTGTAGATTATTTTATTTGAAAACAATTGTAAATCAGCTAAACAAAGCATTAATTCAAAAACTATGGTATAAATTAATGTTTTTAAATTATTTATATTTGCTTAAAAAGCATTCTTTGTTATTTCACTGATATATATAGGCGTAAGTGGTTATGGCGACATTTTTTCTTAAAAATTACTTAGTCCAATAAACACCGTCCAAAGACACGAAAACTTTCCTAAAACAGCAACATAGAATTAGTAAGCAAACACCAAATTGATTAAAGTAATTAACAGTACGGAAAGAACGAAGGTCTCTCTTTTTTCAGCGCCAAGTTACGACGAATTCGTCACAAGTCACTTTTCATAAGGATATACTTAGTTTATCTGTGCGTGCCAATTCACTTATTTTTTCGTAGGCTCTTTGACGTTGTAAGCTGAATCAATTAAGTGGAGTCCATAATAGGAGACACGTCATCGAATCAAGGACACCGTCTGTGCTCCGCTTCCTGTATCGGAGACATTGTCTCTCGGCGTCAGTCTGTGTCGCTCTTAATACCTATTGATCTCAATTTTATGCTAATTTTATATTATTCGATTAAATATTTTTGTGTAGCGATGCGGCATTTGTTTTTAGTGATATGAAGGTTCTGAATTATTTATTATAAACTTAAATATAATATTATCCCTATCAATTAAGAATAATCATTTGCGTAAATATGGTAAATATATTAAACATTGAGTAATAAATTGATTTGTGTAATTCAGTAATTACATTTGAAACTGGTTGTTAAATGGCTATATTAATAAGTCGTTTTATGAGAATCGAGTATTTCATATTAATTATTAATAATTGTCATAGTGTATCCCATGTAAGCAATAGTTATATCTTGCATTGGGTACACTAAAATATTTTGAAGAATTATTGTTGAAGGAAACGGCATTAAGGTTGCATTTTACGAATAGGCAGTGCATATAGCCCACTTAAGAACAGGTTTCGTCGGCACCAGTTCTAGATCTTAGCAAGTATCCGCGGTGTGCCCTATTCTTACGTTTAAAAAAGGTTGTGAACAACAGGTTGAATTCCTTTTCAATGAAATGTTTCCGCACTGGAAACGAATCGTGTAAAATTAATATTACAGTCATATTGCCAAGAAATAAATAAGATTTAATTAAATGGTATCAGTAAGTATTTATTGCGAATGGATTCTCAGTGTCTGGAACAAATAAATTATTCTTTATTATTGTTGGGCGCGACAAGCACTTTGCGTTATTTAAGATATACAATTAACAACAAATAAAAAATATTAATATAATAACGATTCCTTAAATTATTGTTTTCAGTAGCTAACTTGCAAAAAAGATTGAGGTAAAGACTAGGTAACCATACTTTTATTAACTGTAAGAAAATATTTACAAAAAATATAACACAAACTGACAATCATGTCGAGAAAACATTTACAATTTTCAAAAGAGACCTTAAATTGCCAAAAGACTTATCATTACGAGCGTAATTAAAATATGTTGTGCGTCTTGCAGGGAACTTGTAATTTATCCGTAATTGATAGGCAGCGAATTCCGGTTCTGTCATTATATACCTCTTTAAATATGCATTTAATTTAATAATTTTCTGCGTATAATTAGCTCTTTAAGTATTTATTTGCTGCTATGATATCGCTCTTGTTAGAAAATTCACTATGTTAAATGAATATTATACTTTAAAAATCATGTTTAAATGTCTAATGATTCTTTTCGAATCTGGTCGTGTTTATATATGTATATGCATTGGACTCCGGTCCAAGCACATCATTTTAAACGACTGAATTGAAAGTAGTTGTTGTTGGTATTATTTTGTCAATTTTTTATTTACTTTCGAATCATGTAGGCACTCTACATGAACTGTTAGAAGAGACGAGTCATTGGCACTTCTATAAATTCTTAAAATTTCGGAGATCACGTTGACTGGGAGAAAGCGCCATTGCGGTTCCGGTATTTTCAAGGTGCTTATTTTAAATTACATACAACCTTTTTATAAATAAAACAAATTGAGTGTATTGATGTATCTATTACTTAATGATGTAACTAAGTTATTTTGGTAGATAAAAAGTAGGTTTTGTTTAATTACAAATCCCAAATATGATAGAACAAAAGTAAGAGTACTGAAGAACTTTTTGGCAAATTTACTATGTTCTTAGGATCTTCGATTTACGAAACGTAGGCAAACTTGTTTTCATTTTAAGCTTTTAAAAATAATGTAATCAAGATAATGTGAAACTGAGTCACCCGATGAGAACGTGACTGTAGCTTGACATTGATACAAATCTTAATTGCCTTTTAGATAATAAGTTCAATTAGTTTTACGAATCAAGAAAGTATGGAGTTTGTGTAGTAGCTACCCATTACTTGCTCTTACGGGTTTACTTATACTGAATTTCCTGATATTCCATTAGCACTACCATGTTGCTTTGCACTGTGATTAACATTCGAGGAAACTGATGATTTTGGGCAATAAAAATCGTAATTTCGTCTCAATCCATAAATGAAGTTTTATTGAGCCATAATGTCGTTCATGGGGTCACGTTCGCGTATATAAACCTCAAAAAGTATATAGGTTAATGTTTTTATTGTGCTACTTCAAGAACACAGGGTTTTCACCGGAACTTGAAACATTTTGCTATAGTAATATTACATATAACATTCGATACCATCATTAGACTTCAGGTACTAATAACTTTTTAATAGAAAACATTTGAATTGATATTAAATTAATACGATATAAATAAATGACATTGTAACTAATACGGGCTTCATATTAACGTATCTTTAAATAGTATCCGTAGTGCTGTGATTGTAAAGTGTAGAAGTTAATGTATCTACGCACTAAGAATGCGTTTTAGGATAAATGAATCGAAATCTTTTAAATATATGACAAAATTTAGCACGCATATAACAATAACAACAGCAATGACGGGTACTTGAATTTTCCAAAAACGTGTAATAATGATCCTTTTGTCGACACGTGATATTGTCGCTGTAACTGGTTTTGGTCTCGAAGCTGTATTAAAATTTCAACTGCGCCGAAATAAAAATTAAGCCCGGCCATGGAAGTGTGAGGGCAAAAATTATATCGAGCCATAAAAATTACTCCTTTAAAAGCAATAATTTAATTCTCCAAGTGAAAAGAGAACCAGATCTGTCCACGGCCAAGTTTCCTTCAATGAAATCAATATGAACAACCTTTATCGAGGTTGCACATTGCTTAAATTCTTGCTGCTAAATATTTACTTTAAGTAATGCATTGATATGTTCGATTGCTGATAAAGCTTATTATAGGAATTTCTGTTCAATTATATATAGTAACCAGTCCAGATATTCTTAAAAAGAATAATATTAATTCAAGCGATCTTAAATCTTAGCTATCTTAAATGATACGGATTTTCTTACTATTTAGTATTATCGTTGAGTCACATTATTCTTAAAAAGTACTCAATGAATTTAGTGTACCGACCTTCGCGGTAGAAGTGTGGACTGCATAGTTTCATTTTGACACAGTATTACTAGATCATATCGGATTAAGTGTAAAAAGTCAAGGAGATTAGCTTGACCTCGGCAGTGCATGCTGGGCAAACACTTCCGGCTACGCGGTGCACTTTTTCAACTCGAATGGGTCTACATAAAGAAAGGAAGGGAAATTAATTCTACTATATCCACATATTTTATAGGCTGAGATCGCGTATCTAAGACGGTAGTTCTTTTATTTATATGGGCGTAAAACAATGCTGAGTACCTTTGCCTTGTACAAATGTTTTATGTGTTTAGAAACAGTTCCTTGTTACCCTAACGCAACAGTAATGGAAAAGTATTAAAGATTTGATGTTAAAATTATATATTTAGGAGAAATCTCTGTCTACATTAAAAACAAGTAGAAACTACTAAGTTACTAGAGGTAATGTTAGTTATTTTTAGGAGTAGTCTTAGTCTCCGTCACAATTGCCTAAAAAGCATCACATAGCTATGGAAATACAATTTAAACCTAAAACAATCTAAATAGACGTAATATAATATTACACATGTTTAAACTAAATGAGTTATCTCTAAAATGGATGTATGTTCACCTCATGCTAAGAACAATCATAATCAATATACTTTTGTATTACTTAATATTTTGCAATTACACTTCAAATAACTATGCTACACTAAATAAGAAATTAGTTCTGACAAACTATTTGTACAAGTCACATGTAGTGCACATATAAATATTCATAATGTGTACATAAGGAAGTAATATGAATACTGTGCATAATATATGATATAGCTGGTTTCACAAATGGAGTATATTGAATATCATAAGCTAGTTGACCTAAGCGGCTTTGCGGCATTATTTATGGCTTATAAGTGGTGGGTGCCGTTCAATAGGCGTTAATTAAGTAGCAATTGGAAATACTCATTTTATGACAGAGTGGAGCCGGAGCAATGATTGGCCATGGAAAATAATAGACGGAACATTACTTAATGTACTGCTAAGACAATGAACAGTCCCTTCAACCTTTTGATTCTTTATCAAAAGTAATTCATTCATAAGATAATTAGTAATTACGCTTGCACTTAAAGTTTCGATCATATACATTTTTACGTTATACAAGTATAGTCTCTTATTCTTCACTAAAATTTGTTGGAGACGTTAAAAAATATGTATACATATTTTCAATAAGTTTACTGCATTGTGCAATTTCTAATACATAGTATATATATTAAGAAACACTATTACCGTATTGTGCCAGATATTTATTTATGTACAGCGAAATTTACGTGTACAGCAGTGTTCCGTTTTACTTCAATCGTGTTCTTACGATCGGTTTAAAGCCTAGAATCCGAGGCGATGTCACGAAGTCTAATACCTCGATGGTAATAAATTAAATTTCGTCATGATTCCGCAACAGTCATCTAGGATTGGCTGAAGCAAGATAAATGCGTCCATAACGCCTTATGACATCAAATTGTGCGTAATGATGGTACTTGGTTCTATGGCCGTTGTGCGCGGTGCGAATAGCTACTGAGGTTACGAATTATCATTATGCTTGACACGATGTTCACGTAAAGAGACAAGCACAAATGCTCATAATATACACAACATATCAACATATGAAGGAACGAATTAAGTTAAATTGTACACAAAATATGGTGTTATTAGATAAAAAGTTCTAAGGTATCTGTACTTTAAATTTTAATTCTTGTTTTATCGTTATACCGTTTCAATGGCAATAAATATTACCTATATGAATTTTACTACAGTGTAAATTACTATAAACATTATTGTAGAACTAGTTATTATATTGGAATAAACGTAACTTTACAACGGAAAACCTTTTTTTTGTAAGCTAAGCCTATATAGTTTATTTTATGATATTGTAAGAGACTGTGAAAGCGAGCATCAACTCGTTGATATCTTTTTAATGTGCAGTATCTTATAACAGGCAGACGCGACTACGTTTTCAATCTAATGTGAGAAAGGAGTACGAATTCATATTTGTTATTGTAAGATGAAAAAATCTATATGATGCATAGCCACCAAATTTCACAAATGATAAAAACAATATCTATATGTTATTAGAAAAATATTTTTTGTTGCCTTAACGTATAAGATACAATATACAGAATAGTCAGTCACTATACACGACGAAGTATTAGTTCTTATACTAAACATTTTGAATTGACTACAAGCCTCACTCGTGTAATTTAAACCTATTATTTATTAATTGAAATTTTTCTCTCACCGCCGAGGCCCTTAAATAGAAGCCTCGATTTGTCCGCTGCTCGATTGATATTTGTATCACAAATGTTATTTAAAGGTCACAATACGAAGTATGACTAATAACTGTATAGGTTAGCGCTGATTGTTAACGCTAACGGCATGCTTTTATAGCGCTGCGCCAACGTGGTCGTTATTGAAAAGAACAAGACTGTACTTAGAACAGTTATTGTTTTGTTATCCTGACCTAATAAATAAAATAAGAACACAACATTTGTAAAGTAATTTTATCTATTACAGTAGCTAATACTTTGAATTTAAATATTGTAAAACGAAAAAAAGTATTACTAATAAACCTGTTTAGACGAAAAGGACAATTCACCAAAGAGTCTTAACTATAATAACATAATGCCAGTATTAAAGTGGAACAAGGAACTCTTGTAGTTCGAGAATAGTGCGTTGAACCTTGATTTGTATGTGTGAGTTCCACAGAATGTGTGAGTTGTATAAAGAAACCTCTACAACCTGTGTGTTTCCACTGTGACTTGGCGCTTGCCTGTGTGCGTGAGTAAACACGTAAAGCGTATTTGCATGTGTGACTCACACGGAGCGAGTGACGCGCTCCATTTGTATGTGTGGGCCTTTGGATGGTTGAGTCTAGGTGTCGCCAGTAATGACATCCTCTATGTAATAGTATAAAGTACGAATAAGTCATCAATGGGTCATGCAGTATGTGTTAGTATAGCTTCTAAACTAGGTTTATTCTATAATAGTTTTTTTGTTGCGTGACTTCTCCAATCACGGTTCAATTGATCAATCATCCGAAATTTTTCCGTAATGGACGTTTTCTTCCAATATGGACGGATGTGGTGGTTCGGTTTCCAAATTGCTTTTATTTTTCTGTTGATAAAATTTTACAGCAGCAAAATTATACATAATTTAATAAACATATTATGTACTTTAATTAAATATGCAGAAAGCAACCTTTTAGTCTTATCATTCAAAGATAAAATTAACTCGTTTTTTTAAAATTAAATCGCAACAGAGCAAAAGATCTAAATTAAACGCAAATTCAATACTTTTGCATATACTCTTTCTGGGCGGACAGAACCTCGGAGATATAACATATCTAAGGTCACTTTTTAGCATGAATATTGGGGTTTCATTGTCACAATGGAACATTGGCGATACGTTTCTAGTTAGGCATCGCCCAATTGATTCCATTGAAACCTAGTCCCTTAGTCTCATCCTACGACATGCCAGGAAGAACAGCGTCTAGATAGCATTATTTTTACATCCCTGGCTAGCACGGGACATCCCAAACTAGCTCGTACAAAGGGTTATCGATATGATGGCCGATGGTGAAGGAAAGTGCTGGAGTGACAGTGTGACTCGCCACCGTGGAAAGACGACAAGGACTAATGACCTAGTCAAGTTTGCTGGAGTTTATTACAGTAGATCACATTTAGATGACCCTTTTTATCAATATAGGACATCAGTTAGGCTGCAAATATGCTATAATTTTTAGAGTTAAATTACTATCACGCTTTCAGAGTGATTTGATAAGAAGTCTCTTAAAAATCAGTGTACCAATTGTATCTAAAGTAACAAGTAATTGTACTCACAAAAAGTAGGTCATATAAATAGAGTTATAATAAAGTATCGAGAAATAGAGCCAAAGGCCGTTCGGTTTGAAACGGTTGTTTGTTTTATAAGTTTTGGTATGCGGCGCTGCACGAGTCGCGGCTTTGGCACGCTTACGCATTTTTAAATGAGTACAAAGTGAGATAGAGTCTCATAGAAAATTAGTACTAGTAATTACTTTTTCTAGAAGTACTTAAAAGTATATGACACGAAATGTACATTTATGAAATAAGCGCTGGAAGAATTTTACTAACAGTTAAGAGGTTTAAGATAATTCCGGCATTGGTTTATTAATACACATAACATTTTGTCTATAAATGTGAACTTCTTGACACTGACGTAGTCTAGTATTATGTCAATTTCTTACGCTGTTTCTACAAAAATATTTATTACAAATAATCCACCGTACATGTACATTAGGAAATTGGTGCAATGACGTGCTTACCTCATTTTAAAAAAATTCAAAACACCTCTAGGCACAATACAAAAGAATACACAGGGATATTCAATACTTATTACACATTTTATTATACGATGATTGTTTCATACATAATTCAAAGTAATCATTCACCTATTCACTTCGAAATAGAAACTCTTTTATGCTAGTCTGGTTGATTTAACAGTGATTTTAGTATTTGTTTGGTGGTTGACTATGTCATAGTACCGTTTAAAAATATTCATAAGGATTCTTTGTAATCCTTAGCGATGATGAGTGTGGAGTAAATCTATTTATTTTTCCTTAAAAATAATTAATAATATAATTAATGTAAAATGTCTGTAAAATACTATAAAGATAGTGATTTTTGGGTGAGAGTAAAGTAAACCCCAAATCTAAAAGAAGTATAAGCATAAGTATACGCTAATATAATAACTACTACGATAACTATTTGGATACATAAAAAATACAGTGATTTAAGACCAAAGTTATGAACCAAGCACTGTATATGTTTCTGGAAGAGCAAGCCCCTGATACACAAACTTGGAAAATATTTGACCTTAAACATTGACACCCAATAGAGTTTTAGGTCATTTAAGCCGCTGTCTAGATGATTATGCATTAGCTAAAGCTCCTCGATCGAGCTAAATGTTTTCATGCTTCATTGCCTGATTCTGAATAACGATGTGTAGGTATTGAAGCAGTGTTTAATCGATAAAAGTGTTAAAGATCAAAAAAATATACTACATATTGATAGACAAAATGCTGAAAGGTTACAAGCTTAGCTCACAATTCCAAAGACATATGTAGCTTTGTTAGCAATAAGTGCCCAAAATGTTTTGAGAAAATAGAGGCTTCAAGGATTTCAGGCTACTAATGCGTATTTAGGGGAAACATTGTCCACGACTAATATTATTTATAAACAATGCTATATTAGAAACTACTGTCATCCAGCGATGTTACAAAAATAGTTTGTAAAAAGCAGGCTAATCATCCCAGTCGTAGCGATTCGTTTCCGTTTGACATTAATATGAGTAGTAAACTACTAAGCAAGCGACCTTTGGCGTGTGTCGCAACCACTGAGCGGAGTAAGCACAAAGGCCTGCCACCACGTGAACTCTATTGTGCTTTGACATTGCGTAAGGTCGGGCTTACTGCGATTTAATCGACACACATTGCAGATCGCACACGCACGCTTGCTCTACTTTGTAATTGCATTGATGGGCACAACTCTAAGGTGAATTAAGCTGATCACTCGTCGATCAATTTGTGTAAAGATTCTATACTCGACACGTGTAGGATGATTGTGTTTAAAGGATGGTATTTGTGATAAAAGTGTATGCAGTGGGTTGTTTGATTTTATAAGAATGTTTTTCCTAATGTTTCATTAGTCATATATATAATTTAAGAATAAAAATATCCTAATTACTAAACTGAGCTGCATATACATAGGAATTTATTCACTATTTTAATTAGGTGAATCGATATTTTTCTAGTCGAACCATTAGTTAAGTGGTTGCTGAACTTAGAACAGACATTAAGAGTCAAGACACAAAACCAGATTTAAACCACTCAAGACATGTAGCGCTACCACCAATTCCGTAATATCCGTTGTAAGTGTGTCGCGGCGATTTTAACCAAGATTTGTGGCTAATACACGAATATAAACATTTACAAAGCTGTATAAATGCTATTAAATTCAACAATTAAATTTAAGTAATGCGTAATATAAAGTAACATTTTAGTTCGTAAATACTAGTAACATTTTAGGTATTTTTTTAGGAAAATGTTTTAAATATTCTCTTTACAGACATTTGTCATTGTAGGTATTAAGGAGCAAACTTAGTGCAGAGAAATAAGGACGATAATTCTGAGAAAATTTTTAAATCCATAGAACGTCAATTGAATGAAAAAAATATATATTGAAAACGAATCTAACGAAAAAAATGAAATAAACAAAATGAAACAACATTTAACGATTAATTACCAATTAGGAAAACGACAAGAAAATTCTAGATCCACGAACTTTTGAGCATTCCAAACCAAAACTAACGAGGAGTAACTCGTAGCACTCCCACACAGAACATTAACACAGACACTGCAACAGTCTGCGTACAGCACTTACACATAGAAAACACACGTGCAGCGTAGAACGGGTTTCGTTTGACCTGTTCAGTGGAGGGGCGAACCAAGGACGCTAAGGTAACGGTCCCGTTTGATAACTGAGGGAGTCCCGCTACGTCACTGCTCGGGAATAGTACCTGTGGGTCTGTAGGCGATGCATGTCTGATAGCGCAAGTGATCACAGTATTGAGATAAGGAATGGGAGTAGGTTTAATTGTTCAGGAATATTTTAAGATCACAGTTGTTCATACTAAATTGTTATGGATATTCTTTTAATGACTGTGATATGATGACGTATTAAACAAATTACTGGTTACTAATGGCAAGAAATTTAATTACTACTTAAAGCTGCAAATGATTCGGATTGAACTAATGTATTAGGTGAACTAGGTGTATGATTTGGTATATGAGGCTTTTTATGGTGTATATTTGGGTAGGGAAAAATATCATTTCCTTTTAAATAGGTGTAAGTGTGTACATAAGACCAGAGTTCGTATGTGAACAGTTGGCTTCTAGTAACTAAAGACTGATAAAGATACGTTTGTGATAACCAAAATCCATTAACACAATGTTTACTTACTTGTTAAAAAAATGGAAATTATTTTAGGACTTTATTGGTCGAAATAACTTAAAGATACTTAATAAGGAATAAAAGAAAAAAGTTATTTAAGGATTTAGGAAATAAAATATTAAAACATAAAATTCTCTTTCGTTGAAATCTATATTCGTAATAAATCATAAAAAAGTATATTTATAACTATAATACATATGTACATATGTTCGTATACGTAACTCGGCATCCCTGTTCGTAATTAGCAAATTCAGCATGATTGACGCGTCCCAAATGATACCCGCTTGAGAAAACCGATTTGCCTTTAGTGACTAAAACCCGGCCGTCGACCTTAGTTTATATCTCTCTCCTGTTCACTCGTACACAAGAAGTGTTGCTGTCTCCGTCTGAAGTCACGAAGCCACTGTCTATTGATCAATTACGGCCAAGAACAATGCTTTGGACGATAGAAGTAATTTTAGAATATAGATGTCTTTTTCTAACAGAGCTATATACTCGTTGGTTAAAATGAGATGCTGTGCCATGTTCGTCTATCGCGTAGATTTTGACACAGCGCGATTCAAAGATGGCCACTCGTGGTCTTTAATATTGAGCGTTAGCAGAGTTCAGTTCCGTTAAGGCCTAATTTTTCTTTAGGCTTTTATTTTGTAGCAGAATAGCATATCATGTTTACGGGTAAATGTTTGATCAAAAACAGTTTTTTGCAATAAGTTTGTAAGTAATAAAAAGTTAATAAAAATATTTCATAGTTAAGTATAAATCAATAAGTATGACTACTGTTCTTAAATTTTAATCTAAATTAAAGTTATTAGATCTAAAAATATAATACACCTATTCTTTTAGAAACCGAGTAGCAAATAATCTAGGATGTGTAGATACACACTAGAGATAAACATAAACAAATACGTTTACCTACATTTTGCCTTTGCTTTGCGAGACTTCCCTGTATTCAGAAAAAAACACCAAGAGCTTTGTTCGGAATGAAATAAGGTTGTATAGCTAGTTGGAAGAGGAAGTGCCTTCGTTAGTGCATTTCCATACGGCTATCTACTTATTATGCAGTATAAAGGTGAAGCTTTTATCAGGTTGCTCTAGTTACGAACAAAAAACCTGACAGTTCCGCTGATTAGCCAACAATTTATGGTCTTGGTATAAAGTTGTAGTAACATTATTATAATAAGTTTTTAATATGAGTCTTATATGTACAAGTCCTTCAGATAGTCACGGAAAAAACTATTTAAATAAATAAAATATATTTTCTTCATTTTAAGAGATATATATTTGTTTCTTTAAGGGCTTTATATTAATTAATTTTATAAAAGTAACAATTAATTGTATGACTTAATCATAGAGAGTTTTATATTTTACAAGGATTACAAACTTTTGTAATTTAGGCAATAGCAATATTGTTTTAATGTTACCAAGTTTTTATTCCTACATGAGAACTATTTGAAATATACATAACACGGATCACTGCCTTAATTACTCTTGGAGCCTTATTGTTAAGTACTTACTTTTGTAATATAAATGAGGTTAAAGTAGTTTTCTTAGGGCGATTACTGACGAACCGAACTAACTACTTACCTCATAATCATATCTTATGACATGTTAAACCTTGTTAAATAAAGGTGGAAAAATTCATAATATGAAATAATTTTCCTGTTACTATCATAATTATTCCACGTTAATTCAATGTATAACATTTAATACTAATATATTCAACAACAGTTACACGCAGACGAACTTCTCGCCACCGTAACCTAATAAGACAAATCTCGACCAGTCCGAGCGATAACGCGTTGAATTCTTTTGTACGGAGCAATTGGACCATGAATTTATTTGGACTTCTTAATCATTTTACGTATCTGAACTCCGAATGAAATAAAGCAATCATTCGCGGCGTTAATACAGCTTGAACACTCCTAGTCTCGGACAGTTTATTTCACGATTGGTTTATTTTATTAAAGTGTCATGACGTGACTATTTAATATATAGTTTTTGTACTTTTAGACACATTTACTGAGTTGTATACTGTTATAGTATATTAAGTTAAAATAAAAGGATTGCTGAATCATATATCAAAATAATACTTTAAATGTACCTTATGATTTACTTACATTGATTTTTTTTCGTCAAGATTTTTATACGTAAGTAATACAGACAGCTAATAACAGGTCAGCATATAAATATAGAATACAGCCGAAACCATAAAAAAAGTTTCTAGATTACTTCTTTTCCAAAAAAGAAATTGTAATACCTTCTAAAATGATTGAACTCATTTAATCGGAATTATACATATTTGCTTCGACAAAAAGAGAAATTATGATATACAGAGCTTCAGGTGATGGATAGATACAAAGGTATTCGTGGTATACGCGATCTTATCACAAACCAGATATCATTCCAACCGAAATCTTCTTAAGGAATCTTAGAGACAAAGATAAATTTATGTTTTTATTTCACTATGTTGTGCAGCTACTTTATGAGTAGTAATTAATAAGGTAAAAGGCTTAACGTCTTCTAAATTTAATTACGAGTTTCTGAAAGTTTCTCTAACAGGTAAAGCTTTGACGACTGCGATGAGTATTTTCACCGTAAACATTCATTAAAATTAAGAACAAATAATTCGGGTTTTTATATAAATACACTCACACTCGTTTTCCTACAGAGGGGTAAACAGAAATCAGGGTTCCCGTTTTTCCCGATCCTGACACGCACTTGCGATTTATTTCATTGATGTTTTATCCATTTTACACACTTTAATATCTTTTAGTAAATAAGATCTTTTTCGATAAAATCAATGTGATAAAAATCATTGAAAAGTACCATTACTTTGCTCCATTTCGATTAAACCAAATCTCTGCGCAGGGTAAATGTACAATTATCTTTAAATGTCAATATCCGGAGCAGTTTTTGAAAAGTCGTTTTCTCTTAAAATATGCATACGTGCGTGCTCGTGTCCGAATTCACCAAACTCCATTTATTTCCTGTTTTAATGCTCTCCCACCCCATTGATAAAACCTTTCCGAACGAAACGGTATTTGCGCTGACAGTTTTTGAGCTCGTTAAGGGTTTCACTCACACACAACGACCACATTGTCGGTGAAATTAGTTTTGGCTCAATGATTACTGGTGGAACGAGGTGGCAATCGTATTATGATGGCAGCAAATTGCCGAGGACAGATCATAAAAACACGTCGAGCTGTTAATATTGGACTTAATATGACAGCTTGGGTTCTTACATTTCAGATGAACGATATTAACAGAAAAGCACAATATTTTGAGCCTTCCATATACTTGGTCATGGTAAAATACTCTTCATTTTACGGCTGGTACTCTATCAGTATTATGTTAATTAATATTTTTAATGCAGTTGTCTGTTAAATAATAATTAGCTACGTCTAAAGAAGATGAATTTTTAAGATAATACCATGAACGGAAAGTAAACTAATAGAGATCACGATAACGAAATTCAGTTCTCAAATAGCAACAACAATAACTACACGAACACGTTGTTAGCTTATTAAACCGACGTGACAGCAAATTGTGAAAGTGCCCTGTCAAAACTAGTGTGCGTGGAAAAACAACAATTTTATTCTTTAAGTACAGAATATCTAAATAATTTCAAATTTAACCTATGAATTAATTACACAAATCTTAGTGCATATCAGTTGTCAACGCGTGTAACAGCTATTCCGATTAGTACCACAATTTAGATTGAACAAGAGATATTTATAATTAAACACAATGTTGCATTCAACTACATAAAATTTAATGCCTTGCAATTTTGCTACTAGCGGAGGTGGAGGTATTTAAATAAACTTTGATTTTCTTACAATAGGGCTCATAACCAAAGGTCGATATAATTAAAGTTAGTACTGTAACAATATCGTATTCATATTCCTAGTTTATCTTTGTATATTTGGTTCAGGGGTCTTTGTATATTATTATCTATGCTACATTTTGATTATAGTTGTTGCGTGTACCATTTGCAAGATAGCGTTAGCTGTTTTGCGGAATCGGAGTCTAAACTATATCGAATGTGTGTTCCCAAACGGTCACAGAATGTCCGGCGAAGGCCATCGCGTGAAAGGATCCAGGATTTGTATCATCTCAAAGCTAAAGACACGGCGGCGTATGTAAATAGATACACTTTAATGATAGTCTCACATAAATCCGTAGAGCTGACTGGATTGCTCAACTGCTCGTTCAATATCGATCTACATTTAAATGATACGCATTGGCACGGCTCTGAGGGTGCCATTTTCTTTGTATTGAGAATATGTTGCGACATTCGGTTGATTCCATAGGATCTGAATATTGTCAGTACCTTTGCTGCCTGAGAAAACTAGGTGCGTATATTTTCTTGTGTCACAGGATTGACCTCACTAAAACGGAACTAACAGCACGTGATAACCTGGGCACCGCGATGATCACCCATCCAGACATAAACTATTTTCAGCGTTGCTTTGGTTAAGTGATTTGAGAAAAACTGTTGTGTCAATACTCTTACGCTTGTTGTTTTACGAAATTATAGATTAATTGAACCCGATTACATCCAAAAAATCTATTTATTTTTATGAACCAAGGGATGGTTTGTAAATTAAGATGCAGAACTGTACTCTTAATCAAGAATTGCAATAAATAAGCAATTCGAAAATTTTAAAATTTAAAAATTGTACATAAGTTTGGAACAAAATCTATCAATGGATTATTGACAATCTCTGAATGTCATTTCTCTCTGTTTGAAGAAATCAAATTCTTCCGTTCCTGAATTCGTCTCACAGATATTGCGCAAAACAATATCTGAAATTGTAAACATGTAATATTACAGCTTACTCTAGGGATTAAAATTAGAGAAGTAATCAAATACGAGTAATGTAACAAGTTAATTCATTGAAAACTCCAAGCAATTATTAGTTTTCAAACAATTCCCCACTCTTCTCTACGTACAATTAATTTGAATCAATTGAATATTTTGTCAAGATTTTATTAGCTCGTCATGCAAATAAATAAAACTTGCCGATTCATCTTTTTCTTTACGACTCGTGAGCATAATGAAATATTTTCAGTAGTAAAGCTTACGCATGCTTTTGTATGTCACTCACAAAATTACAACTACGCAAGTTGCTAATGCTTATTGTAGGTAATAAAATAACCTTAATTAGAGAGGCTTGCCCGCGAGAATATCCAAGAATACGGTCTTTGCGGCTACCGTTAATGATCGAAAAGAGAAATTTGGCTCCAGTATTGACTTACATTTTGTCTTTTTTCTTTACGTAACCACACATGAAACTTATCTGGCCACTTTTCGAGAGTTCAAATGAAACCCAATAATCGAGACCATTTTGTGAAAACAAGATGAACTAGGCCCGATGCTAACGCAGCAAGCTCGTAATAAGTGTCATGTATTAAAAGACATCATTAACATGAAATGTTTTAAGCCAGCTAAAAGCTAATTATTGCTAACCAAGCCAGTCGTGACAAAGACAGTGGATTGACTTTCATTTACACAATCTTAATTTTTAATCATAGTTATTATTATATTTTTGAACAGAATATTAAGTTTTGCAATAAATCATCCACTACATAATTACTAACCAATCACATCTTAGCAACAAGAAAAGTAAAAGTAACAGTACACGAAAATGTGGTCCGATTTTAAGTTTATTTGTTTAACAAGCTGAGCGCAAGCAGTAATTTTTTAATAAGCGATTAAAGCCCCGCAAGTTGGGCATTCAGTGGGTACGGGAACCAAAGAGACTGAACCGGTTCCGCAGATCGTGTCTCCAACAAAACTGGAGCAAACCACGTCGCAACCAAGTGCACAACGTCCTTTTATTGACGATTATAAGAATTTCTCCCGGGCGGCGAAAGACCGAAATGCCCAAGTTTCTCTTTTCTTGTTGCCACCTTTGCTTTATTCGATCTATTATATATTGCAATTTTTCTGATTTTCCAATTGAGTACCTCCATTAATTAATTTGAGTAAATTTCCTATAATGCTGTATTCAAGAAATTCTGTTTGCATAAAATCATACATATTAACGGTCCTTAAAATGTGTGTAAGTATTAATAATCTTCTAAGAAATTACTGCCCAGGGACTAGTCAATATAAATAAGAGAGATGCTAACGGTTAAGAAGAGGGGACATCTACTTTAATCTCAGAAAACCATCAGTCGGTTGCGCAACTCGCAATACCTAGTAGAATTTGAACGAGCACGAAGTAGTTACCTTCGATGGCTAATTTGAACGAACATATCGCAGGCAGGTGCAACAACAATGGAGTTGGTGAACGAGTTTCCACGATCGAATTGGACCTTACGAGAATTGTTTTGTCTTTAATATATTTATTATAATACGAATATTCGACCGCATTACAAATGCTAGTGCCGAAATATTGAGAAATCGATGATAGCAAAAATGCTCACAATATAATAAAGTAAGGCTTTGGTTTAGTTAGAATAAAAGGCTTATACTTACTCACATGACGCGTTTTAGCTGAGTAGACAGAATTTATGAATTAAGCTATTTATTCTTCACACTCTGCAATTATACGACTTCATATTTCCGCATAACATTGTCAAATCATCGAAGTGTCTTCAATACCATGTCACCATTAAAATTGACAATAGAATATAAATGCATGTTTATGCTTATGAAGTAGCACATACAATTGATATGTGGAAATGTAATTTTAGAGTTTATGAGTTACTTCTTCAACCTATAAATAGCTGAAATCACTTCACGCATACATTAAACATAATTAGTTGACACTCAACATTTCCATTCGCTTTTCTACGCACAAGAGCATTAAGCGTTATAACTGTTATACATATTAAGGTAGTATAACGACTCGATTGCGTCAGGTCTCGCTACCCGTATTAGAATAGCTACATAAAACGGTGACACCAATGAATTCGCGGTGCGTGAGAACCTCGGCGACTGGTATTCAGGAGTTCACTCATAACTCACTGGGGAATTCGCTCGCCTAACTACATCTAGCCCGTTTCGCACTAGATAATGCGCCGGTGCAATCGCTGGCGATAGCCGTAACTTGGGCCTGCGAAAAGCACTGACATTTAAGCTAACGACTAATCCCGCTGCATGTTTATTAACTGACCAATAGAATCTTCTTACGAGCCGTGTTTGTACCTTTACCGGCTATATAAATAGATGTCTCAACAGTTTATATGTTACAAGATAAGATCTACGATACTATATCAACAGGGTTTTCTCTACTGTTACTTTGTAACAATTATAGTATACAGTGATTCGATGACGGAATGTTAACAAAAGCGTTAAATTTCTAAAGTGAGTTTGTTGTTTTTATCGATTATTATATGGGAAAATACTAACACAGTTATGTTTAAAGAAGATATTTCTCTGGAGAATATTAGTTTTTTATTCAAAGTCTTTAATAATTCTTTTTAGTAAATACATTTAAATTCATTTGGTTTATGAAGATTTATTTCATTTAAAGTTAAGATTTGACTGTGAAAGCTACCTTTTAAAATACCAAGTTTAAACTATGTTTTCACTGAGCAGGTTAAAGAAGTGATTCTTCGGCTCACACGCGTACTTAGAGATTCTGCAATACGAGGTTTAATTACTGTCTTGTGTTTACATCGTCCTAGAAAAGCAACTCCGTGGCGTCTTTGTGAGTTGCAATTTCAAACAACAAAATGTGTTCTTAAAATTTTTATGCATATTGCTAAGTACATATTTATGCACACGCATTTCACCTCAGAACGAATAGTTTATTATTGAAATACAAAGGTATACGTAAATTAGGCATTTACTGTTATGTTATACCTTGCACATAATTTATTTTCATTTAATTTTAGAAACTCACAATAACGCAGACACACAGAAAATATCTTGTCCCCATTTTGGAAATTAAGCAATACATGTCGAAGATGTGTGATCAAAATTTATTCAAAGATCCTATTCTTTTCTGTGTAAAAATATAAAGAAAAATAGTTGCTTATGTAGAAGCCGTAGTGAGAAGCGTGTTCATATCAGATTAAGTTTTCCTCAATAGTAGCCGATAAGCGAATACTACTGTATCAGTTAACAGGTGTAACTGGAGCCCGCTCCGTCGCGCTTGGCCCACTCCTGCGTTGTGTAACGTTTTGACAGCCATTTCTCATTTTACATCGGCGGAAGCATATTAAGGATATCATTTAATTAAGATTCGTGTTGATGTTTTTGTATTTATTTTCTGCACAAAGGTGTTGGTTCTTTAAAAACTTAAAATATTGATTGAGATAGAATAGATTTTGATTTTGACACACTCCATTGTTTATTTGATTCTAGTCAAACCTACTTCCTTAGTTTTCTTCTTATATAGACAAACAAACCACAAATGCGTTCACGACCATTAACCCTTGCGGGATAGTCAGAGGTTCAGGTGTCCATCTCCGCAATTGCGAAGGTAGTAATTCTATGGCCACTATGGCCACCTCAAACCCACGTGTTGACCAGATAGTCAGTACTTATAACACCACAAAATATCTCAGGAAAAGCCTAGTTGGGCATTTTATTTATATTCCAGCTAGGAAAAGATATAACAAAAGACAAAATTCTAAATATTAGACTCGGCTACAGACGTTTTGTTCCGAGCTGCACTTATTTGTTTGGACTACTTTATTGTAGTATAGGTACGCTATAACGGCGTGTCACGCTCGCAGCCTCGTGACTTGCCCGCCCTGGTTTCATGCAGGATCTACGCCAAGAGCGCATTGCTCGGAACCTTATTTGTAGCTTAAGAAATGTTATGTAATTATGGTGCTCACAAACTTCTTTGTTTCTTTACAGATTCCTAATACTTGGACATTCCGGAAAATGAGCGGCAAGACATCCACCTGCTCTATTGGTCCATCGGAGCAGTAACTTTCGTCAGGCAGTAAGGGTGTGCACTGAATGATGGGAAGAAGCACCGTACGAATCAAGTCCTTCAACTCTATTGGTCCGCCGACAGTGTTGAGATCTTCCGTCAGGCAGTAGTCTGGCGTTAGGACTTATCAGTTACCGACGCACTCGCCCACACCAAGAAAGTACAATTCTAAAGCCTGTTTATTTATTAAGATATATATTTATTGTAGCAGTACAAAGCATTTTGCGACTTTGATGTAGTTTGTTTCATGTTGCGTGGTCAGATCGGAACTAACCAAGAAGACAATCTCGGCTCGCATTGATCCGGTAAGCATGACGGCCACTGCTCCAGAACTGTCAAAATCCGACTTTTTTGACTTCGTTACCTCCAACGAGGTTACTGACGCTCAATACAAGCAACAGATGCGATCGGTTAATGCATTTATGGAATCACCAGACTCCCGCTCCAACCCCTTGCTGTCCGAGGAGCCGAAGGAGCAAAACAACAACATCCTCCAGAGTGTTGTCAACCAACCGTCCTCAACGACGATGGCCAGCACGGCCACCACCACTTTGCAGAGCTTCAACTCTATCTGGAATGTGGAACGTGAACGAGAACGCCTCGATAATGGCATGTTGGATCTCAATAAGTACCTTTGGACTCAAGACAATGATATCAACGTACCTTGCAGCGATACTGCAATCTCAAACAAACTGATTAGTAATAACACCGATGGTCAAATATACACACTAACAGTGCTCAATCAAGATATCGATGAGACGAGCTCCGGTCGATATTGGGCCAAAGACGAAGACGTCTCGATGTCGAGCCCCGCTGATATCGAGCAGCAGCCATCTCTAGATTTCGAATCAATTCTTAATATAAACGGATTTCTAAATGACTTTAGCCAAGATACAATTAGCTCGAACATGTTACCAAAAGTAGAAAATTATAATTATGACGAAACAGAAGGTGATAAACATAGTAATGACTTATCTTCTAATAGTTTAGTTAAAGTAGATGCGTATAATTATGAAGACAACGATTTTCAATCTAGTGACAAAAAACAAGAAACGAGAACTACAATAACTGCCACACCTGTAATAGAAAGCCAAACAGAATTCAACAATAATAACAACGATTGGAAACTCACGGATCAAAATGTTGAAACACAGGATTCATTGTTACGAAGCGCTTTGCAAGGCAAAGCTGTCATTAGATATAGCACTATACAAAAGAATACGATAACCAAACTTGATCCAAACACCGAAATCAAAAGAGTGATCATTAACAATAACAAAGCGGACATGCCATCTATGTACCAGGACAATAAAGCTGAAGAGAACACCGAATTACTAATGTCCATTACACCTCAGAACGGCAACGTCAACATTTCTATATTACTAGACGACTCGAATACCGCAGTCATATCTAATGGAGATCCATCCTCTACTCAAAGTGTGGATGATATTATACTTTCCCAACTAGACAACAGTTACCCGGACGACTACGAAAAATTAAAACGGATAGCATCAGAGTTGGGTGAAACGATACAGCCCTATTGTACAGTGGAACCCATCGACCCCACTCGAAGTGTCTATAACATACACCATGTAAATGGAGAGCTGGTCACCATGATTCCAGCTGGAGAAGTTCAACTACCACAACATTTACAAATAGTTGCCGCTTCACCAACAGTCAGCAGCACAAAGAGCGTAAAGAAATACAAAAGGGTGCAAAACAAGAACTCTCCACCCATCGTGCAGGCGCAGTCGAGCACCGCCATTCAACCGGCGACCTCCACTTCCAACGGCGTCCGAAAGGAACGATCGCTCCACTATTGCTCCATCTGCTCAAAGGGATTCAAAGACAAATATTCGGTGAATGTTCACGTGAGGACACACACTGGAGAAAAGCCTTTCGCATGTTCCCTTTGTGGCAAGAGCTTCAGACAGAAAGCGCATTTGGCTAAACATTACCAGACACATATAGCGCAAAAAACGGCAGCTGCCAATGGCACGTTGAAAAACAACAAACAAAGATAATAAGAAATTTTCTTTCAATTGCTACAGAGTCTGTGTCGAAGGTGTGACCTCCGATATCAAAATAAACACTTGAAGGCTGAAATTCGTGTTAAGACTATGGTGCTACTAACTCATAAATACAAAGCAGACACATGATCAATGATGAAGACAAATTTCACATTTGTTAATTCGTTTTTAATGACAATTCTCCGTTACCGAATACTCTAGCTTTAGATATAATTAGTGTAGATAATGTAAAATTGTTAAATAATTTTACGCATGATATTGTTCTTTATATCTACTTAAAACAACAATTTAATTAATAATATGTTTTAAAAGTTTCGTAATTTTGTTATTTATTCGAGGTAAATGATGATTTTATTATAGTTAATCAATAATACAAGCTGATAGTAGTGATGAGCGATGCTATTAAATGTTGCTGCTGCTCGCCTCCGCCTCTTTGTAATTTCTCCCGCTGTGCAAGCGACTAACTTTCTAAAAATAATAAAAAAACGGAGCAACAGAACCCACATACTGGCAGGTACATCTTTCACCTTAGATATATCGTGCATCGGCATAATGACGATACTCTGATTTCCTGTACATAAAAAAGTATTCTTATTTAGATAGACTTCTTTATGAGTGATTTTTTCAATAAAAATTGAGCATATTTTTGTTTTGTAATTACAATAAATCTGAGGATGAGTTCTGGGAATGCAAACATTTCGAATAATATTCATAAGCAGCAAACAGCGAGCAATTTAAAAATAAATTATACACAAAGTAACGTACACTCAGAAACAAGTACCCTTGATTGGTATTGTGCAGCCATATTCCATTTAAAAGGTGGTACTGGGCTGGGCGTGCGCGCCGCAATTGCTTTCTGTTATTTGTTTCCAGGAACTTATCTTTATAATAGCTACTCAATTATTTGGCTCTCCATACCGGACAACATAGTAAACGGTTTTTCATTGCCAATACATCGTTCGCTCATACAGCACGGGCCATGATTGCAGGCTGATTGCTATAAATTTCAAAGACAAGGGCTGTTGTGATCGTTTGCTCCAAATAGAATGCCGCCTTTCTCATCTGTCCATGCCTTTCTTTGAGCCCTACTATATATTTAATCTCAGAGCTTTTGTGAGAAATATCTTCCATAACAGAGGGCTCCTAGGTTCACTTAATCACTTCAAACTAATAAGGCATCATGGTCAATTTCAACTTTTCCTATAATAACTTATCTGATCTAGAATGTATTTGAGGAAAACAGAGAAAATAAATCAATTCTAGTATAGTGTTTTCGAAGCCACGTCCCAGTGATCATTTTTACTATGTCATATTTCATAATACCGTGAAGCAAAGTTTGGAGCCCAATTCGACTTACTCTAAGACCCCAATAATAGAGTCTAAGGCCATCGATAAAATTGGCCTTGCATGTCGATATGATCACACTTCACGTGTCGCAATGTCATTTTCCGTTGATTGTTTCTTTATTACGGTAAGGTCTCGATCAAAAACTAATTACTGTTGTACTATGAGCACTTAATGGCCATTTTAAATCACGAATATACCTCAGTTATGCAGTATCTAATTACTACTGTGCTATAATTGATCCCTCCAGAACAAATACTAATGACTACAGGCTATATAATGTACTGATTTTTAGTAAACTTTTAAAAAGCTTAATTAGGGCCTAGATAACAGAAACTATCAAGAAACACGCAGTCTTGCCAAATTTAGATTATTTTTAAACATTCCTTACTACTATCTACTCATTAAACCTAACTTTGTGGGAAAAAATGCCCTGTTCATTTATGACAATTTAATAATTGTATAATTTATTTGACTGTGTAACTGCCTCAACCAATACTCAATTGTTTGTACATTTCCTTAAGATTCGTTTGTATTAACTGTACGTTTACTCTACTTTTGTATCTCATTAGAACATATTTTAATTTTAGGAATGTTTTAGGTTGATGCGTACTTATACTGTACTTATAACTTTATGATGGATTACCATTTACGATAAGAGCTATTTGATATTTTAATATTTAAGTACGAACGTCTATGATTGTTGATATGTTCAATTAAATATAATTATTTGATTGGTGAAAAGGCACCAATAGTATGCAAAAGCTGCATATTATTAACGGACTTATATAACGATTTTATTGCATTTGTTCCTGAATTGATTTTTAGATTTTATTGACATAATTTTATATTTTTAGGATTAGTGTTATGAGATTAATTTAATGTTCTTATTATAATTGTATATGGCTTTAAGGGCGACGTGGATGCTATCTAGTAAAACAGTTTTTTAGTAAAATAAGAATCTGAAATGTGAGTTTCTACAAACAGGGCTTATTGTAAATATATATAAATTATTTTAGGTTAAGCTTTATGCGATAAGTTTCAACTGTCCAAGAGATTGCCCGACATTTCCAGTGCTCACGTCCACTTCATCCTTAAACTAACATCGTAATTCAAGTCTATTGAATATTTATTTATGTAGCGAAAGTTTAAGTTAAACTACCGAATGATTTAAACACATACTTGATCAATCGAAGCTGTGATTTTTTCTTTACTGTGAATTGAGAAACGAATAATGTTAATTTGACCGCGAGATTTTATGTGAATAGAACCTAGACATATCTGTGTTATGATGACATCGCTCGATTTAGGTCGATATCTACTTCGGCACGCGGTGTCAAGTGTACGAACAACCTTATTTGATACAAGATAGATATAGGTTTTAAACTTTGTCGTTTTATATCGAATTTCATATTTTTTTACTTTCCTACAATAGTTTGCTAATAAAATGTTTTATATTTTACTTATCCGTGTATTATTTTCCTTTGTTCCTTTTGCAAATGTAATTGTAACTTTCTCTAATGAGAGGTCAAAAAACGATTCCCATTTTTGTATGTCTGTACAGATGTATTTTTTAGTATCGAATTTTGGTGAATTTACTTTATTTTGCAAGTTTTACTCAAGACAGTCAGAGTAGAAAATGTATGGTATGATGAAGTAACAAAATTTAGATGCACCGTTCATCAATAAAAATCTAAACATGATATCCAAAGGTTACATTTTGTATTTAAGTTTTATTCGTTACTACGGTACGTAAACTTTAAGGTTTCTAAATATTTCGAAAAAATATTATGGCCAATACCGAATGTCCTTGATCATTTTATTCTGCTCGTTAAATAAATATATCGAACATTGGATTTATGAAGTACTTCAATGTTGAGGCAAATTCTGCCGTTAAATAGCTGCCGTTCTTTCCGGAATGTCTTAGGGGCTACTAAGGACTTAGAGGTATATTAATAATATGTGCTTAAAAGTGACATGGGTTTGGTAATATCTCCGATGTTCTGCCCATTCAGAAAGAAATTAAGAGAGGTGAGTGCATATACTCGTATAAACATAAGTATATTTTAGCAAAAATACTAACTGCGATAAGTTCAGACTCCTATATCTTTGTTACAATGTAGCAGATATATTGAGCATATTGAGAGCAATAATATGAGTGCATAGCCCACTAGCAAGCTACCACGCATGGTATACTAACCGAGGCTTTGACCGTCAAACTGTGATGCGTGAAAATTGTGCTGAGCCAAACAAAGGAGGGATCTAACGAAGAATATCCTCCCAGCTCTTTGTTCGGAACGTAGAACAAGGTGATAATTAGTTCTATTGTGCGATGCTATCGTTGCAGCCGAACACCATAAGACTTGCGATATACTTCTTTTCACTCATTGTTAACTCAAGTCAACACTATGCTCTGTTTTTTGTGTTTATACTTGAATTTAGAATAGGAAGTTCTTTACTTAGTGGCGTGCGTAAATTGCTTAGAGATTTCGTGGATAACAATTCGATAAGGTTTGTATGATTTTTTGCAACACAATATGATTCAATATATGTTGTAATAGAATGTTTCATATGAACCTAATAATTGAAAAAGATACAATTACCAAATTAAATTTTATATTTTAACACTATATTTGCGCTTAGAAAACCCACAAATCATAATTCATGATATTTCGACAAAAGATTTTTAAATACAATCTGATGACACAAGTTTAAATTATTAAAGCTTAATTTTCGGTAGTTCTTGTGAATTATTTAACTAAATACTTACATCGTACTTCCGTATTCAATATTTGGCACGATAATTAAATGCAAATGGATGTCTTTCGTACCAATGCGTCGTAAGAAAGGGCCAGAGGTGGTTGTAGTGCATTGGAAAATAAGCTATGAATCTCTAAACCAATATCCTAATAATGGCAAAGGTAACCGAGGAGAAATTATGTCTCCGAGATTCTGCCCTCTTCCAAGCTGCTCAAAGAACGTGTAATAATCATAAAAGTTGCTTTAATAATATGTTTTATACCAAAGAAATGTAGAGATCGTCACAACATAGAGTGTCTCAGGTATAATAACATAATTGCATTAGGAAAATGGTTTTATCTCAGTAACGTTCTTCTCATAGAAACGTTAACGGTGCTTAGATAAGTTTCTGAAACTGACAGTGTGATGACGTCCCTATTAACCCTGCGGACAAATGACACAGATATATTTTACACACACCATTAGCTGTACATATACATTCAAGACCATTCTCTTTTGCAGGGTAGTCATCAACTTCAATGCTGCATAGCTAGTATGTATGTGTAGTTATTTTTATTATATTATGTGTGTTATTTTGATACAGCTTTACCTCCATTTTTACTATTTTTTACTATATGCTTGGGCGAGAACAGAACCCTACTGATTCACAGGCAAAAGCCCTAACTACTGAGCTAAATCGCTCTCAATCTATAATAGTCTTGGAGTTTTCTATTTGCCTGTTTTCAAGTTGAGGATAAATATTTCTTAAAATAACAGCCAGGCTTACTTGTCATGAGTAGTTTGATGTATTTAAACGATTATATCATTGATTTAGAATTGGAACAAGAACCTGCTCAGTCCAGTTCGAGCTAAGAGTGTTTGCTCTGTACTTTCTCTGAAGATGAGACGTCAATCATTTTATTCAGGCGGAAACATGACATTACCAATTAGCAAACCGTGTTAACTGCAAAAGTGGAGCTTTTGTATGTAACTTTTTGAACAGATCTGTCAATATATTCAATATACATACCGTACAGGACGGATTCGTGGGTTGGTGAATTCACGTAGCATCCGCAAACATGGAATTAGTAGTAGTAGTTTTTAAAGAATATCTAACGTCGCAGGCATATGTCACCAGAAAGCTAGCATCCAATTTGACATGTGGTGGTCTATGGAACTGACTATTGCCTATTCACAATAGCTAAGATTCTTTGCGATATTATCTCTCACCGTAGAATTAATGGGCGTCACAATTACAAAGCAAAAATGTACATAGATATTCAATGAATTGTAGAATTCAACCTTCTATGTTGAGGCTTTAGTATTAAATGACGGGGGAGAAATATTAATGCATATGGTTTTTTATTTTGCACATTGGTCATTGTATATTATTTTATATTTATTAGCAATATATATATGTGACACTTACGCAGCACACACAATTACGCAGTAAATTTACGATTTGTAAATGTAGTTCCCTAATAGGATCTAAAAACTACAAAACTCATAGATCACGTAGCCGCGGCTATTAACCCAGTCAATGACAAGGGAAGTATTATTTAAATATAACCTTACAAAGAAATTGAAATCGCAATGAGGAAGTAATTTGCACAGAAACTGAGAACTGACTCAGTCTTGGTGACTTGATACAAATTATATCACTTACAATAATAATGATTATAGGTGTGACAAATCAATACAACCTTTTGAGTTAATTTAATCCTAGTCTGCGCAATAATTGACTTAAGAAAAGGTTTACTATAAAACAGGATTTAATGTTGTAGTTACATTATCAAAGACTATACAAAATGGCGTCTAAATAATTAGTTATTACAAAACTACAATAAGATATTTTTCTTGACTACTAAAGGAGATTCAAATTTTTAGGTAATAGTCAAGTTTTAGAATAGCAGCTATAGATATTAAAATTAATTACAGTCAAGGCATTATGTCGCGTCAAAATATAGTCACGTCTATCCCTTCCAGGGCGAATAAAACCTCAAAGAAATGAATTCTTCTTAGTTTGTTGAGTCGAGTGTCTGTTATCGTAATTATCGGGTTGAAATGTTATTCATTTGGAATATGAAATAATGGTGACAGATTGCTAGGCATTCGCTGAAGATTTGAAATGGAGGTAAGTAATGGAAATGATTATAATTTGTATTTAAACAGACAACTATAATAATTAAACTCTTAGAATATATAGATATCTTATATGCTACAGAGTTGTATAAAAGTTGGCGAAGCGAAATGCTGGAATAAAGATCGTATGATGTTTGTATCCTCCATCACTGAAACTCATTGTGAATATCAGAGGCTGAAGTTAGTATTATTATCGCATTGAAAGTATTGAGAGTAATAAGTATTCTGTTTAGCTTGCCGTGAATATGAGATTGAAAAATATTACACCGTTATTACTATATTAGTAATGCTTGGTGACCGAGAAAATGTTCCTGAGATTTCAACATTTTTAGTGAAACGTGTGTAATGTTTATATGCATGTCCTTCAACTCAAAAGAGATATAATTATGTCGTTATATGTATTTTCGAATATCTACAGATTTGATTTATGCATATGTTTTCAGTGATTGAAATAAACTAAAAATATACATCTTTCTTCCTACATGTTTAAATTTCTAAACACTCCTCCACAAATATCAGTAAAGATACTTATGTTAATGATGGTTGTTTACACTATCTTAATTTAGTGTTCACCGCGTTGTATAGTTATATTATTAAAGACTTGAGAAATTTATAGATAGTGAAAAATTTATAGATTTATTTAATTTGTAATTAGATTATTTTAATTAGTTTTTAATTATTATTTTAATCGTTTATCGTAAAGATTTTATTGATAAAATGTATCATAATAAAATATGATCGTATGTCACGATTTGAGAGATTTTAATTTTACTTTATGTATATAATGATATACTGTATGTTAATTAATCGAATCATATATTTTGAGTCGAATCAAGTTACTTCCTTCTGAGATCGATAATGATTAAAGACAGTTTCAGATAAGAAATTTAATAGTTTCTTCACGACTTACAATAACAACAGTTTAAAAAAACATATTTTGTAAAAATCGAATTAAATAACCTTAACAAACTATTTGGTAAAATAAAAACTAAATACTAAAACTATATTTATACTACAGATCTTTAACCGTTTTTGTTAAACGCCTATGCTTGATACATTTTACTTCTTAGGATCTCTGTAGACCCCCATGAACAATATAGAAGATGTGGGTCGCTCATACAAGATATAGACGAAGGGGAAGTTGGCTATGAACTTGGTTGGTTCCACAGGCCTCGAGGAGCGGAAGCCGAAGATGGCCGTGGCAGCTGCTGCAGTGGTTCCTGAGGAAAATACAGTTGTTATCTTTAAGATTATATTATAAATTAAAAAAAAACCTTTTATTCACACTAGACGCAGTAACTCAAGTAGACACAAATAGAGAAAAGAATTAATACATAATAATTTACATTTATGGAACCAAGCGCACATGGCAACCCCGCGCAAGTGTAATACATATTCAAAAAGGAGGACGTTAGAAGTTCCTATAGCCGCCGAGTATGTTTAAGGCGGTGAATGAGTGTCAATGTATCGAAAGTGGATTGTAGGATCAAACCGCATCGAAATCCGTGGTCTCTGCCTACCGTTCAGTCAGAAACTGGCGTGACGTATAATGTATGTGTATGTTACTACTAATTTATACTCACTATTTATATATGAGATAAAATGTAGTAAGCAAGATAGCCTTATTTCGTTCTATCAATTCCATTGGTTCACAAGGCCAATTCACTTTCTAAGGACGTATGTTCTATCAAAGTCAGGAGTATACCTTGAATATATGAAGTTTATATGTATACAATAAACATGCCGTAATAAATCACGCCTTTTGTAATTTTCAAGCTTATAATATGATGTCAAAGATACATACTTTTATGACATTCCTTATCAAAGCATCAACCACCCTATTGGATTCCCACTTTCTTTTACAAAACTGATATTGAGTTACTCCACAATCTATAGATTAATCAGTTGAGTTTATAAGACAAAACACTTTAAAAAATACAAAATAATAAATTACCTTCTTCGTCAACCTGAATCTTAGCTTTGTGAACAGCGTCATCGAACATCACCCCTTTATCGTCTGTTAGGGTACTGAAGTTAGCTGATGCGTTAAACAGATCACCCACACCGAGAGACTGCAGAATCTGAAATGAAATTGGGGTGACATTAATAAGGTTAGAAATACAACTGAGGTTCAACGATATAATCTCTTGCGCCGTAGTCAGATTATGTACACGTAGTTTTTCATTTTTCATTCTGTAGCGAAATGGGATGCTTAATAACTGTGCGGCTGATAAAACCTATCACCAGCCAGCTGACACAAATATGTCATGTTATACCTCAAAAGAGGTTAAAGGACTTCTTGTAGAGTACGATGAGATCACGGATCCTCATCTGTCCCGATCCTGATAAATATCGCAATTTCACTTAATTGACACTCAGACACACTGCGTTTATATGTACTTCTAACGTCACTCTTTTTCAATTCATTTGACGTCATGTCTATCTGAATGTCAAATGTACTATTGAGAAAAGATTTCTCAATCTTTTTGAACAAACTTAAAAAAAAAGTCAAATTAACTCAAGATGTTTTGATACTATGATACTATAATTATACCTTTGTCGTATCAGACTACAAAACAATCTATTATTTACTTACAGGTTTAAGAGGTAGTGACTTCTCAACAGTGAATTTGGGAATTTCAACTAGAACTTCCCTGCTGATGTAGCTTTCCTTTACGACGTTCGCTAAACGCTTAGGGGTCAGATTGGCGATTATGTTTGTCACACCTGAAAAATAAGGAATTCATTAATGAAAACAGAATCTTAAATACTTCTATGTCAAGGAACTATTTCACGACAATGAAGGGATAGAAATAACTCAAGACTGAGTTCTTTAGAGTCGAAAATTGATTTTAATATAAGAAATATCTAAAATACTAGTGATTTTAATTAATTGGTTTTTGTTATATAGTATAAACTTTCTCTTTCTTTTTATAGTATAAATTATTCTAGATGAATTCATCATACTCGTAAATATGCCATTCGCATCGTGAGGAACCATTCTAAAATCACCAACACATTTTTGGGCTTTACATTTTGTTATATCGGTAAAATTGTGTTGTACTTTACTGTATTGGAATAGTAAATAATATTATTTTTAAAACCAAATATTTCTAGCTCACCAATTTGTTAGTAATAAATAATAACCCGTGAATAAACCATAACTCACCTTCCTTCATGGAGTATGGCGGCAAGAGAATGTACATGCTGATGTCGTTTCCTTTGTATGGTAACTCGAGGATTTGGGCACCTAGTTCTTCGCTCAACACTGGAATATCATACACGAAACATTAATTAAAATTAATACATACACATACTTTCACGTTAAAGGATGAATCCCTTTTTGGGTGGACAAAACTTGGGAGACATGAAAACATCTTCTTGGTCAGTTATTAGCCTGTATATTGGGAATTTGATGTCATGTGAAATATTAGTGACGGGTCGCCTCTTTTGTTACGACATTCCGGGATGAACGGCAGCTACTTAGCATTCTTTTTACGCGTACATCACAGACTAGCACGTGCCATAAAAAAATTAATCCGTTATCCGTAATTTAATTTTCCAATATAACTATAAAATAACTCACTGTAATGGAATGCCCCCTTGTGCTTCATGAAAGGCACGAGAGTTTGGCGAGTTTCACTGACGTAGAAAGGCTCCTTCTTAGTCCTTTCAGCGGGGAATCTGTTCGCCCACACGCCCTTGAAGTAAGCTGCGTTCACCAAAGCCAGTTTAGAATTGGCCGTGATTCCACCCTCTGGTATTAGGTTTTTGATGTTGTTCTTAGTAATGCGCTCAACCCACTCGTTGATGAATGTACGAGAACCTTCTGGATTGTTCTTGAAGTCCTGGAATAAAAATAATTTTATATAAATAACTGTTTATAAATTTAGCGTGATCAAAGCGGCTATGTGATGGTGCCCATATGAGGTTTACTTTATAAAATCTGTGTCAAATATGATTAATGATGATTTTTCAGTATATGTATTGTCTCTAGTAATCTATTTTCAATTAATTTAACATCATTCAGAGCTATAGATTCGTGTATTATTTAAACTCACAGATGAGCTTCAGCCGGAAAACCAATGAATGTAAAAATACAAAAAATTGCAACCGATAATTAAGTACTTAATTATAGTGAGATATTTTTTTGCTCACCAATCCCTCTAGTTCCTGTCCAAAGAATTCCTTGATGCACTGTCTGACTTGCAAGTCCTTCTCGATGAAAAGCTTGTTGGCACTCGAGAATTCGTAACTGTCACTATTGTTGTTCAGGAGACGAGCTCTTTCATCCACTTTGTATGCGTTCATCAAATTTATCTTGTCCTGTAAAAGAAACGTACGTATATCATAAAATAAAAAAGTTAAGTACTTATTCAGTTTCAATCGTGTCTAGTGTGACCAGCTGTATCGTTATTCTCATGTTATAATAAATGGTGGCAATAAGTGGGTAAATTTTTTATATATTATGACATGTTCATATAATACATATGTTCATGTATTTGTTTAGATTTAGGCCCAACTTCATAAGAGATTATAGTCATGGCTATTCTTATTTGGTCTAAAGTCATTGTACTCGTATTAGTTTCCGTAATAGTAGCGATTGCCGAAATTGCCAAATTTGCGCAACACCACACTTTCACTTGGTGAAAGCTAATCACTTAAATATGGCATTGATATGTTACTACTAAACTCGTGGGTTGACAACACCATAGCTTATAATTTGGTGCAGAAATTAATATCTTTCTTCGCTAAGACTAGTTATAATACCTATATGCATGCAATTGTAAATTGAGTACATAGTTAATGGCATAATTTGGTATTGTAACCACAAACTATGCGCACCTCGGAAATAGTATACCATGCGAGTATGGAACATGTCAGGATATTTACCAGATTGTCTTCAATTTCCAGCGATTTTTTCAGTGCCATTTCAGTCTGGCCTCCAGTTGAGAAATACGCCAGGAGCAAAGCATGGTAGACGGAGTACGGTGAGAAGAACACGTTTTCATCAGGAACGTACTTATTGATCGAACTAAAAAGGTTGAGGGTGAATGCTAGTTGGCCTTCGTAGAGGGAACTCCTTGCGGCTGGGTCCACTTTCACAGAAGAGTCATCTTGTGTCAAACACTGGCAATTGACTAGTGCCAGGAGGGACAGGGTCAACAGAACTGTCGACTTTAACATGTTGCCTGGAACAAGACATTAAAGTAATATAAGTAATTTTTTTCAAGATATAAATAAAACAAGTTGAAATACTGCTTGACCAATAATTGCACAACTATAAATGGGGTGCGGTCTATTTGGTAGAAACTTGATACTCCGAAACCTATTTGGGATAACTGACTTCGCAGAAACTTCTTTAGTCGATCATTTATTAGGCATAAAAAATATTTGACATAAATATTTTTAGGCATAATGTGCTTATGACCGAATTTAGAATGGCATACATTTAAGATAGTAGAATTTTTATTGGCATATTTACCTTTGGCATACTTAAAATTTTGTATAATATCATTTAGCATAACGTTCATTTAGAGTACAGATTATTTGGCATAATTTGACTAGGCATACTATGAAGATCATAGAATTTCAATTAGAATAAAATAGATTGGGTTACTTTCTTCTTTAAAAATGCGTAGGTTAGGTTAGGTTAGAACTGTGACCTCTTATGCACGAGCCGAGCGAGCGAAGCGAGCGTGTCGCGGCAGCGGCCGGCGAGTGCCAGAAACGAACATGCTCTCATAGGCAAGGATATAAAAACCAAATAATTATCATTTCATGTGATTACTACCTCCAACAAATAGCAATAGCACAGATAATATAATACTATACAGTAGCAATAGTAAAAATGATAACGCCTGATTAGAAAAGTGTTGCAATAATCATAAAAGATGATTCTTGCTGTAAGCATTATGCGAAATGATGGTTCTACTTTTAAATAGTTATGGATAAGAAATATATGCCAAAAGATGAATCTGGTTTTGAACTTTCTGCGATGTGATGATTATACATTGTGATTATTATGGATACCAAAATTATGCGTACAGATAATTCTGACTTACAGAATTATGGGTTTCAATGTATGCTAAATGAGTTAATGCCAAACGATATTCTGCGAAAAGAGGTTTATGCTATTAGTTGTTATGCAATATAAAATTATTACTTGAAAAGTTCTACTATAATAGGTGTACCCCTATAAATGTAATTAAGAAACGGTAAATTTAATATGTTTTAATTTGGATAGGATCATATAAGTTTGATATAATTATATATTTTTCTGTATTCGGATATCAGAGAGTTAGAAGATTTCTGGTTGGATTCCTACACCTGCAAGAAATTCAGATTTTCATTCTTTTATGAACAAAATAACTGCGGTACATCGTGACTAAATTATCTCTAAGAAATGTAGTAATTTCCATCTTTCATACAAACAATGTGGACACATAAAACGATCGTTAAGTTAATGGCAATTCCATTGATTGCTGAATGATTCAATGAACGACGTTATCATAACAAACCCATTTGTAATAAAAACTCGTGTGATAGTGTTGCGTGTAAATTGGCATATCCTCTAATTATTATATAATTTTATCATTGACCTACAAGCTAAGTAGATAAAAGTATTGAAATAAAGCTTGATAAACTTGAAAGATAAGTCTGTTCGTGGTAAACAGATATCGTGACTCACGTTGTGAAAGTCAATTCATATAATATTTAGTATATCGCTAAGCTAAGCTTCATTCTAGACTTTTATTCTTTCACTACGCATACCGCTTGAGTAACAACCTATCATAGTGTAAACATAATTGATATCGTAAAGTTTGGGTGGCAATGGCTTGATGCATTCAACTAACGATACAAAAACTATGTTCAACAGAACGATTCCTGTATAATCATGGATTTGCAACTTAGTTCATAATATTAATTTTAGCACATGATGTTTCTTAAGAACCTACTTATCAGGAATATATGCCACTCTAATACAACCATAGAATACCAAAATTGCGAACTCTAATACTTGAAGTTATGACTACCCCGCATGTATTAATATTCTTGAATAAGTATGACATGTTTTTTTACTTTATTTTTATAAATATCAGAACGTGTCCGCTCGTCCTCTCCACATTCAGAAACTCTTAAGTCATGCATCATTAAATGCGCATTTCACAACATCCTGTTCTGGTCGACCCCGAGCCGGAATAAAGCCTGAATATGACCAAAGACACGGCTGCGTAAAACACGACCTAGATATTGGGGAAGTCCACGTCTTTACACAATTGAGTGAAGATGTTCTTGCCGTGTTTTGTTTGGAGCAAGAGTTTTACTGTAAGTCTAGCGGTATTCGGAATTTTTAACATAACTATTGTGTTTTACGTATATATTGTGTGTAAAAATGTATGCTTACCATACTATAGAGCAATTACTAGAGTATACGTACTAATAATTAGTACTTACAGTATCGAAAGAAATTGTAATGAAATGAAAGAGTTTTTCAGAGCTTGTAATCCGATATATTTTACGGCAGTTTTTTTAGGTAATTTGAATTTTTATGGATACCTATTAGAGAATACCAGGTACGTACATTTGCGGATTTAAGTTGTTTTTAATTACCTAATGTGCTTATTTTCCTCATTTTCTATCGCAGAATATTATGTCATGATTTTACAAATAACCTGGTCAGTGTTGAAGCGGTTATGCAACTTCAGTTGTGAATAGTTGTTATTAGAATTGACGAGCGTTTGATGTGCTTATAATTTAATTAGCCAATTGACTCGTTGGTATGACCCTTGATCCATATCTCACAATACGTATATATTTTGTAATAAGAACTAGATTTTCATCTTACTTGTCCTTTTGGATAAGCGTAGAGTCCCTTTGACGAAAAAAGTAAGTAAGCAACCAAATATTTTTTTTCAATTATGTCATTATCTGATGCAAACTTCAATCACTACTTCACAAGAGATTATAGCCAAGATAGTATCAATTGCTTACGGAAGAAGATTTATGGGAATAAATTCTGGAAAGCGTTCATAAAAACAGATTGAAGTAAATGATGCGTTAGTAATTGAATCATAGCTTCGTTTGTTAAACCATTCGTTTTAGCAAATCAATATATTTAATTGGCATACTGTGCCTAATCACAGAATTATGTGATTTTATCAACGCTGCAGATTGTTGATACGCCAACACGTGAATGCAAACATGTATGTAACTGGTTTTCCCATGCACTAAGCATTATGCGCGGGTATTTAACGATACCTACATACATACATATCTCGATATATAAGAGAAAGCTAATGACACATCGAGCAAATGTTTACAATTTTTAATACAGAGCATGGTATATTCCTGCTTTGACTTGTGGTGCAAAGAGTCTAGTATTGCATGCTTGCTGCACCACTAATGTTGTCTGTATATTTGTCAATACAGAATTCTAAAGCCTTCTAAAGACAAAATTGCAATATTTTTTCTAAACAGAACTCAACAATATAAGAATTATTTAAAACCATTTGATATAAACATTTTACTCATATAATACATTAATTTTCTATATTGTTTGGTACTTAAAAGACCAGAGGTCGAAATTGGCTGTTGATCGGTTAATGAAACAGATATACTAATAAGTGTTAGTCGTCTGTGTCACTGAGAGTAAGCAATGTGAGAAGCCCGCGTGTTCTTAAGGAGCATACTTATTCTCTAAAAGACATTTCTAACAAGTACATGTATTCTTGTAACATTGAAAATTTGATTTGCAAGAGTTAGTATTGTTTTTAAAAAGTAAATAAAAATTGTAATGAATTGATAATAACAAATGCAATCAATTTCATATAATTAAAATGAACCATAAACTCTTATTCTTCATCAGGCCTCATGTACTATAGAAGTATCTTCTTTTCTGGATGGTGCATTTTTCGGATCAATAACAATCATTTGATATCCGCAAATATGTTTGAATAACTCAAAAAAAGAAGGATAATAGAAAACATGTACTCAAGAGTGAAATGGTCGTCATAATTATTAATAAGCTTTTTCAATTGTATAATTCAATAATAATAAAATCTTTATATTCATTATCTCTTGGAGGTTTGTCACAAGATTAAATGTATACAGTTTATTAAGTCTGAAGAAAGAGCTTCCTTGGTAACATTTTCTCTCATCGTTGAAATAATATATTTCGCCATAAGTTATTTTTTAAAAACTTATAGAAACACAGTATTTCATTACAATCGGTGTATGCGCAGATAAGGGTTATTCCCATAAGCTTTAGCTTCCGGTACATCCCTTTCAAGTTAGGTACATACATAATTCGTCAAATTAATATTTCTATATTTTGTCAATAGTCCATATTACGTCTTCTTAAATACGATAAAATTATAAATAAATAACTTTATCTTATCGCCAAATTGGTTTTTGGAGTTCTCTTTGTGTAATTTTGTTGAGAATCATTCTTAACTTAAGTTTTATCCTTGAACGTCTGTTCCACACCTACTGAAGTGACTTAGGGAAAACCGAACGACCAGAAGTTAATATATATTCAAATGGCGTACTTATTATTTCATGTCAGACATACATGCAAACTATATAGGAAAGATTTTGCAATGATGGAAATAGTAGGGCTGTATAATATGAGAGTAGTTTTTTATATACTTGGAAGAAATAGTCAGCCAATAATTTAAAAACAAATGAGGATGATACTGGTTACAAGAACAAAGGACAATAATTATGAAACCGCATAATAATCGCATATCCGCATAATTGGTTAAATCACAATATATAAATGATAAAAACAAAACTGTAAATATTACAAATACATATATGTACATACATATATTAAATCATTGTTTGTTTACTTAGGTAAATTCGCACAATACTATTTTATTTCTATTATTAATGCAGTGCTCTGATTAGCAAAGAATTTCTGACGAAACAATTGATCACGGATTATTTATAGAAGAGGATTTATTACGAGGAGTCCCATTGTATAATGATTGTCAACAATGAGCGAGATTGCGAAAATTCATCACAGTTGTAAATTAGAAAGCGTGCATGTTGAATGAATGTGGAATACATGCGAGTCAGCCCGAGGTTAACGGCTACCTCGACGTAAGTATTAACTTAAAGTCTATACTTGAAAAACTTTACATAACAAAAAAGAAAAATAAACACAGGTATAAATAATTAAACTCACCGATTGCGTTCACTCTATAAATAAATTGTTTCCAAAATACGAATTTACAAAAAAGGCTAACCGAGTAAAATAAATATTTAGTTGTAAAATAGTCACCAAGCGTCTGATCTTCACGAGACTTCAGCGGTAACTGAATGAGAACCGGTTGTTCCTCAATCCTCTTATTGTTAAACAACCGCTGCTGCTCGAACACTTTTACCTTGTATTTTAATTGAATAGTGCTTTACTGTCATCGCTATTAGTCACAAATTTGTTTGAACGTAGAAAACAATTGACTTTGTTTTAGTAAGTAAAAATGTTACTAAAGTAAAATAGCGAGAAATCCCGTCTTTAACATATGACGACATCATCTGATAAAACTTAGCTGAGGGAAACTGCACCGGGAAATCTCAGAAACATTTCATTATTTATAATTACGTTAGTAACAGTTTTTACCTTAGCCTTGTAGTGTTGCATCTTGATGACTTCTGAGTGCAATCGTAAATAGGTAATAATAACTATTATGGGTATGTTTGTTGTATTTTTATGTGTTTATCTAAATATTCGTAGGATTGTAACATAAGCGGAGTAAAGCGGAGGTGGCTATGCTAGTGCCACAAAGGTTCATTGCATTGGTTGGTGATATTATGGGCTTGGAGTTCAATATATTGTTCTCATAGTTCACCTGCTCCACAATTGTGGAAATGGGCAAGTGAACCTTTGACTAAGTGAGTGGTCGTAGAATCTGTAAGTTTAGACACGTGAAATCTGTAAGGTTTATACAGAATTCTAATGTGGCTCAATTAGTCTTCTTTCCTTCTAGATTTTGTATATACGAATGTGGGGGTCACTCGTGACTACCTGAATAATCTGACCTATAAATACAAATTATATCTTGATGTACTTATACATATATTTATAATAATTGCATATGCTTGGAATTTAAAGATGATTGATTTATCAAAATGTACAGTTGTTAGGAGTGACATTCCAACCCGCTATGATCGATGATCACACCAAGCAGATATGGATCTACAAGTCTTAAAGGAGAATAACGGACCACTCTAATCCGAGATATCAAAACGGCGACGCATCGCGAAATGTTATGGCTAGGTCAAATAAAAACGAAAATACGTAAATCAGCCACATACAATATGGATATCATAATATCCCATCTAATAATGTGGAAATAATTTTTTTTTTTCATTAATTTTTATATTATATATATACATATGTACATTATACGACAACCATTGCGACACACAGCACTTTTACGACGAGGGAAAATGTTATTAGGAATTATTCCTATTCTTCAAAATATGTAATAATTTGTGTCTTGGAATTTCGGAAACTCGGTTACTTGGAATTCCAACCGTCACGTTGGATACTGGCTGCATGTGAAACTTGATATTTAGTAGTTAAGACTTTTATAATAACGTGCACATTTAAGCCTCAGACTATTCCGAAATCGTTATGAAGCGTATGTATATTTATATATTGTTAAAACAGATATGTCGTTAAAAAAGAATTAACTTGAATAACTCAGCTCTAAAATTCAAACTCTTTGAAGATTATGGACGTGATCCGTAGATGTTTATTATATAATAATTAGATATCTAAATATTAATGAATACGTTAGTTTAGAAAAAAAACTTTTTTAGTTACGCTGTATTTCAAATGTTTTCTTTCTACGTGTAGATATTATACTCCATGTACCTAATTGTAATTAATATAACAATCCAAATTAACTAATAACAATTCATCAGAGTGCATTTATTGGGCTTTTAAATATTACAAACACGAATCTTGAAAAAAAAACACATACTTTCATTTTCCTAATCTCGTCGATCTACATTCGTAGCAAAATCATCGTATTCAATGATCATTTTTTAGAGTTTATTCATGAACTAAAGGAGTCCCTTTGTTGTCTATGGGTATATGCTAGCTTTCGTCAACATAGAATCATACCTTAAAGTATACCTTCCAACATGTATTCGCTTTCCAATCGGAATTTATCATTAGAACCTATATCAGAAATGACATGTATGTTACAGTTAGTTTAATAACTTTAAGTTAATCAGTCGTCTATTGTGCATCAACAAAGTCAGCAGCTCAGTGAAAGTTGAAAATACAAATAATTATTTTCGGCTGAATATTTAGTCAATTGTGATGCCAAACTGGCTAAATATGTTCGCTTCGAGATAAGATTTGGATCCTCAACTGGAACGAACCGAAGAACAAGGAAGAGAAGAATTGGAGCTTCGATTTCGTTTTTCTTCGGTTGTAGCGGCTGGCGGCGTTAGTGTAACCATGGCGATGGAATAACAAGAAGTTCAAACGCCGTGGCATCAGTGTTTATACTTCAGCCGACATAACCTTAGTGGTGAATGGCTTAATAAAGAATAAAAAAATAAACTTTAAGTTAATATAGGGAAAAGAAACAACTATGTACGTAAAATATATATTTTATTCTTAACATTTCTAACGTCACAAACTATGAATGATAATAAACAATGAACCTATGATAGCCAGCGTCTTTAATACTAACAGTTCACTTTTCTTCACAAATTAAGTTAAGTGTTACGAGTAGTATCTTTACAAATCTTACATTCAGGGTACAATAGTACAACACAAATAGAAGAAAAAATGCATTTCACAAAACATTTCGATTGAGCAAAATATTCTCTAGTATTAGGAAACAAAATGATTTAAATGGTTATTTGCAGCCGTATAATATAAATACTATATTAAGAATATTAATTTGATACACAGTCTCGACCAACTCAGTTCAATTACATATAGTCTATATAAAAACTTAAGCTACAGTTTTCACTTTTTCCAATTTTGCTACTTCACATAAGTAAGCCACGAACAATTTTATCTGAAAAAAACAATAAATATCAAATCAGAACACAATTATTATAATAAAATGTAGTTAGTCACATATAAACAAATACATATTGTCAATTATCACTAAAAATATTCTTGATCTTGATTGATATTAAAATAATTCAAGCAAGATTGGACTTTTACATTTCAAAGTCGATTACGCCCGTTTCCCTGTATGGGGTAGGCCGACACCAAGGAACCCCATCCGTCCGGAACCTGACGAGGCACTTCCGCTTCTTGAAAATCATATACACTCGACAGTTACTTCTAAAGTCCTTCTAACGTCATTCCTATCATATAAATATAGTTATTTGGCTTACCCCCTCAATATAGTTGCGCACATTGATCTTCTCGTTTTGTGAGTGCGCCATGTCGTCGGCAGCGCCCATGGGCAGTAGCAACACGTTGCAGCCAGACGCCTCCTTGAATGTTATGGTCACGGGAATGGAGCCACCTTCGCGGATCATGTCCGGGTCAGTCTAAGAGTTTAAATAAAGTATCATAATTAATATGGAACCTTGATACGTATTAAATAAAATGTATAATATGAAACAACACAGTAAGCATGACTATTGGAGTTGTGATGGTATTAATATCCAGGATTAATTGACGGCAAACTAATAACATAGCTAAATAGAGTCAATTGCCTACCGTTGCTCATACTACGACATGAGAGGAAAAAGGGAACTAGTTAGCATTCTATTTACTTGTCTCTCTAGCATATTAGAAGATATTGTTACGACACAAAATTAACCATAACCCTTTGTTGTTTTACGTACCATTACATATTTTACGACAATCCTAAGAAAAAAAACATGAGATCACTGGTAAATCAAAGCACGTTAATCTGAACATACCTCTTTAATCATACATCTGCGTAGTTTACACTAACCTGATAGACATTCTTGCAAGCCCTGGCCGCCGCCTGGTAGTGAGGATGGAAAGGATCTTCGGTCCAGGCACGGCCGCTCTCTGCTGTTATCTTCAGTTGGTTTGGAGAACCACGCTCCGCCCACTGTGAAAGAAAAGATATATTAGTGAAATGGATATAACTGATAAGACTCTTGTCTCATTTACTCTTGTATTTGAGATAAATTTGTTATCTATATTGTGTATGGATACCATCAAACACCCGGATTAGGTTAGGTTAGTAAAGTTTTGACTGCAAAAGCAATACAAAGTCGGAGAGAATTATTAGAAATCATATTAATAGAATAATAATTAATAACTCGTATTATGCATTTCATACATCGTAGTCGTCACCAAAAGGTTAATTTGTCAATATAGGCTTATCCTTCATTTGGAAATTATGACCTTGAAAACGAAGGATTCATGACCTCTAAAACGTTTACATATAGAACAAAATGTAAGTGTTTACACCGTACTCATATTGTATTTACATCGTAAATCTGGTGGGTTTTTTGCGGATAACAGGAAGTAAAACATTTATTGTTATCACTCGTCAATGTTTACCTTGCCCTGAATGACAGAATTGTTCTACTAGTAATTTGTATTTTCCAAACCATTTGGTGTTTACGGAATAAATACATTGGCATAAACTAACCAATGTAGTTTAATTGGACATAGACATAGAGATAAGGATAAGTTGACAATGCAGTGATTGATGAGTTAATGGATGCGAGCACTTTGCTTATTACTATGCACTTAACAAAACGACACTCATTTCAATAGATCGTATAGGTATTATTGATATTTTTTAAAGTGCACAATAATTAGCGTAGTGTTCTACAGATCGATTATTTTGCATGTTTATTAGTCATTATTTCATTGTGTATGCGAGAACATGTAACATGTAGATATTTTTCTGATATGGGTGTTGGGTAACAAGAATAAATCTGGTAGGTACTCGGTTTTGTTAAGAGCATAAGACAAAGAATTATTACGGAAAACCCTTGTTTTAGTAATACCTCAAGTAAAATCATTTCATGAAGCTGTATATTTCTTTCTAAAGTTATAATAAAACATACATGTAGTAATATTATATTAATTACTTGGCGCTCACGGAATTCTAAAATTATCAATAATTGTTTTTAAAACCGTATTTATTCGAACTGTAACTAAATATCGATTAATTTACAAAGAAACCGTATTCTAGAGGGTAGAGTGAATACTAGTGTTTTAAATATTTTATACATTATTGCTATCTAATTTGGGGTGGGTCGAAACTTGAAGCTATTATTTCTCTGGTCACCTGTAGCATAACTATTACAACAATGGTGACACTTATATGAAAATAAGTTGCTTAGGTTACTAGCTTTTTGTGAGAACATTATTATTCTATTTACAATCACTACAACGGAAATTGTTAGAGGCAATTTGAATAAATTTGCAAAACGCTAATTTTACGTATTGTGTTCTAATTCTTAGTCATAACTTAGCACATACAAGATATATAGTAGTATATATACACCTGCTAGCAAGGGCTAAGTGTCATAAATACCACTCGTTGTCCAGTATGAATACAATAAACATAACAGTATAACTAAATTACAAAGCATCCAAGCAACACTCGTTTAGCGCGTCATTTACTTCGATAAGTTCAAAAACAAGGTCTTTGTCAACGCGCCTTACGTTTTAGCAATACCATACTACTCACTCATAAGCATTAAAATTACGAATTGGAAATACCCATCTATGACTTATGAGTGATATGGTTCATTAAAACGTTATTTATTATACATATATATATATACACGCTTTGAAAAGAATGTCTCTAATTAACTTATCACCATGTAAAATAACCGTTTAAACATAAAACAAATATAAACATACGCTTCACGACTTGTGTGTACACACTCACCTACACTTTTTTATTGTGGCGGGGTAGTCAGAGGCTCGAGTGCCCATCTCCGAAATTTCGGATGCATATTAGGCATGGGTTACTCGAAGCCCGTTTTTAATAAACAAGACTTCTTGAATTATTGATTTATTTGTCACGGTTGAAAATGTAATTAAATGAAGTCCAGTGCAAATCTGGGACTAGAATTATTTATAATCAGTTAGTTAGTTTTAATATACTAAAATGTTAGTGGAAGTGAAATGACAAGTCTTTTAACGAGAGGCTAGAGTACCCGCCACATAAGGTGGCAGTAGCCAAACTTGGAACTAAATTTGACGTTTCCGCCATTGCGTGTTATTTTGTATGAAAGGTAAATTTAGTATTACCAGCGTTGTGTTTTTTGCCCACTCTTTGTAATTTTTATGTTTGTTAAGGGTGATTATAATAAATTGATTTCTGGAGTTTCTTGTTAGTTCTTCTCCAAGGGTCTCCGCTGAACTTCTTCTTGTCAATCGTTACGCTCTTATCAGAGCGGTCGTGGTCTTCATGACGTGGCATCTTGAGCAGCCGAAATGGTTGGTGAACTAACCTCGGTAAAAATATGTAAAGACAATGCTCAGTGCCATGTTTGAAATAGTTTTTTTACATACATACATACACATCACGCCTGATTCCCTGTAGAGGGGTAGGCAGAGATCACGGATCCCCATTTGTCCCGATCCTGACAGACCACTTTCGCTTCATTGACATTCATACATTCTCTAATACACTCTCGGCGGTTATAGGTACTCCTAACGTCACCTTTTTTCAATATAGCGTCTATCTGACTGTTACATATATGTCTTATTAGGCCGGCCCCTACGTAACCGCCCTTCCACTTCACTCATATATATTCCTTTTGTCAATATATAGTTTTTTTAATTTGTACTTAGATCATAAAATAACTTTCAAAGAGAGCTTATGATAGGGCCTATTTTGAATAAAAATATTTTGACTTTTGACTTTGGTATATTAATTTGTTTTATTTGAGTTTATAGCTCTGCAACCAAAGATCGTTACAAATGAAACCTCAATATAATGTATCGAGCCGTATGGCACAGTGAGTGCTAGTTTTGGCGTGTTTACTGGCAACACTGGATTACGCGACTGTGGCGACGCCTCCAACTGCCACCTTATGTGGCGGGTACTCTAAATCACTCGATTATATGAAAAAACATTCTCACTCACTGTTGAGTTGAGTGAATTAACATAATCACTCGTTCAGAGAGCTATGTCAATGTTAAAATAAAATAACCAAAGAGTAAGGTAGCAAAACAGTGATTTTGAAGAGAGTTAAAATAATACTTATATAAAATATAATAAATTCAGTAATACCAGCGTTGTGTTTTTTGCTCACTTTCTTTGTAATTTTTAAGTTTGTTTAGGGTGATTATAATAAATTGATTTCCGGAGTTTCTTGTTAGTTCTTCTCTAAGCTAGGGTCTCCGCTGATCTAACCTCGGTAAAAAAATTGTAAAGACAATGCTCAGTGCCATGTTTGAAATAATAGTTTTAAGAGATTCGCGATTTATACTCATGATGTAAGATATAAGGATGTGTATAAGATAATAAACATATTTTGACTTTGATATATTAATTTGTTTTATTTGAGTTTATAGTTATGCAACCAAAGACCGTTACAAATTAAACCTATAATGTATCGAGCCGTATGGCACAGTGAGTGCTAGTTTTGGCGTGTTTACTGGTAACACTGAATTACGCGACTGTGGCGACGCCTCCAACTGCCAATTTATGTGGCGCGATCTCTACTGGCAACACTGAATTACGCTACTGCAGCGACGCCTCCATCTGCCACCTTATGTGGCGCGATGTCTACATCGTACCATGAAACATTTAGCTTCGTTGGGAGAACATGTATCGCATTCATTTAAATACTTATTAATCTAAAATTACCATTGCAGTGGATTGCTGCATATGATAATCAGTTGCCAGATCTTCGTTTAATGAGAACGGATAATTATTCAATTACCTTAAGTTATAAGCTTTATTAACCCTATTAAACCTATTTTATTAACCCCTGCGGAACAGAAAGAGTTTCGGGTGTCCATCTCTGCAATGGCGGACGTAGAAATTCTATGGCCACATCGTACGCACGTGTTGACCAGGGGCTAAAAGCAAAAGCGTAGTTCAGTAGAATCGAAAGAGTACTTCAGTAATAGTTTGATATCAGTTTAATGGTTTGAAGTTGTTAGTGTACGAGAAAGTGTCAATTGCGCCATTGAAATAAGTGAACTACGATTTTGCTAAAATTCATGAGTAGATATCGACCCTACTCAATGGTTGTTAGGGACTATGGACAATATTACCTGTTTGAGGAACTGGTAGGTTTCCTCACGATGTTTCCCCTCACCGCATTTTCCCAACATATTTATAATACTAAAAGTGTACATAGAAAATCGAAAACTCGTTTCAATTACTACAGGTCCCGAGGCTTGAATCCTGTATTCACATAAACAGAGTCAAGGCCCGAACGTCTCCGAAATATGCACATTTATACGACGTATTGTATTAAAGTTACAAACTATCTAGGGCTATATGTTCCAATTTGTCTTACTTTCGAGTGCCCTGCAATGGATAACTTTAACATACTATGCACTTGGCATATATGTCGGCAAGGTGGAAAGACAGTTTCGTTTGACTCGATCCAATAAGACATGAAAGTCAGATATTTGACATTTGATTTTGAAAAGAGGTGATATAAGTACTTCTATACTTATAACTGCAGTTTGCGTTTGAACATCAATGAAGCGAAAGCGGTGATTTCTGCCTTCTCTTCTGTAGGAAACGAGGTTAATATATTTGTATGTACAATGTACGTACCTTCTGTTCCAGATACTTCTGGACGATCTTTTCAATCTCTTCGGGCTTTTGGTTCGGGACAAGTCGTATGGAGAACTTTCCTATCACTTTTCCTGGAATCACAGTTTTGGCTCCGGGGGTGTATGCGGCACCTGTTTAACACCATTTTTTTAAGTAACTTAAACAATATAGTAACGTACACATTCATCTGATATAATCCCTTTAACGGTGGACAAAACCTCAAAGACATAATAGTTATAGTATGTCATCTGTAACTATGAGACAAATTATTTAATAAAAGACTGTCACGCAGGCCCATTACCCAATAAATTTTGAATAGGATAATAAACGTATATTCACAATCACAAAAATACAACACACATTACAAAAAAAGAAAATTGTAATTGTTGGGTGCTGTATTGCTTATTAATTGTATTCAATTCCAATGACATACATAAATAGCATGCCCATGCGAATGGTTGCTTACTATTTATGTTGCAAATTAACATGGAACTAGCGTGGTTTTAATTCGTACACCAAATATTTTATTTATGGTGATTTATGCACCCATTCAATACAAATATCTAAATATTTTCTATCGTTTAAATTAGATTTTTACAACTTTTAGTAAAGACCCTTAGGTGATCTGAGAATGTGTGTATTTACCTTCAATCCCGTGAATGGAGAGAGAAGGGTACCTCCACCTGTGCATTAAAATCTCTTCCTTTTCAGTATGCGCCAATCTCTTTGTACCAATTATGTTCCTGAAACAACGCAATATGTTCAATTATTATGTTAGCTACATAATCTTAAAAGGCTATTATAATGTATTGGGGCATTTATCTTGTTCTAAACTATATTATTAGTTCCAAATATCTATCACCAAGGGCTTGAACAGTGAAATTTATCTTATTTCGGAAGTGTGTGCAATAAAATTTTTGCTGTCCTTCACTCAATTACCATACATGGTTAGATCCCAGCTAATGTAACCATCTTTTGAATGTGTTAGTGTGTCAATAACAATCACAATTTAGTTGCAATCACTATTCTCCTACTTGCGATGTGATAATGGAGTTAAAATATTCTTGTTACATGTAAATAGTATAATAGTATAAGGGCTTCTTTGTCACATTTAATAATTTAATATTTTTGAGGTTCTGTCTACCCCAAAAGCGACGTTAATGTATATTTTTTTATGTCTATACTGCTTTCCTACAAATCTGGTGAAAAGTGGGTTTCATATTGTTAAAGTGTGTAACTATGAGCCATTATCGGTTGTGGGATCACCATACTGGAGTACTGATAAATAAGAAGCAGATATCACATATCTATAAACATTCACGTCTTTTACTCCTTTTCGAGGTGTACAGAACTTTGAAGACATTATCCCATTGGTCTACTTAACATTGCACAGGGATGTGAAGACAACAATATGCAAACATTGTTGATAAGTAGCTTTCCTTTCACTCTAAATATTCCAGGCACTTTTGCCATAATTAAAAAAACTGATTACATACATGCGCTTCCCTTGTGTATGAACACTGCTTTTTTATTGTGCCGTGCTATCAGAGGCTTGAGTGTCCATTTCCGAAAATTTTAAGGTATGTTAGGTATGGAGGAGTCGAAGCACGCGTTTCACTAGATAGACAGCACCTGACGTGAGAGGTAGTGAGCCGTATCGCCGTATTTGCGCCGTAGCACTGGCTATTTATCATGTTTTTTTTTAAACTGATTTTTACCAAAATAATGATGAAAGTGATTGTATACCTGTATTCTTCCTTATCGAAATCTATGCTGGTGTAAAGTTGTCTCTCTGCCTCGGTTAGTGGCGCCACTGAGTCATACACTTCCTTGATGAGGATTTTCCCTTTGCTGTCTGTTAGCTGACTGAACAAGTAGAACAGATCTCCCATCGCTGGAACAGAACCATAGTTTGTATGAGTAAATTTAATTGTGGTAGAAATTATCATTCAATATATCTACTGAGTGTCAATAAAGCGAAAGTGGTTTTTCTGGATCGGGACTGATGAGGAACTCTGCCTACCCCAGGGAATCGGGCATGATTTGTATGTCTTTATCATATCTTATTCAGAGATAACAATAGGATTTTCACAAGCTGTCTGGCATTCATATATCTTAGAAAGAAAATAACGAACTAAGGATAAATACAATTGATATTGTGTGACGGGTTAGTAACCTGGTACCAATACTACATATTTATGCTGATCTCAATAGTTCCTTTAAAAGTGACTAAGTGAATATTGAGGTTGTCTGAAGCTCTGTCCACCATTGAGCAATTTAAGTACAGTAGTTAAACATAGCCATGTGTACATACATGTTAAAGTAGATTGGTACTACAGTATAAGATAGTACAAGTCTCACTACACTTTCTCCTTTATCTATGTATGTATGTATCAAAATGTCAGATACTAAATGAAATGTAAACTGCAATGACTGTTATCCTATGCCTCTGATAATGAATTGTCAATTTTAGTTTCCTTTGTTCTGCTCTGGTTTGACATCACAAATGAGGTCATAACTTCATGGCAACAACAGATAAAATGCAAATCAATTATATGCATGTCAATGTAAACAATGTTACAATGAGATGCATATAAATTGAGTCACAAAGCCAAGTATCTCATAGTAACACGCTTTATCAATTATTCTTTTCATAATGTTTTATCAAATATCATTTTAATCCTTATTTTGTCAATAAGATACTGAATGTTAACATGAAAATATTTCTTACAATTGTTACATAATCATAAGATTTGAAACTACTAATGCCCTTTTCAAAAGGCAATTATGAGATAAAGGGTAATTATTATTCTTAATTAAATAAACAATTTTCTAGTAATCAATCATAATTTTTGAAATAAGCTATAGAACCTAATTGGGATGGAACAGAATTATAAGTACAGACAATACTCAGATCAATAGAAATTAATTTCCAACATATAAAGATCTAGGGGGTTATATAATATATGTAGTTATTTTTAAACACTCGTGATTTCTCATCTTATTTACTAAGTCTTCCTGCGACCTCAGCCTATGCAACTGATTGAAATGTCGGGTGATATAAAGGTATCTTTATTAATTTATTGTGAAACAACCCAGTCTCACATAGGCTATATAATATGTTGAGCGAGATTATAGTGGCCTGTCACCCAATTCCTTATCAATTCAACTACAAAAATATTTGAAGAGGAGTATATGTATGTCATTATTATAATAAAAACAGTAAGTAAAGTAAACCAACCTTCATGCACAGTTCCACCATGAACGCCACTATGTAAATCTGTTTTGGCACAAGTGATCTCCACAAAGAAATAGCTGAGTCCTCTCAACCCATAGGTAACGCTAGGTTTGTCTGTGCCCAGCCAGTAATTGTCAGATATGCAAATGTAATCCACATCATTAAAGAATCCCTCTGGCTTAAGTTTGTTCATTAAGAGGTCATCTAAGCCTTCTGAACCTGATTCTTCCATACATTCAAATACAAATTTTAGATTTACTGGCAGCTGAAAGTAAAATATTGGAATTTAAATTTAACACTTTCGTCGCCATGGTCCAAAAAAGTATATGTGGTGCCGGTCATTTTGACCCACCATGGCGACGAATGTGTTAATATAATAATTGAAATTATAGGGTTAAATTGTGACACTGGTTAAAACCATATAATAATGAGTACTAACAATCTGGTCAATATGTGGGTTTGATGTAACCATAAAATCATGAAAACCTCCTCAATAAACTATTTCTAAACAAAAAATGTTACCTGGTTTCCTGTGTTTTTAATAGCATTTATGGCATGTAACCATCCTAGTACAGGCCCTTTATCATCAGTTGAACCTCGTCCATACAATTTTCCATTTCTCTCTACCAGTTCAAAAGGCTCACTGTCCCACCCATCAGATTTATCAGCTGGCTGAACATCAAGGTGTCCATAAATGCAGATGGTATTCTTCTTTGGATCCTATAACATTCAATCATAGAAAGAATGATTTAATTGCTATTTCTATTGTCAGAATTCATGAGATAAGTTATAAACTATATGACATGACACAGCTAAATTTGGAATAAACAAACTAAAATAAATAATAAATTTGTATAAGTAGGATAGGATACAACAATGATTGAAATAATGACAGCCAGCAGATAATATAAACACTAACTTACATTGAGCAAAGTAGCCACCAAAACAGGAGGAAGTTTCACTTCTTTCCCATCAATGATCTGGGTTCCTACATCTCTCAGTTCTGTAGTAGCACCCACATCCTTCAACTTCTGTTCCATCCAATGAACCATTCGGATACAATCATCTCTGTGCGCCACATTAGAAGATACCGAAGGGATAGCTACAGCCTCTTTTAGTAGATTTTTGAATCCTGCTGAGTTCTTATCCACATAAGTAAATATTTCACTTAAAACAATTCCAGACGCAGACATTTTGCTCGCAATTGTATTCCTTGAACCCAACGAATGAGACGACCTTTTTGTAGCGAATAACAGCTGTTTTGAGTGATGCCACTTGGAATGCCGATTTATAACTGCTTTTATAGGTGGCGATAAACTCTTACAAAATTTGCTCACGATCGTACTTATTATTATTGACATTTTAGAGGTTAGAATCTTCGAAGCACTGATAAACAAAACTATATCTGTCTCTGTCAAGTGGTGTAGCAAAATTTTTCTTTTTTTATTTGTATTTTTATAATATATGTCACGATCATTTCAATAAACAGTGGAAGGCAGGGTTCACGTATCCTGATTTTTGTAAGCACAAAATCAAATAATTTACATATATTTATTCCAAATTGAGATGAATAGTAGCTCAATTATAAAAAACAATGAAACATACATAACATACGCTTGTGTATACACACTCCCTTTTTATTGTGGCGGGGTAGTCAGAGGCTTGAGTACCCTACTCCAAAATTTCAAAGGCATGTTAGTTATGGGTCACTCGAAGCCCGCATTTCACTATATAGACAGATAGATAAGTAGTGAACCGTATCGCCGTATATAAGCACTGGCACTATATATATTACCTAACTCGAGGGATAGGCAGGTTTCCTCACGATGTTTTTCCTCACCGTTAGTGACTGTAAATTATGTACGTAAATGAACACCATATTCATTGGTATATGCCAGAGCCGGGATTCGAACCTAGGACCTTTGTCATAGAAGTCAGAAGTTTACTCACTGTGCTACAGCCTCTATATTAAGCATATACATCAGCATCTCATATAAAATCCCACAAGGGGTATTCAGGCTATGTCCTTGTCGTTAGCCAATATTTCCACCATGTCAGAGTTAATTTTACATGTCATACTCAGAGAGAATATCTCAAACATACTCATAAGATCCAAATGATGGTTAACGAATAAACTACTCGTCTTTTACTTAATTAAAACGAAAATGAGCCCGTTATTAAAATGTAGTCTGTAAATAGTAAATGTAAAATATATAATTCGAATACTACGGTCAGGGAAAACATCATGAGGAAACCTACCTGTTCCTCGAACAGGTAATAGTTAGTGCTTGTAAATAGCTACATGGCCTACCACCTGTAACATTGAGTACTGAATATCTGGTCAACACGTGGGTTCGCGGTGGCCAAAGAATTACTACCTTCGCAATTGCGGAGATCGACACCTGAACCTCTGACTAACCCGCAAAGGTAATGGTCATGAACGCGTTTTTTTTTAAAATGTAGTAACCATGGATATACATATTTATGATTTCATGGGCTAGTCCGCCCCGAATGAGATTATCGTCGTGAATGTATGTTTGTGTCACCAGTAAGCTGCGTCGCTGTCCGCCCCGAAAGGGATGGTATGAAATGAACATATTATAAATATGTTTTCTTTCCAAACGCTATAATTTTTTTAACTTTATTGGCCTACTTGTGGTTTGGTCAAATATTAGTTGACATGAAAAAGGATGTGGTTATTGTTGATATATAGAAACATCGTGAACAAACAACATTTATCAGATAGGTACTTATTACCACATCTATTTCATCACACGTTATGTATTAAAAATGTATAGAGAATTAAAAATAATTTATACAATTCGTAATGAAGTTGAACTTTTGGTAAGATTAAATAATACGAACTTTCTTTTAATGTACGTACTTTATTTACTCAAATAAATAAAAATATTTACACTATAAGCATTGTCAGATGTTCTTTCTATTACTGGGATACTAAAGATGAACCTAAAAAAATATAAAATTTTATACAGGATTCAATTTTTAACGGATATAAAAATGATTAATTATTATAAAAAGTTGTTTATCTATTGTTACTAAGCAATATATGTAGGCATCTAGAAGTTTTAACTTGAACTTCGAAATAAAAGATGTTAATTTTGTATATTCACAAAGTAATTTACCAAAAAATACAAAGTGAGAATAGGATCGCTGAGTAATTATTAGAAAAATATTAACGAACTTAAAATCTAATTGGTACCTATTTACTTGGTAAGATAGCAATAAATTAGAAATGTTTCGGATTTCTTACAAATCTAAAATAAAGATAAATAGCGGTGTGGCTCAGTGGTTACGATCTTAGCCCCTACAGCAGTAGGTTCGAAGTTCAATATCCATTCGAACATGTACCAATGAAAATGAAGTTTTGTATGCAATAACTATCTGATGTAGACAACCAAAAACTTAACTACTGCTCAAATATTATGAGATCATGGTATGGACGATGGGCTACTCCATAATGATCCATTGTTTAATGTCTGCTAGAAAATTCATAAAAATATACCTAAAAATGTACTAGCTTCATTCTTTTCCCTAATTGGATCAAAGAAAAATTTGTAGGTAACTAAATTTACAAATTCTTTCGTAAATGGGTTAAGTTATATAATGAGAACTTAGTGATAGGTATTATACTACTCGGGGAATGTTTGCCTTTTACCTATTTATACTAGCATTAAATAATTGTCACATCTTGAGGATTTTATTGCAACGCGCGCACTATCTGTCAGTCTTTGTTAGTAATCTCTTCGTATACCATTACAGAGCACGTTTCTTAGCAATTAACACCTCGCATTATACTGAAAACACAAAAACAATTTTGAGCATAATTAAAAATTATTGATGATATGAAAAATATAACGTGATTAATGTTTAAAACGAAAAAAACCTAAATAACATTTTATAGATACCAAATGATGTATGCTGTCATTTTCTTCTTATGAAAATATAATTCATAACAACAGCATACATAAGAGTACTCTTAACATCTATCCATACATAATAATTTAATATATCACACAACTAATTAATGTTTATACCAAATATAATAATCAAGACAGCGTTTTGTTTTATTAACTTACAAAAGAATTATATCACGTCCTATATTTTTCAATGTTGACTATATGTATGTTCTTTACTATTAAATGTCAATATTGGCTTATATAAACATATGACACATTATAAACTTACCCAGCAGCCGCGTCAGTGGTAGCTATAGACGAGGTGGGTGAACTCGTGAACACCAGTTCAGAGTACTTTTGCAGCCAAAAGGTGACGAATGCCGCCACTGCAGTCGCTATAAGCCCCGACACGACCGCTGCTAAGGCGCCGCCGCCGGATGACGTCACGAACACTCTCGCCCACATCCTGTCCCAGACAGACTCTACCCAGGTTGAGTATAAACCTGAGTCGTACTTGTAACCTGTATGTAATAAAACTTGTTACTTGTAACACTTTGCTAGATTATAGAGATATTGGTGTCTAGTAGTACTGAAGCATCTAAAGGTATTTATTATGCGGCAATCACACCTCGTCTTTAAGATCTCTTCCCTTCAGATAATATTAATTAGATAGTAATTTATTATGTACGGGGTATTCAATAAAAAAAGTTCAACTGTCTGTTTGAACTATCACAAACAATGACATTAATTTGTTCATGAATGGAATTGAACAAAATATTGTAATATTGCGGACTAGGTCACTAAGACTATGGCCACATCTATTAATACTTACCATCAATAATAAAAGCAGGACTGAGCGCCTCCGAGTAGTTGATTGTAGTCTCGACACAAACGCCCGAACTGTTCCATCCGCGTAAATAGTAGTAGGAGAAATCCTAAAATAAAAATAATTTTAAAACTTAATATAATACACGCATACTTCCCGACACTTTATAGCATGAATATTGCGATTGTTCTGTGATATAGAGCTAGACCATCAACTAAAAAATTCTATTTGCCGGCAAGGCAAGGGCAGTTAGTTAACATTATTTTACATCCCAGTTAACATTGGACATAGTAAAATAGGACAAGTAATTATATATTAATCATCACGACGTTCACGATCTTTAGCAAGTAAGGTATAAAATACACATTAAAAAAAGAATTAAACAGGTAATAAAAGTTAAGTAATAACTGCTCAAATGAAAAACTGTTCCACTGAACAGCATATGGATAAACTATTTTAACATAGTAGGTAGCTACAGTTAGATGCGTGTAGTAAGCTTACTAGGATTCAGAAAACATGTCATCCGTGACAACTACTTCTCATAGCGCAAAGAAATTACAAGTATCTATGTAAAATGGCGACCGTGTCGGTAAACGTAGTTTAGGACGCCCCCTGCTAGATGGACCGATGACCTTAAAAAAGTCGCAGGTAGTTGGCTGAGGGCCACGAGTGATCGTGTTTTGTGGCGTAAACTTGGGGAGACCTACGTCCAGCAGTGGACTGACATAGGCTGATTGATTGACTTAAAATGCACAAACTGATTATTACTTATTAATACTCACTTCACTATGCTGTTGGCCGCATTCCGTCCTATTCAGGGGCAGGTGGTTACCAGTGAGCAAGGCTAGTAGATGGCCAGCGAACACGGCGGCAGACCCCGGCCATATAGTGACGCTCACGTATAGTACGGCTGGCTTATCGGGGAATATTACGGCTCCGCGGTCGCCGTTATCAAAATCGGCGGCGTTTAGTAGTTTACAAGACTGGGTTTTCAGGAAGCAGTAGAGGAGCTCGTCGACCTGTGTCAATGGTAAGTTTATCATTGTAACAATGGGTATAGTGTACGGGGTCTATATAGGATATTAGGAGACACTTAAGTAAAATGGCAGAAATATTCCACTTTAAGTCCGTCACAAACCGGAGAGTTGTATTGTAATTGCTAGATCAATTATTTAATAATATTATCTCGTTCATCGCTCTCTTATATGTTGTATATTACAAAGAAAAAAAATTGAATCTATTGATAAGTTAGAATTGCAGCTATTGCTATTAAAGCATTGCCATCCTTTCACGAAAATACAGCATCACCGCCTAATGCTAAAAGTATCAAAGAAGATATTATGATATTATATCTTTTTTAGGGGTATGCAATTGTACTGTATTGTGTGTTCATTTTTTTAAATAAACGTTTTATTATTATTATCTCTAAGCTTCTACAGTTTTAAGAGATTCGCGATTTATACTCATGATTAATAACTAACGGGACTTATCGCGTATATTAACCCGACGTTTCGGCTACGTTGCAGCAACCATGGTCACGGGCAGACTGATATTAAAAACATACGCGATAAGTCCCGTTAGTTATTAATCTCTAAGCTTCTGTTAAGAATACACAGAATAATAAGCCACATACCAAATGCGCTGAAGCCTCCAAAGTGCCCGTATAAGGTGAACCCACGACCCGTTGGTACAGCGCGCGAGTCAACCCACTCGCCAGCCGAGCGATCCTCACTTGCGGAGACGACTCTTTGAACACGCCTTGCGCTACCAGCACATCGGTGTCTTGAACTGAAAACAACAAACAATATTAGTAACAATATTACAGTATAATGGATTTTGTAAGGCAGGTTTATTACAGTCACATTGAGTACTGACTATCTGGTAAACACGTGGGTTCGAAGTATCCATAGAAATTAGAATTACTACCTTCGCAATTGTGGAGATGGACACCTGAACCTCTGACTACCCCGCAAGGGTTAATGGTCGTGAATGCGTTTGTTTTGTTTTTTTTGTATTCATTACAGCTACAGGCTGGAGTTCGAAACATGTATATGTTTTGTAGTTGCATATATTTGTAATGTTAAAAAGAAAAGTGTAAGAGTTCCTCTGAATAAATAGGTAGGATTGCTGCGATGATAGATGGAAGAGTTTCATTTTAAAACGTGAGTAAGAAACGAATAAAATATTGATTTGATATATTAATTAATTAATTGTAATAAAATATAATTATTGATACTTACAGGTACCATCTAAACCAACAGTTAGATTGCGATACGTATAGTTTATCTTATCAGGAGTGTCCAACACTGACTGGTAAAATTCATTGTTGAATTTATCTTTAAAATCGGCCAGTAGCAATTCTGGTAACTGGCCAGTTTCTGTCAGGTTACTCAAAATCCTTCTGAAGGAATGCAAGGAGGACGGAGGCAAGTTTTTAGTTGGTATCGTCGCAAGGGTTATGTTATCCTTGATCAAACTATCGGCCATGGCAGCTAAGAAGTCGCTTACCTGAAATAAAGATAAAGAATCAATGGACAATCCAACGAGTTATAAAATAAAAATAAATTAATAGATTTGTTAGAGATCCCGCCATATAAATTGGCAGTTGGGGGCGTCGCCACAGTCGCGTAATTCAGTGTTACCAGTAAACACGCCAAAACTAGCACTCACTGTGCCATACGGCTCGATACATTATAGGTTTCATTTGTAACGGTCTTTGGTTGCAGAGCTATAAACTCAAATAAAACAAATTAATATATCAAAGTCAAAATATGTTTATTAAACTATTTCAAACATGATTAATAATTAACGGGACTTATCCTTCTTATTATATATTACATATATTATGTATTCCGTCACTCTGTCCGCAATAGACCGTTTAGTCTGTCCGACGTAGGATTTCCCACAGCTGCAATCAATCTTATACACACCATTATATCTTATATCATAAGTATAAATCGCGAATATCTTAAAATTATTATTTCAAACATGGCACTGAGCATTGTCTTTACATATTTTTTACCGAGGTTAGATCAGCGGAGACCCTAACTTGGAGAAGAACTAACAAGAAACTCCGGAAATCAATTTATTATAATCACCCTTAACAAACATAAAAATTACAAAGAGTGGGCAAAAAACACAACGCTGGTAATACTAAATTTACCTTTCATACAAAATAACACGCAATGGCGGAAACGTCAAATTTAGTTCCAAAATTGGCTACTGCCAATTTATGTGGCGGGATCTCTACTATAGAAAAAAATGAATGCTAACTTTTGGACTTCTTTCCCGGTACTTCTTCGAGGCAATCAAAATCTCATACCATTCACACAAAAGAGATGAAACAACCTGAGTATTATTACGTTAATATTACTAATACAGATAATTCCACATGCTCACTATCTGGTAGCACGAGGATCCGGAATGGCGATAGAATAACTGACTCGCACACGGATATGGACACTGGTTCAATCAACCATCAGCCTATGTCAGTCCACTGTTGGGCGTAGGCCACAAAACACGATCACTCGTGGCCCTCGGCCAACCACTATCTGCGACCTTTTTCAGGTCATCGGTCTTTCTAGCAGGGGGGCGTCTTACACTAAGTTTACCGAGACGTGGTCGCCATTCCAGAACCGTTTAAGAAGGGTTACTGGGCTTAAAATTATACATGTTATAGTATACTGTACTTACAGCCGGTTCAACGTTAGGTGCATAAGCGTACAGCGGCCAGGGAACAGTATCATTATACTCCTGGAAACTTCCACCCAACTGTCCTATTTCCAAGTGCAACTTCACTTGAGTCGCGTTCAAAGGGTTGGTGGGAGGCCACGAGTTTTTGCTCAAGTCGTACGCCAAACGCTGCGAGCCAATGTAGTCGAAGGATTCACCGTTGAGCAACGTCCAAATTATGTTTGTATCTGTAAAGAAATTTGAGGTATTTTAATGGTAACATATATTGTACATAAAATGTGAGAATAGATGAGTTTTAATGAATTGGTTATGTGAATCAAGGTAGCTATCACAACTTTCTGCATATCCTGTTAGAGGGTGTTATTAGTTTGAAACTTGTGTGGAGCCAAACATTGCTTGACCGCCTGTCATATTGAATTTAGACTTATTGCACGAATTATGGACTAAATATCACAGCACAAGACTACATCTTTTGATTATAATACGACATCTATTCGTAACAATGTCTATTTTGCTATGAACACAATGATAGTTACACTTACCATATTTATTTGCTTCAGAAATTGGTAACATTTTAGACATAGCTGTGGCCGCAGTAAGCAGTGACACAAGACCCACAACTGAACTGGATGCTCCAGGTGCTAGTCCTGAAATAAAAATGGATTCAATTAAGTTGTATAGTTTATAGAATAACACAGATTAGATATTGAATTTATAAGTTTACGTTTACGTAATAATCAATAATAAATTACAACATTTAAGTCCATGTCAATTCAGCAAACATGCTAAAAATAATTCATAAAAATATCACCAGAAAATAAACTTTATACATACCATCAAACAAAGAAGAGGCGTCTAATCTGGCCGTAACCAAGGTAACAGTTGAATTCTTTTTCTGAAACAATACACTTTTATAATATTATATTGAGTAGATTTGTCCCGCGATTGATATCCATAAAAATTATAATGTCTTTCTTTTGCAAAAACTTTACTAAACAAGGAATAACTTACTGTAGGCAATGGGAATAACGGCATATACATATTCTTATCACCCAATGGGTCGCATACTTTTCCTGATGTTAATATATTTGATTTAGATCTGTAAAAATATTATGTTTATGTATTATATGTGTATTAGTAACTCAAGTACATAATCATCAAAGATTACTTTGAACTATCAATGGCTGTTTGCTGAATTACCACTCAAAATTACACTATTTAATCTTTAATTCATTAGTAATCTATTAGATCATATTATAAAAAGGCACCTGACTATGTTTTAAAGTAGTAATGCTAATAAGTAAGGAACTGCTATTCTTCATAAGCAATTAAATAGTAAACAATTGAATTGACCAACAATAAAGTCAACAACGATGGTGTTGTTGATCAACAACAAATTCAGAAAAATTGTAGCATTACCAAATTAAAAAGCTGTTATTCTGACTAATACTGACCTCCTCATGCATATTTCACTATTAACAACAGCAAACATGAAAGTGACCAGTTGCAAAGAACAAAGTGGTCTGCGTTTTTGGTTTTCTTTATCTGAATTAAACCTGAAATAAGAAAATAATTATAAAGAATTCAGTGAGTTGATTTCAATATAATGTAAAGTTGAGTTAAGTACATATGAAAGAGTTTTTTTTGTAAAAAAATTGTATTAATATGCCTGAATGTGCATATTTAAGAAGTAGCTTTGCTTTGTGTCTCTATTAAATTTGTTTTCATTATTTAAAGCATTCACATACTTTAAACCCTTTTGGGGTGAGTAGACTCTTAGAGATATATATATATTTTTTTTTTTAATTTATTTATCGTTTTTACAAAATAAATACAATTTAGATATAATAATAGCTACAAAAAACCACTGAGGTTTAAGCCTGTGCTATTTAACAAGTCTAGTGTGGTACATACTCAAGTTTAGAAACATTACACCATTATTTATAGGTAGGTACTTATTATTATAAATATATAATAGAATATCTAGTTTATCTTATGCTATTTACGCTAAATTAAAGAAAGTACAGTACAACCTTTAAATAATATCTAGAAAGTATTGCTTTCATTTAGATTTAATATTTTTATTTGTTATACTATTACATACATTCGGATGTAGGCTGTTAATAAGTCTCGGTACAATAAAACCAGTAGTCCGCTCGCCGTACATATTATTGGCACGCTGTGTGCGAAGCCGATTCTCAGAAATAGCTCGAGTACGCACAGGATGTTCGACAATGTCTCTTAACGATTCATTAAAGAATTGTTCTTTTAATAATGAAAAGTGAGTTTGGGTATAAACAGGTAAAATTTTACAGTGCTTAAAGAGACCGATTTCATTATTACAAAACTGCTTTTTAATTTTTGGCGAAACTATTGTTTTTATAATTCTAACCTGAAGTTTATATATTTCTTCAATATAGCTTTTGTAAGTACGTCCATAACAACTAAGCCCATATTGAATGTAGGAGTCAGCCAATGAGTAATATAGCATGAGTTTTACTTTAAACGGTATACGATCCTTGAGTACTGTGATATTTGCAAGGAATTGTCGCAGCTTGTTGCAAACTCGTTCAATATGAAATATTAAATTCATATTGAACAATATTAAATTCATATTGTTCAATATTAAACTAGCTCCTTGGTAAGTTCATTTAAGACTTGTGTTAAGGGTACTAGTCAACATATATTTAAGAAATGTATACATATTATATATAGATAAACACATATATAGCATATAGAATCAACAACCAGACTGGAAAGCAGTAGAAAAGCGTTGTTCTTAACTCTGCCATCACCGGGAATCAAACCTGGGACCCCGCAATTAGCATTTAGGTATCTAACTGATCACGTCATGGAGGTCGCCCAAGTACCATAACCCTTTAGATGATACCTACATTAAAATGACAATTCTATTATGATATTAAGTATAATAGATAATAATTGAATTAAACTTACCTTTTATAACACTCTTTAATGTGCTCAATTTGCTCATATTTGGATTCTGGTATGTACATTATGGGGAATGGAATGTCCCTGGTAATAAGGTCCATTCCCTTTTCATTCCAAGCAGATCCCACCTTATCAGACAATGAACATGTGCTATCTGGCCCTGATGAGTATTTATTAGGACACCTCGATTCTTCAGAGAAATGAGAAGGGCTGTAAATGAGTCAATAATTTGTAAAAGTAGTACTATTCTATTAAATATTACATACAGGTAATGTAGATGTAATTCACATCCTATATCCCTTTAGGAGTGGATAGAACCTTGAGGACATGAAAAATCTTCTCAGTCACTTAGTCGCATGTATATCGCGGTGTTAATGTCAAATGGAATATTGGTGACAGGTATCTAGCCTATCATCCAATAAATTCCATATGCCCCTAGTCCCTTAGTCGCTCCTACAACATCCCAGGAAGAATCTTTTCCAGCATTGGACTGAAATAGAACATACTAAAACAGGCAAACAAATAAACTTCCTAAACACAATTACACAGAAAATCATATTGAAAGTTTATAATTTGGTAAAAGACAGACTTAATTTCACCAAGCACCAGTTTACAAGAGTGAATAATATACATGTATATAAATTACATTCACATTCTTTAATCCCTTTTGGGGTGAACAGAACCTCACAGCACTATAAAAATTCTTGTTTTACTTTTTACCATTAAAATTGCAGTTGTGATATCATAAACAACATTGGTGAGGTTGATATCCCATCACCCCATACTTTCCATTTAGTTAACTCTTATAACATGCTGAGAATAAAGACAAACTAACATGGGACATCAAAAATGATATTATATACTGAAACTTATTTACTGTATTACCTTACTGATGGATCATCATAAACTAATATTCCGGCAACACTGTGTGAATTATCAACAAGTAGTTGTATATGATCCTTAAATTTGTCAGTACTCATCACTGCCATATAAGGGCCATCAGTGCCATTGAAAACCATCCACTCAGCATCATCAGCAGATTCAATTAACTGAATAGGTCCAATCTTACCATCTTCTGGAGCTAAAATTTAAAATATAATTAAATATTACATTCTTGCAAATAAGCTGGTTAGTAACAATAACATCTAGTATTTTATTATCTGTGATCTAACTATCATTGAAGCTAGATCTCAATTAGTTGTTAAAATGATGCTTTACCACAGTCGCATTGTGTAATTACGCTCTTATAAGATCTAGTCTATTAAATGTTCTATGAACTATGACTATGAATAATAATAAAAGGCTTAAGTATCTAACTATACTAAAATGGATTACAGTTGTATTGAAGCAGTCATATTGGGTGCACAATATACACTATACTATATATTAGTAACTTCAGAGATACATCTACACAAACCTCTGCCACAGATAATATAATACTATACAGTACAGCCTCTGCCTTGGGGATAATGATATAAAAAAAAAAACAAAACAAAAACAAACGCATTCACGACCATTAACCCATGCGGGGTAGTCAGAGGTTCAGGTGTCCATCTCCGCAATTGCGAAGGTAGTAATTCTATGGACACCTCAAACCCACGTGTTAACCAGATAGTCAGTACTCAATGTGACAGGTGGTCAGCCATGTCGCCATATACAAGCACCAACTATTACCTGTTCGACGAACAGGTAGGTTTCCTCACGATGTTTTCCCTCACCGTATAATTCAACGCATTTCGTAAATGTGTTTTTATTACGAAAATGTACATAGAAATTCATTAAACTTCATTTCCATTGGTACATGCTCAAACGGGATTTGAACCCTGTACCCACTGATACAGAGCCAAGCCCCAAACAACTGAGCTACGTCGAATTAATGTTAATGTTAATGATATAAATAAATTGGAAAACAGTGCATATACATAATACCATGTCATACAAGTAATTAAATTTAGGATACATAAAACTTGTAACTTACAAGTACATCCAGCTTGATGAGTGCCATTTAATCTTCGAAAACAAGGTGAACCACCTTCTATTGACGAATATATTTGTTCATGTAGTCTCTCGCAGTTACCAACTAAAATTTAAGACAGATTATTCGAATTGATTTTCTGTGTAGCTTTAGAATCATAAATAAAGGTAACTCCTTTACTTACAATAAAACAGTAAACACACAAACACCGCTCCAACACCTTTACCCATTATAAGATTAAATCTTAAAAACTCTTTCTCAAATATGCTTTCACAACAGATGTAGTAGCTTACAGCGGAGTTATAATTATTATTCTCTATTCAGCACTACTGAATGCCCCATCGATGTAAGTGAAATTAGTAACGAAATATCATCTAAAACAACGAAAAAGAGTCTCTTAGTCAGCATTCAGACACGAAAATCAACAATCAGTAAATAGAGTACCCGCCACATAAGGTGGCAGTAGCCAAACTTGGAACTAAATTTGACGTTTCCGCCATTGCGTGTTATTTTGTATGAAAAGTAAATTTAGTATTACCAGCGTTGTGTTTTTTGCCCACTCTTTGTAATTTTTATGTTTGTTAAGGGTGATTATAATAAATTGATTTCCGGAGTTTCTTGTTAGTTCTTCTCCAAGCTAGGGTCTCCGCTGATCTAACCTCGGTAAAAAATATGTAAAGACAATGCTCAGTGCCATGTTTGAAATAATAGTTTTAAGAGATTCGCGATTTATACTCATGATATAAGATATAAGGGTGTGTATAAGATTGATTGCAGCTGTGGGAAATCCTATGTCGAACAGACTAAACGGTCTATTGCGGACAGAGTGAAGGAACACATAATATATGTAATATATAATAAGAAGGATAAGTCCCGTTAATTATTAATCATGTTTGAAATAGTATAATAAACATATTTTGACTTTGATATATTAATTTGTTTTATTTGAGTTTATAGCTCTGCAACCAAAGATCGTTACAAATGAAACCTATAATGTTTCGAGCCGTATGGCACAGTGAGTGCTAGTTTTGGCGTGTTTACTGGTAACACTGAATTACGCGACTGTGGCGACGCCTCCAACTGCCACCGTATGTGGCGCGATCTCTATTCAAAATATTTCAACAATTCAATTTTTTCTATAATAGTACTGAATAGCGACCATTTTACCTTTAACTGCAGCGTGCTTAACGATTGAATAATTAAACCGAGTAGTAATTTTGATGTACCTGTAATTCTCCATAAGATGACATCTCATTATAAAAATATGGAAGTCACATTAAAACAAATGTTAAAAAATAAGTTTGATTAAAAAAATTATTCATAGATATCGACCCATAACATAGGAGTTATGACCAGTGGTAAATTATTACCTAAGAATATGAACTATAAAAGCTGAACATAAATTGGGATGCAATCCAAATTATAATGAAAAATCTTTCATTAGTACGTTACGACCTCCAGTATAAGGGCAGCATAATATCAAACTGTCGTCAGTCGTCCGTCCGCCATTTGTTTGTCCATAGAAATTGTAACAGCTGAGTCGAATTGTTTTGTATGGGCCAGATTGATAACTGTGTAACATTGTGTTAATATTTTTCATGATTCTTTCTTACTTTTATATTTAGACAATTCGTTAACCCTCGTTGGCTATCACAAGCGATGGCTAAGTCTAATACGGAGGCTAAGGTAAAAATTTTTTGTTCCTTGGAGACTATTTTTTCCACGCAAACAATCTAAATGACCTTGTTGATTTTCAAATATACATACTTTGCTTCTCTTACTTTTCCTTATTAAGAATTGGTCACTATGCTGTCGCAATATATTGCATTTATTTTCTACCGAGGGTAACAGTAAGATTAAAGTGTTATGGCTCGTTTCAAACGAATTGCAGTTTGGTTTTAAAATTCTCTACCCTACTTATTATCCATCAAATAAACTAATAAGTAATCCCTAATAATTTTCATAAGAACAAGTAATAATAGTCATAAGTTACTGACTATATGGTGACATCATTGGGCTGTTGAAAGTTTGAAATGACCTTTGTTGTGGTCAGTTTTTATGAATGTGTTGCAAAAATTTTATTACATAAAAATACTGCCATTTGATCTTTAGTTTTTGCTAAATTTCTAATATTACATTCTTTAGAAACTTGTTCACCTATTATACCCATTCACCATAAACCTTTTGCTTATAAATTTACAACATATATGCACAATTAAATTGGTTGTCATCAATAGCCAAGGTCTTTAGTTACTCAGTATTCCATGACTATAGTATATACATATACTATAGTGGTTCATAGCCAATATTGCTTAGATTTTTGGTTTTAAATAATAAATAACACACTGTGACAACATCTCAAGTTACCAGATGTCTACAGTAGTGTGGCATGTTGTTACTAATTATTACCACAGTTTCCCATCAATAGTTTAATTGAAAGAGTACCTACATAATATGTTCATTTCTAATTGTTGTTGCTTATATTAGTAGTATAAGATTTTACTAGCCAGAAATTTAAATAGGATTTCATTGGCCATTTGTTTATTATTCATGGAAACCAAAACACCAAACTATATGTGATTAATCATATGAAAGTTAATTATAAGTACATATACATTCACATCCTTCAAAACCCTTTCAGAGTAGACTGTACCTCGGAGGATTATAATAGTATCTCTTAGGTCATTTTTTAGGATAAATGTTAGGATTGTCATGTCATATGGAACATTGGTAACTGGTTTTTAACCCATCACCCAATTGATCCCATAATCCCTTATTCACCTCCTACAACATGCCAGGATGTATGGTAGCTAGTAAACATTCTTTTTATGTCCCAGTTTAATTGCAATATTTGTTTCATACATTTTTTCCAGGGCGATGCATTACCTGATTTAGATGATTTACTACAATGCCCAGTGTGCTATGAAATACCTAGTGGCCAGATTTACCAGTGCAATGAAGGACACCATGTGTGCGGCCGCTGCAAAACAAGGTTGCACCAATGTCCAGTCTGTCGAGCCTTGTTCTTTGGCACTCGGAATTACGCAATGGAGGAACTCATTGCGAATATTAGAAAATTACAAGCTTTTGTAAGTATACAGACATAAATTATACTAAGTTTTAAATATAAATTTAATAGTGTTCTCATAGACAACATTCAATTAGGCATCAAATCATTCAACTAGGGCAGAATTAATAGGGAAAATCCTTATTGAGGTTACATTCTTAAATCCCATAAACACTGTTTAGAACCTTTAAGGCATAATAACTACCTCACTTTACTGTACAGGTGGTGATGGAATTGATTTAGAAGGTGTCAGGTTATAAGTCCATCACCAAATAACTATATTACATTTACACCTAATTCCTTAGTAGCTGATCCCATGATATGGAAAGAAATAGGCAACTAGTTAGTAAACTAATTACCTCTCAAACTAGCATGGAAAAATAATGCAATAATTGCTAAATAAATTAAACAATAACAGAAGTAATAATTCAGTGATAAGACTTTTTGATATTTTGTAATCAATTGCAACATCATTGCATTTTCTATTATATTTACCCATGCCTAATCACTATTATGTATATGCTTGATAATTGTCTATTGATATAAGCAATCAATGATATTGGACAAGTTACATAATCCAGTGACTTAGCTTAGTGGGCAAAACCTTATAAGAGGTCCTAGGTTAATACCCAAGTCTGGTATGTACCAATGAATGAAACTTAAAAATGAGTTTTTTATTTACATACATAATTTACAGTTGATAAAGATGGTGAACATTGTGAATGAAAACCTGCCTATTCCTCAGCACAGGCAATAGCCAGTGCCTGTTTACAGCAATATGGTTCACTGCCTATCACATTGGGTATTGTCTATCTAGTGAAATGCAGGCTTTGAATGGCTCATATCTAATATAGCTTAGAAGTTTTGGAGATGGGTAATTTTTAGGGTCATTTGCTATGATGCCCTGATCTGAGTTTTTGTGAATGTTTATTTCTTTCACACCAACGATGTCATTTGCATCTATTACACGATTTGGTCTTCACCAAAATGCTGATGAGCTTACAGAAAGGAAACAAAATCAAATCAAACAATTCTTCATTTCTTATTTTACAATTTCCAGTGATTGAATTGTGCTTTTTTAGGTAAATGAAACCTGTAATAGAAGAGTTAAATAAAATGTATTAGAAATCAATTTTTATGACAAAATAAATTGTATTGTATTAAGTTAGACTCAAGAATACAATGAACGCCTTCGCAGCATGGAAAGGGAATGTCATCTAGATCATTATTAATGTTTTCAGAAACTGGGAGGCAAAATGACAGTGGCAGAGTTGCCCAAAAGTGATGCAAGCTCAACCTCCAGTGAAATCCCAGAAGTTAGCGCTGATGGTGATACAAATGAAAATGATAATGTTTCTGTAAGTGGTACATAGTAATGACACAACAGCATTCATTAGTTAACACATGTGTTCAGGCCAGAGTTAAATGTTTACATTATTCATTAAAATTACTTACATTTTGTAAGAATAGTAATAGTAGTAGAATAGTAGTCTCTGTATACCTCCTTTGGTGCAGTAAATTATGAACTATTCCAAACGGACAGAAACGCCTGCTTGTTGTTGTTCATGTTGACAAGGAACACGACATCTCATTTAGTGGTGAAAATTAGGTTGCAATTAATCATAGAAACTTCTGATTCCTTATTACAGTTGTGATAAGTAAGTGTAAGAAATATAAAAGATATTGGGTTTAACATTTAAATTCTCATTTTATAAATTTAATATGTTTCATGTTTTCGAGCCAAAAATCGCAGATAATCCCAATACAGTTTTATTTTGCCAAAATCACTACATACATATTAGATTTATTTATACAATGCCTTCACTATCATTTATACAAAAGCAGCAGCTGTTGGAAGCTTTATTAAACCGCGCACTACTGCGGAGATATGAAGGTTATTGCACGAATGACAGTTACCCACATGTGACATAACATTTACGCGTCAGTTTAGGGTTAGTAGTTTAAATTTACGGGGAACAGTGGCTGTGTTCAACTGTGTAAAGTAATTGTTATCTATTTCTAATCGTATTAATTTATTTAAGCTTGTCTAATTTAATGTCCTGTCTCAATTTTTTATAACTTGTATTTAAATTTGTACCAGTTATGTGAAAATTAACATGACATATGTAAACATTATGGCATTCGGTATAAGCGACTTTGTAATCACCAGATTTCTAGTCTATCCGTTTATTGCTACTGATTAGTCAATCACTTCATTAGTGATTTAAATTTACCTTAAACAATTTAAAATTTGTGATTCTTGTATTTTGAATAAATATATATTGAGATTATTTTTCTCCCGTATAATAAATATACAATGTATATAATTATTAATGTTTCTAGTCCTCAACATCTCAAGTACCAAGATCTTGCAAAGGGCTCTTCAGGTGTCTGTGCTGTCTAGAATGCAAGGCCGAGCGGTTGCCAGCTGCGAGACTACTCAACCACCTTCGCTACTTCCATGCTTCTAGTCTCATTGAGGTGAGTGATGATCTCATACATTTTTAATACTATGCACTCATACATACACATGCTGTCATGTATGTATGTACGTATGGTTTGGACATGTTATACGGATGAATGATAGCAGATTGACAAAAGGAATATATATGAGTGAAGTGGAAGAACGTAGGGGCCGGCCTAATAAAACATATAACAGTCAGATAGACACTATATTGAAAAAAGGTGACGTTAGGAGTACCTATAACCGCCAAGAGTGTATGAGAAGATGTAGAATGTCAATGAAGCGAAAGTGGTCTGTCAGGATCGAGACAAATGGGGATCCGTGATTTCTGCCTACCCCTCTACAGGGAATCAGGCGTGATGTGTATGTATGTATGAACATACACATGCATACACCTAAACCCTGAAAGCATATACCTACTTCCCCAAAACATGTGTGCCAGGGGCAACCAATCAGGTTACTTAGGTACCTAACCAAACAATCTAGAAAATTGCAAAATATAAGTACCGATTATGGTTTTCCTGTGATTAGATTAAATTACCCCCAGAATTTTAACATTGATTTGCTGTCATTACTTTACACATAAGGGAGAGGATGTAAATAAGACCATTTTTATTTTCAGGGGAAGTCTGAGAATGGCGAATATTTACAAGCATGGGAAATACCATCTACGGGCCGTAGAATGGTGACAGCCCTGCGTATTGCGGACATGGGCATTTTCTACTGCGTCTTTGAGATAACAAGTAAGTTAATTGTTTTGAAAATTTTGAATTCTATATTTCTGTAAGTTTTATTTTGTTTGTATTATTTTCTGTACCTTTATCTAGCCGTTCAATATTGCTAAGTTTGTAAACATTAGTAATCTCTATATTAAGCTATAAAATCTGAGTCAGTGGAGCCTAGTGTTATTATATGTTAGATATTATTCTGTATCTCAAACTTGTTATCCTGTTGTGTTGCAACAGTTTCTGAACATTTGGTTTTGTTTCAGGAGACAAATTGTACGCTTGGGTCTCAATGGCAGCTGCGTTGTGGGTAGCTTATGACTTCTGTTATACTATTACTTTATCGGGGAATTACCGAGAAGCAATTTTTACGGACTTAGTAAGTTACATCTACAATCAGTAAATAGTGTATTAACTAAACTACAATTTCTCACACTAGATAATTAATCTTGTACGTTGTTGTTCTAGGTGGGATCGGTAAGGTCGTGCGAAGGAGCCATCAAGAAGCGGGGTCACTGTTTGATGGTGAACGGCATTCACAAGCGCGCCATGACGCAGGTGCCCAGCCTCAACTGCCGGCTGACGCTCCGGCGGGCGCACCCCGACGAAATCATGAGCAACTCCCAACCCAGGGTGGTACTGCGCGTGGCCAGTCACGAGCCTGTGCCGCCACCCGTGGAAACCCAAACGAGCGCAGCCAACGGGCGCGTCCCTCACCGAGACATAGCGCACTCTTTGGCCGAAGCCATACCGGCGCTGCGCAGGGAGATCGCCGGGCTGCGCGCCCGTATGGAGAACGAAGCGCGCGCACTCGACCTGGTACAAGGAGAACTGCAGCCGGAAGAAAACGACCCGCAACCGCCACAACGGCCCAGCGAAGAAGCGCCTATGACGCGCAGCGCACGCCGACGCATGCGAAGACGACTGCGCGCCGCACTAGAAGCCACGCCGCCGCCTAACGAGCCGCGACCCAATAACGTTACCCAGCAACCAACTGAGCCGGCGGCACAGCCACTTCGATCGACACCAGCTCCTCGATTGATGGCTCAAGCGCCGACGCCCGCGCCCTCGCAACGCCTTACGGGTCAGCCCCCGCGGACTGCGCCTAGTCCACGCGCCCCGGCGCAGTCGCAGCGTCAGGGGCCCGTGGCTCAGGCAGCCTCCGCGCAGGTGCGCCCTGCCAGCGCCACACACACGGCGCCTGCCGACACGGACGTGCAGTCCTCGCGGACGCGATCAGCTGACGACGCGCAACCAACTAACCAAAACCAGCCTCGCGCCAACAAGAAACGACGTCGCCACCTCAGATAAATACCCGTGTGCTGATAATTTGCTACTTACACATAACCATTGAATTGACGAGCCCGTTTTATGACAAATGGATTGAAGGTTGTCTGTCATTGCCGGGGTGGATAGCAGCAACTATTTGACATGTGAATAATCACTCATCTGTGATATCGCCGCCACCCGCGACTGTTCTTTTTGACTACACTTGCCCCGGAGTGTTGATCTGTACATATAACATACATGTAGTATATTATGTTAATTATTAATGAATTTTCATTTGCGATATTAAACAATATCACGCATTCGATACGGTTTTTAATTTGTTACATTAATTGATTCTGCTTTGCTATAGGCAGCATTGTTATAATTAGATTAAATATTATTAAGATTTACAAATCGTTTTATTACTTATTATTTCTCAGTTCTCTACTCATATAGTAACATCATAGCTAGTCAAATTGTGTTATGATTGCCAAGTCAGAAAAATCGATAGTTAGAGATCGCGCCACATACGGTGGCAGTTGGAGGCGTCGCCACAGTCGCGTAATTCAGTGTTACCAGTAAACACGCCAAAACTAGCACTCACTGTGCCATACGGCTCGAAACATTATAGGTTTCATTTGTAACGATCTTTGGTTGCAGAGCTATAAACTCAAATAAAACAAATTAATATATCAAAGTCAAAATATGTTTATTATACTATTTCAAACATGATTAATAATTAACGGGACTTATCCTTCTTATTATATATTACATATATTATGTGTTCCTTCACTCTGTCCGCAATAGACCGTTTAGTCTGTTCGACATAGGATTTCCCACAGCTGCAATCAATCTTATACACACCCTTATATCTTATATCATGAGTATAAATCGCGAATCTCTTAAAACTATTATTTCAAACATGGCACTGAGCATTGTCTTTACATATTTTTTACCGAGGTTAGATCAGCGGAGACCCTAGCTTGGAGAAGAACTAACAAGAAACTCCGGAAATCAATTTATTATAATCACCCTTAACAAACATAAAAATTACAAAGAGTGGGCAAAAAAACACAACGCTGGTAATACTAAATTTACTTTTCATACAAAATAACACGCAATGGCGGAAACGTCAAATTTAGTTCCAAGTTTGGCTACTGCCACCGTATGTGGCGGGTACTCTATAGTCCGACCACTGTGACATTAAAAACATAGCTCCCTAGTGAATAACCAATTGTTTTTAAAGTGTCTTTAATATTAAATATAAGCCAAGTAAAATAGTTTATGAATGTGCGTACGCCCTTAATACAAACATACATCCAAGTCCTGTAACCCCTTTTGGGATTTATCAGGATTAACCCCCAACTTCTTGAAACGTGTATTTATGCAACAAAAAATGTTATCTTGTATATCGGAACGTAAATACGCGTCAAATTCCAAATTCTAGGAGGTATGACATCTCCTCGATCACTATTCACGGTGAATATTGGGGTTGTGATGTCATGTGGAACTATGGTATAATTATAAGTTGCTCGCCCAGCCTCCTACGAAGTGACCAGAAAAACGGCATTTAGTTGGCTTCCTTTTTACATTCCAGATAGTACGAGACATTTCGCTAAACAGTATAGGTAAAACGAGATATCTTCATAATAATAATAGCAGGTTTAGTGCGACATACGATCTGCGCAGCAGGAAGACTCAAAAAAAAGCATTATAACTAACTATATCTTAATTATAAATTACACTAGTAAATCTGATCGAAGTATGAACAGGATTGATTAATTATTACAAATAAAATAATGAGGTGAAGTAAAACTGCTGACGAGGATCCGGTTGTGGAATATGTTTGTTGGCGGCTGAAGTAGGTCGATGTAAGCATTTTCGTAGGTGCCGGAGTATGTAAGTTACGGCACAAAACATTTTTTAAGAATAACAAACAAAAATCTTATTCGATTTGCCCTTTGAAAGAAAACCTTGCATTACTATTAATGCAACAAAATGTATATTATACATATGAAATATACATACATACATACACATCACGCCTGATTCCCTGTAGAGGGGTAGGCAGAGATCACGGATCCCCATTTGTCCCGATCCTGACAGACCACTTTCGCTTCATTGATATTCATACATCTTCTCATACACTCTCGGCGGTTATAGGTACTCCTAACGTCACCTTTTTTCAATATAGCGTCTATCTGACTGTTATATGTCTTATTAGGCCGGCCCCTACGTAACCGCCCTTCCACTTCACTCATATATATTCCTTTTGTCAATCTGCTATCATTCATCCGCATAACATGTCCAAACCATCGAAGCATGCTCTTTTCAATCTTAGTCACTACATCTTCTTTCAAACCGCAACCTTCCCTTATCACACTATTTTTAATTCTATCATTCAATGTCACTCCTAACATGCTTCTCAGTGACCGCATTTCGACGGCATTGATTCTACTTTCATGCTTCTTTTGCCATACCCAACTTTCACTACCATAAGTCAATGTTGGAACCAGCACAGCCCTATGAATAGCCATACGTGCCGATTGAGAATTCAACTGGGGCCCTTACTCCACTAATTAACTTTGACAGCCACTCAACTGCGAGGCTACAGCGATAAATCTGCATCTCGGCCGTAAAAGTGGCACTCTGCTAATATTTTGACAGCCAGAATAGCGCCATAATAGCGAGTCAATAGCACTTCAGTGGCCACTCAAAGTACAGAAATTATTGTCTATGGATTACAACAATTTAAAAACCTGTTTGCACTGACAATGCAGCAATGTCAATTAATGCATATTGATTTAGCAGTTAAAAGTTTTAAGTTTATAACGTAAACGTAACTAAAAACGTATCTGAAAAAATATTTTATGTTTTTAATTGAAACTAAAACTACTAACTGAGTGTGTGAGTGTACACTAGATATTGACCATAGACAAAAATAGCTGTCAAAACAATAGTAGAGTACCAAAATGAAGGCTATTGAACTAATATTGAGGCACGTTTGATTAGTTGTATTTCGATAGCGCTTCAGTGGCCAAAATTTGTTAGTGGAGTGCGAAAAGTGTCAAATTACGGCCATTGAACTGCCACAATGTCGACACTGAAGTAATATTGTGGCCAATATGAATTAGTGGAGTAAGGGCCCTGGCTACCCATAACACTATACATAGCCCCATTAATCTTATTACCTGCACACACTCTACGTTCAATATCTCCCTCACATTTTCGGTTATTAGTAAAAAGTGTTCCCAGACACACAAAATCATTCACTTGTTCGACTCGACTCTTTCATTATCTATGTCAATCTTTCGTTTTATTTACATTAATTTTCATTGCTTTCCTCTTAAGGGACTCATTCATGCAAGTGACCATCTCCTGCAACTCACACGCCGATGACGCAAGAAGAACCTGATCGTCAGCGTACAAGAGACATTTAATGATCAACTCGCCCATACGCAATCCTCTGTCACTATCTTTCAAATCAGTCAAGCAACAATCCATGAACAGATTGAACAGCCACGGCGAAGCTACACAGCCCTGCCTCACAACCTTTCGGATACTGAACCAGTCTGAGTAGGCCCCATTAACCCTAACACAGGCTCCCGAATCCATATATAAAGATTTTAGAGCCCGGATTAAGGTACTGCCCAAAACAAACGCAGATAGCGCCCTCCAAAAATCGTTCCGGGATACACGATCATACGCTTTTTCCAAATCCATAAAAGCACAGAAAACCTTTTGGTTCTTCGCCAAAAACTTTTCAGCCACCTGGCGTAAGGAAAAAACCTGATCTGTACATCCCATTCCCTTCCGAAAACCTGCCTGTACATCCCATATCTTGGTTTCAGTCTCACGAACAACTCTTTCAATCAATACTTTTGCATATATTTTTCCGACGATGCTCAGAAGGCTAATCCCCCGGTAGTTCTTGCAGTCTTGCAAGAGTCCCTTCCCCTTGTACAAAGGGACGATAACGGCCCTGCACCAGTCTTTAGGCACACGGCCATACCGCCAACACGCATTAAAAAGTAAGTACAAGAGGTTGGCAACCACCGGGCCACCAGCCTTCAACATCTCCACGGAAATCCTATCGTACCCTGCAGCTTTACCAGTTTTCATAGCTTTCAAAACTTTGAAGATTTCTTCCATATTAATATCACTGCCATTATCATCCAAACTTAATTCAGATGTATCATCCTGAAATGATACATCCTCATAATATGAAATATAATATTCAAGTATATGTAAATATTAAGGCTTATAGTTTTTAGCATAGTATCGTTTAGTAATCTGATGTTTTTTTATTATGATTGCAGATGAAGGGAATGCATATATTAAAAATAAAAAGTCTATTACTGTCAATCGGTCTGTCAGATTTGTCACATTTGCTTGATCATAAACAGCGCTCAGCTGTTCGTCGCTTGCCATCGATATTGTTTTGTGTTTATTAGTATTACAAGTGAACGCGGTACATAAAACACGTACAAAAATAACATTCAACCATATTGTGTGTACCATTTTATAACAACGGTGAGTGTTGATTGATTTACACTACTTTATTACATACATATTTATAACTCAAGACCGTAAATATCATTCCTCAATGGTGACATGTTAGTTTGAAAAATTAGCGCTAGATGGTGTCACTTGCAAGTTCTTTATTACGATCATAGATGGCAGTACGATCGTTTAACATTGAAATGGCGGCCAATTACTAATGATATTTTGTTGGTGTTGGTATAGGAACTTAATGTGGGAACGGATAATAATTTGGTGTCAGCCGAATGAGTGGTCTGTTCCAGTGTTGGCGTAATCGTGCTCCCGTATCCTCTTCAAAGCGTGATATATAAGAGTTAAGTTCTGTGGTAGGACGATAAATTAAAAATGTTTGTGAATGAGAAAAGATTAGCATGGCAGGATTGGTTAACCAGTAAGGTAACACAATAAAAATAAAAAGGAAGGTAAGTAAGGCCAACACGGAAAATGACACAATTGAAAGAATTCAAGAAGGTAGAGAGAGAGACAATGGAGAGAAAGAAGCTAAAAGCAAGAGAGAGGACTAAAAGGACATTCTCCGAGAGTATCCGTCAACCTATTAAACTGTTTTGGGAAATGGTAAAAACGGCCAGTGGACCCTGGAGGGTCCAAAATGAGTGCTGTTAAGAATAAGACTGGGGATTTTATAAACGATGAGTGTTTAGCTTTAAAAATATGGAAGGAATACTTTGATGAATTGGTTGAGAGTGAGGGTTTAACAAATAGGGATGATTTAATGATGTGAAATAATGAATTAGTATAGAAGAAATCTTCAAAGCTTAGAAAGTTATGAAATGTGATTAAGCTACATGGTATGACAGAATTTCCGTGGAAATGTTGAGGGCTGGTGGGCCGGTGGTTACCAACTTTTTGTACTTGATTTTTAATGCGTGTTGGCGCTATGGCCGTTTTTTTAAAAATTGGAGCAGGGCTATATAATAGTTCTCCTGTACAAGAGACTGTTGTTCTGTACAAGAGACCCTCCCTTGCAAGACTGAAAGAACTACCGGGGGATTACCCTACTGTTTATCGTCGAAAAATAATATGCTAAAGTATAGATTGAAAGAGTTTTTCGTGAGACTGAAACTAACATACGGAATGTGCAGACAAGTTTTCGAGAGGGAATTAGATGTACAGATTAGGTCTTTTCTTTATGCTGGCGGCAGAAAAGTTTTTGACGAAGAACCAAAAGATTTTCTGTACATTTGTGGATTTGGAAAAGGCGTATGATCGTGTACTCCGCAATGATTTGTGGGCTGCACTGTCTGCGTTCGGCGTTTGGGTAGAACCTTTGAGACTCTAAAGTTTTTATACGTGGACTCTAAAGCATACGTTAGGACTAATGGGGCCTACTCAAACTGTATAGTGCTGCCGTGGCTGTTCAATCTGTTGGATCGAAAAATAGGTGCAACAAGATGACTGGACAGCAAATAAGGATACTAGCAAACTAACAAACAATGCAATCGAATGGAAGATCATCAAGATATAATAAATCTAACAACTATATCTATAATAAGTATGCGTGTTTGTAACTGTTCCACGATATCGTGTAAGATTTGAAATGTTTAGAATTTTCTTGATATTGTAAAAGAAATGGAAGCATAAATTTTACAGAAAATTATCTTATAATTTAGGCATTTGCTTTTGGTTCCACATCGCACGAAATTTAAGTTAGGTACTAGACTCCGCGACCTAAAAGTATTGAAGCAATACGGAACACATTGATGAATGTCCCGGGACCTCCGACATTTGGTCTAGTCGGGTGCTGAAACAGTTCACATTTATACCGACTACGTCGTAACATAATAAGGTTGAAGGTATATGATTTACGCTTTGTTCCGAATAATGTAGCAATTATATGGAGCATGGAGTAAGGAGAACTATGGATAGATGTGATTGCTGGACGCAGGAAGCTATGAGGATGACTTATTGTTCCATCCGTACCTTACCTTTTGACAGTTATGAAAACATTTGACATTTAAAACAGAAAAAAATGGATCGTTTTGGTTGGTGATTGAGCGTGCGTATTGTGAAATGTGAATAGATACAAAAAGTCTATTTATTTAAATAATAGTTGATTATTTTTAGCGCATATAAGCTTTTATATTAGTGCATAATTCAAAAAAGATATTTACCTCTATAGTGTAAACACACGAGTATTTTGACTGTTTATAAAAAGAAGATTTGAGTTGCTTGCAATAGTCATTCCCAGGAACTGTTTGTTGGCTAAGAAACTAGGTATTTATTAATGAACATATTACTTGACAAATCATAAATATATGTTTAAATATTTAATGTTTTTGTAGCACATACTGTTTAGTTATTTTGATGTTATTAGAATCAACGTAAGCTTCAATGTCAATTTTACGTGCTTTTTACGTAGTTATCATGTCCAAAAACGTCTGTCAAGTGGTATTTTAGGATTCTGAAGATTTAGCTTGGGTTTAAGTTACTACCATAATATTTGCGACGGCCTTAGACTATTCAATTGTAAGTTCTTCACCCCTCACAAGTCCATCTACTTATCCTTATTCATCTATAGGGTTACATAGAACCAATAATGTCAATAACATTATAAATGTAAAACATGTTTCAAATACAATTTATGTAGGTGCTTTAATTGACATGAGAAAATACCAAGAAAATTATTTCCTTTGACACATGAAATTCAAATAACATGTATAAAAGAATATCGCAGAAGAGGAATATTAAATTGAGAATAAAATATGAATCTAGAATGCTTATTAATAATAAAATAATTGTTTTATGTATAACTAGACTCATGATTTACTTGAGTTAAGAAAGTAGGATTTTCCTTTATTTATTATATAAACAAGATCTTTTACGATCTTTTGTCAAGTCCATAAATAGTGTCTAGATTCATAGTATTGTGTCCACCACACAGTGTTTTCACAACCTAAGTGTATCCAGTTTATTTGAGAGTACATTTTTAAAATTAAGTAATAGTGCATTATGCCTAATAAATTGAAAAATTTAAATCTTATATTCAATTTTGTTACAGAAATATGGATCTAGATCCAGACATTGAAATTGATCGCAATTTGTTGGTGAAGTGCAGACTTTGTATAGAGGAGAATGGCAGTTATCAGATATACCAAACAATACAAGAACAAATAGATTACTGTTTCGGGATTACGGTAAGCTATGCTATGTTGTACAGCTTTTTCTACTAGACACAGAATTAATTATAAATTTTATTAAATGTTTCGTGTAATATAGATGAATTACCTGTAAGTGGCAAATGTGTATGAGATGAATGTCAACAAAAGCCAAAGTGATTTGTTGGGATAGAGAGAAATAAGGATCCATTATCTCTGTATACCCTTCCAACTAATGAATCCAGTGGGTCTGATCTACTTGCATGTATGTTTGATTCATTCTATTTGTTTGGGTACAACAGTATGATTTGTACCATTCACCTGATTTTACATCAAATAATTTACACTTTATCAATAGATTTAGTCAATCAATAGTTAATTTTATTTATGTAAAATTTTATTGTAGGTTAAATTGCTGGACGGATTACCACAGCTAATATGCAAAAAATGCAAAATTCTTTTGAAAGAAATAGCTGAATTCAAAGAAAGATTTGTTTCAAATCAAGCAAAACTTGTGGAATCATTGAAACCAAAAATACAACAGGTATGTATTTTATCTACTTTGTATGGAACAATTTAAACATAGCTAACAGATAACATTTCATTGGAGACTTAATAAAAATAGTTTGATATTAATATGGAATATTAGTGACAGGTTGTTAGCCCATCTTTATTAGTCAGTTACTCATGTAGATCAAGTCTGGTATAGGATATACATCATCCAAAGACTAAGGCTTCATTTAAACTAGGATATGTACCTTATTTTTATAATATATTACTAACAATTGTTATGCTTTATTATAGGTAAATTCACCTCCAGAATCCTGCCTAAAGCCTCTGATTGAAGAAAAGTTGCAACAGCTATCTGATGATCAGGAGAAAGACTTTCCTGAAGTGCAACCTGAACGTTTACAAAGTGATCACAAGAAAAAGGTCTTGAAGAAAAAAAGAAAAAAGAACTTGGTGCTATCCTCATCGGAATCTGAATGCGACAGGCCTACAAAGAGAGTGTCTATTAGTCAAGAAAGTAATGAGACTTCTGAATGCAAAACAGCTATAAGTTCACCGAGTGTTAAAGACGATTCATGGTCCCATAGTTATGACAAGAAATATGTTTGCAGATATTGCAAATTGACTTTTAGGAACAAAACACATTTATTCAGCCATGTGAAAACACATTCTGGTCTATTATCAACTTGTACCAAATATATCACGAAACATTGTAAAGTTTCCTTGACTAAATTAGATGACACATTAAATGTAACTGGAATTGAGAACGCAGTAGTATTAGATTCAACTGATATCCATGTGGATGTAAACAATATCAATTACTTTCTTACTTATACTCCCTTGTCGTCATTAGAAACAAATGTGTCACCAAAGATTGGTGAAATATCCGACAGAGATTCGATTGACAAAACTGTTAAAAAGAAGAAAAAGTCATCTAAACGTTCTAGAAGCTCCTCGAGGGAAACCATAGTCATTAAAGAAGAAAAGTCCCCTGCTCCCGTTACAAAGCCAACAAAAGATAATAAAATAAAAAATGTTGATGAGCAGGTCACAAAAGAGAGAAGAGATAGCAATAATCAACTAAATAAAAAAAAATCATTAGAAGATAATACTACCATTACTATTGACCTCGATTCATCTCCGGATGAATCTAATGATAAAGATGACCCTGATGTAACGAACATACAGAACATAATTCTGATGTGTTTAAATAAGTATAAAACTAAAATGGGTCCAGCGGAGATGAAGAAAGTATCTACGTCAGCAGATATGTTGAATCGGAAACTACTAAGCGTCGGATGTAAAATTATGACGACTGAAGGACTTTCGTCAGGTGGTCTGTTGAAATATCTTGAAAAGAAACATTTACCCATAGAATGGCGTCCTCCACCCAAAAATTGTAAAACAAAAACAGCAGTTAGAATAATTACTAAAGTAGAAAATGTCACAGATGAGGATAAATATTTGAATGAATGGAAACCCATAAAACGTAACGACTTAATAGACCGCCTAAGCCAATCAAAAGCTCAAAGCAACTTGGAGAGAGAAGCCACTTCGTGCAGCGTCGACAAAGCGCCTGCCAATAGTGACCAACAGTCGGAAGTAAACGAAATGAACGTACCAGATACAGCACCCAGTGTTCCCCAATCAATCCAAATAGTTCCCTGTAATAGTTGTGATACCGAGAAAGATAATACAATGGCCACATTAAGTTTGAATGTGGCTGGTGATTCAGTGAAGAGCAAATTACTGAATGAAACTCCCGTGGCAAATCCCAAAAAACTAGTCAGTATGAAAAACTTAATTACTGTACAACCGAGTTTGGTGGTTCCTTCCAGCATGATTTTACTTCCCGAGGAGGACAATTCAAGTCAAGAAAATTGTATAATGCCTATAATAACGTCGACGACTTCGCTAGCAGAGGTGCCAAATGTGAAAGAGAAAACATCAGTCACAAGTGTAGAAAATGTAAGCAGTAGTGATACCAATAATTGGGCTATCAATAACCACGATGACCGATCAAATTCATGTCTAGAAAATAATAATGAAAATAGAAGCGTTAACAATGCGGACACCGGGGGCTCTCACGTGCCGCGGATCAAATGCAAACCGGTCTCAGAGCTTCTGCGTCGAGACAGCAGGATGGAGGTGGTGAAGGTTTCCTCTGGGCCGGCGCAGCTCCCCATTCCTAACCTGATCCCGCTGAGCAGCGCCCCCGTGCCTTACCCGGCGAAGATCCCCGAGGAAGAGGCCATCGTCATGAACTCCGTGGACTTGCCAAATTGCGTCAAGATGTCCCCTGTGCAATATTTTGAGATGTTGTTGCGAATGCACAATTTGTCTCTGGTGACCCAGACGAACGTCGTTTTGGGCAAGGGCTGCGTCTGCCTCGTCAAGTTTCGGTTAGATGTAAGTCAGCACAGTAAGTCTATTGTTTTGTGCGTCGCATTGTATGCTGAGAACAAATCCTTCTGCATTAAACTTAGGAATATTAAGAACGAGGAGTTCGACATTAACATGTTGCCAGTGCATTGGCAAATGCATATTCTGAAGGCTTTCCACGGGGATGTAGCCCACAAAATTATACAATGTGCCCGCCACATATCTTTAAACATGGTAGAGCAAAGTACCAAATTTATTAATATTCTTAAGTCTATAGAATTTAAGACGAAATGACGTGTTGATAGATTTAAGTTTTCTTTAAGTTAAAGTACCTTGTTTCCCATAAGTTAGTACTCGTAAGTTTGCATTATGTTATTTTAAGATGTATAGTTCATTCCAATGAGCGCATTCTTGATTGTTTCACTTTGGTGATCGAATTTCGTTGTGAACCTGCACGTTGAAATAATAAAACTCGATATACTAATTACAATGTTTTATTGTTGTTAAGACCCTTATCCTAAAGTCCAAATCATATCTACATTCTCCAATACTTTTTCGGGCTCCGAGTGTTTATGGAACATAAAATATCCTTGGATTTGGGCAGGGCTCACGTCGTTCTTCAATTTCTTTACTCTGTAAAATATTAATTTGATTAGAATCTAAAAAAATGGCTGAATCAGATCGTTAAACATCAATTTACTCCTTCAATGAATTTTACCAGTAAATATAAGTCTAAATTAATGTCACGACTCAGATATAACCCTAACATTTTCGTCATAAAGAGTTAGTTAGCAAAATCAATAATTACAGATAAAAATGACGCGGATTCTATACTAGCTTTATGTGTTGCTTTGGATACATCTTAGGAATGAAGCGAAAAAAAATGAAGCAGGATGATATTGAAATAAAATGTTAGCCTTTCCCTAGTTGCAGTAGGTGACGATTTAGTGTACTCATGACGACAAAATAAAAGAAGAGCATAAGCCATGAGATGAGTTTTTGTTGTCTCTTACGGTCGTTATGATTGTCTATCATAATAAAGATTTAAAAACCTACTGATTGAAAGAAAGTTTCGGATGACTGTTGATTATTCTATAAAGCTGTTGCAGAAAATGGTAAAAAGCTCTTTGGGCGATAATGTACCTACTAGTGATTTATATTCTAAATGAAAAACTTTGCATTTTACTTACTTTAGGCAAACTCTCTTGCGAGTTCAGCAGCATTTTGTTCCCGGTAAAACCTTAGGAACATAGCCTCAATCTGCTCCTGATCACAGTACCCTACATATTCTTTTAAATCCACTCTTCCAGGTCTTATCAGTGCTGGATCTAACCTGCAAACAAGATAATTTATATTTACTGATAAACATGGAACGTTTTGACTTCAGACAAAAGTTTGACTTCAGAGAGTCCAATATTGAGGTCACTTTTATACTAAACTCTATTAGGTCAAGAAAATTAAAAGAAGTTTTTCAGCTAGTCTGATATCTTAACCAATGTGACTTAAGAGTTGGTACATGAAGAAACGAATCACATCACCAATCGCGGAAAACCCTTAATTCTCTAGTCAAGAGGGGTAGTTTTTTTTTTGTAACTGAAATGGGTTCACTCTTGACCCTGTTTGCACCTCGAAGGAGGCGACAGACAGAGTTTAAGATGTAGCGAACTTGCCCAAAAAATGCCTATGCAACCTAGTTTTGAACATTGTGTGTGTGTGAACATGTTGTGGATTAAAACCCCCGGAAATACAGAGGCAGGCAGGCAATTCCATTCCTTACCGGCCCGCATTATGAATGACGCTTTAAAGCGATTTGTGCGGGCACGCGGTAGCTCAACCAAATGGGGATGGTATCCCGACGTTTCCCGGGAGGTTTGGTGATAAAAAGGCGAAGGAGGTACGAGATGGTGCAGCTCATTAAATTTGCCTGTAAAACACGCAAAGACTGGCAAACTTGCGTCTGTGCGCTAGGCTATTCAGACTGGACGCAAGTTTTTGGTCGCCAATCATTCGCTTGTTTATCTTTAGTGAAGATTAGATATTCGATGAAACACTATTTTCTAATGCGAATTGACTATAATTAAAATGTATGTATTATGAGGACAAACCGTACGAGATTCGGAAATTGATCACGCAGTAGAAATTTGGATCATATTGATTGGCAACCTCAAAAACTATATTCAGATAGATACTTTCGAGAACAGTATTATCATCAATCACGTGTACAACCTTTTTCGGATTCTATGGCTCTATTCACTCGTTCGCAAACAGTAATACATACCTGTCCAAATAATTGGTGGTCATGAACACAATCCTGGCTTCCGTAGAGGCAACGCCGTCCAAGCAGTTGAGCAGGCCGCTAAACGTGACCCGGTTCAGGCCTTCATAGGCCGCCCTCTGCGAAGGTGTATCTTCACGGGACACGAACGCTGCGTCTATGTCCTCTAACAGTATTATGGATTGTTGCGGGGCTACACTAAAATATATTTGAATAATAATAATGGTCAAGTTTACAGTCGCTAACGGTGAGGGAAAACATCGTGAGGAAACCTGCTTATCCCTCAGGATAGGTAATAGTCAGTGCCTATATACGGCGATACGGTTCACTACCTATCACGTTGGGTGCTGTCTATCTAGTGATACGCGGGCTTTGAATGACCCCTACCTAACATGCCTTCGAAATTTCGGCGATGGGCATTCAAGCCTCTGACTACCCCGCCATAATAAAAAAGGGATTGTGTATACACAAGTCGTGAAGCGTAGGTATGTATGTAATAATAATGGTCAAAGAACAAAACAAACAAAAACGCATTCACGACCATTAACCCTTGCGGGGTAGTCAGAGGTTCAGGTTTCCATCTCCGCAATTGCGAAGGTAGTAATTCTGTGGACACCTCGAACCCACGTGTTGACCAGATAGTCAGTACTCAATGTGACAGGTGGTCAGCCATGTCGCCATTTACGAGCACTATCTATTACCTTCCTCACGATGTTTTCCCTCACCGTATAATTTGATGCATTTCGTAAATGTGTTTTTATTTCGATAATGTACATAGAAATTCATTAAACTTCATTTTTAATGGTACATGCTTAAGCTGGATTTGAACCCTGTACCCACTGATACAGAGCCAAGCCCCAAACAACTGAGCTACCTCGAATTACTAATGGTCAAACTTTAATAAACATATGCTTCAAGACATAATCCCTGAAGAAATAGAAAGAAAAAATGTCATGATTTAATTATAGATTACATGTGGATTATTGAAGCATATGGCGAGAAAGTGGTTGTAAGAATTAACGCGCCTCATAATATATCCAGAAAGGCATATTACACATTTTATTAAAACATCAGACAATCTGGAACTTGTGATAATAACTAATTGTGTTATTTTAAACAGTTAGATTACCTCAGTAAGTGATTAAGACGGTCATCTGTAAGACCTCTTTCAGACAGGTTCAAAACGCAAATATTATATTCTAAAGCCCCTGCTAACGCCATTATGAATGATGACTTTCCACAACCCGGTGGTCCATATAATAAGTAGCCTGAAAACAAAAGAGGTGAATGTACATAGAATTTATGATAATGAGAAAACTATCATATTTACATATATGCACAAAATGCAATCAACACTGACTACAGATCTCTTTAGTAAATAATTATCAGTCAAAATGTAACTGACAACAATACGCCTTGTGACAGAGTGGTGCTGTGACCTGTCATTCAATCATTAGCTACCACAGTCGTCCCTTTGAGAAGGCGAGGTTGGGAAATTTTTATTTTAGAATATATTAATTATAAATTAATCAGCAGGTGTTTTGTAATAATGTACATCTCATGGTTTCGTTAACACTTGTTGAAACGTCTGTACTGTGGAATATTTAGTATTTGGAACTACGCTGCTGTCAATATATCAAAATATTATACCTACTAATGTAATAACAATAGAAGTGTATGTATGCAAATTCTTACCTCTTCTATAAGGTATCCCTCTTTCAATATACCATTGTCGGGTTGTTTATAAAATCTCTGCAATCATCTAGTATTCTGTCTGCTAAGCCAGCTTTTAATACTACACTATGGATAGGCCTTTTCCTTCTAGGATGGCCGAATGGTCTCCACTCTGCTCCCAAAGCTGTGTACATTACTGTCATACCTTCATGTTGTTTTAGTGCCATTGTTCGAGCTATAATCAACAAGGAAGTAAAAAGGCATAAGTGGTTCATTTTTAGTACATTGTACATGCTCGATAATAAGAGACTTATATAAACATTACAAAATTTTGATACATTATATAATCATCAATCAGCCTGTACTAGTCCACTGCTGGACGTAGGGCCTCCCCAAGGGCACGCCACAAAATACGATCTTTTGAGGCCCTCATCCAGCCACTACCAGCAACCTTCTTGAGGTCATCGGTTCACCTGGCAGGGGGGCGTCCTACACTACGTTTGCCGAGATGTGGCCTCCACTCAAGAACTGCTTTACTCCAGCGGTCGTTCGGTTCTACAACAGACGTGGCCGGCCCACTGTCACTTAAGTTTACAACAGCGATAGATTATGTCTATCTATGTCTATTATATAATGAATCCAATGAAAATTAAATTATAGTATATTTGTGTGATTGGATTATGGTAAAAGGATTTAGAAGAGAAGGTTACAGGTTTGATTCTACACTGAAGCAGTGTGTGCCAATTGAAATTATTATGCAATAGTTACCTTCTTCAAGTATATCAAAATATAGTTGCTTGTCTCTGCCAAAAGCTGTTAATGTCACTGTTTCCCATGGAACTCCCATATGCAAGTCAAGAGTGTGCTGTTCTCTCTGACGATTTACTTTGATCCATGTGTTTTTATATCTGGAACATTTTAACATACAAATATTTAAGGACCCCCACACTTTTTGGGTGGACAAGACAATGAAGACATCTCTTCTTTTCTTGTTACCATTTCCCTAACTATCAAGGCCAGAGATATTGATGACAGGTTGCCTTCAAAGACTGTATACTGAATACAAAAAGATGTACTAAAAGTATCCTGACTCTTACATGACCTTTAAATATAGGTAACTATAACAAAAGAATCTATTGCATAAAGATTGTGGGTTCAGCCTGTTTGCATTTTCCTGGTTGTTTTAGCATTATTTACGCTCGAAACCTTTGCATCTAGTACCAACAAATTTTGACATAAAAATTTAAGGCATGATAATATTGATATATGTTTTTATATATGAGTAATGTGGTCTATCGTGAAGCATATCTACCTAAAGAAATGTTGTCCAACACTAGGTATGAAATCATATTTGGTCTTAACTTGTCCTGTATCTTTTTGTTCAAAGGAAGTCTCAACACTCAAATGCTGGGTTTGTTTAGCTCCTTTATTGGTCATCCACTGCAAGACCCATTGGTAAGACTTGTCTCTACATGGCACTTCAAGGGTTATCATACAGTGTCGCCTAAATAAAATAACTGAGGTTTGAAATGATTTTCTAAGGATAGCTGCACCGGCGCCAACGCCAGCAAGTCCGAACCCAGCTCCAAAATATGGGTTGTCCGATAAGGTAGATATGTACTCAGAAATAGTCATTTTAAGAAGATTATATTAATTTAAATACTGTGAATAAATAACATTTTCTTCAATAACCTAAGATAATAGACAGAAGTCGAGCAAGAGTAAAATAATTTTGTTGTAGTGATGGACACATCAACACATGATTTTGAATCGATTTATTGTCAGCGATATTAAATGATTCACCGCAGAGAGTGACAAAGTTTTCACGAATTATTATTACAAGTTCTTTTATTATTAAGAATGACGAAGTTTTAACTATATAATCGTGGAATAATATTATATCAAGCTCACATTTTTATATGCATTTTTTTAAAATTTATTTATAAGATATTGATATCATTACTTTTGGCTTGAATAACAGTAAAATTCGCTTGCCATGGAGACTCTCTAAACGTTAACTTTTCATATTTTCCATGTAATAATATAATTTTATTGTTTGTAAGGGAAGATAGCGTTTAGTGGCATCAAATATAAATCGATGTTAATCAGATGAGATGACTAACCGTGTATAATTTGTAATATTTTTTTAAACTGTATGTTATATTTAGGACTTTGTTATATTATCCGCATCGATGATTTTAAATCGATATCTGTCTTGTGAACATGTACATCTCTACAGTTCAATTTTGATGTGAGAACGTCATTATCAGCTGTTTAGATAAAGTTAACTCAAAGACAAAATAGGTGGCGCTTACTTTCAAAACAATAAAAATTTTCACATAACATAACAGGGGTTGCTTTCGTTACCTTGAGCGAGATACAGTGTACCGAGGTGGGTGTGACCAAAGATGATATTATGTACCTAGAGCACAGATATAAGAATACTATACCTATGTACCTTCAGTATCGTCTCTTTACTGCTTTGAGAAAAGTAGCAATATCCAGGTATTGAGACACGAGCTAGTCTTGGACAAAATAATGCTAAATAGCTGCCGTTTTTCCCGGGATGTCGTGGGAGTCAACTAAAGTATTTGGGGTAAATTGAATCTAATGGGTGAAGGGCTAGCAACCTGTCACCAATGATTCATATGACATCGCAACCCCAATGTTTATCCTAACAAGTGACCCAGGAGGTATCATATCTCCAAGGTTCTGTCCACGCCGAAATGGACGACGTAAATGTACATGTTTGAGATACGAGAACGATTAATCGAAATACATAAAATAAATTATACATACAGGATAATTAACACCTTGCGGGGGTAGGCCAGAAGTAGACGTAGTAGAGAGTATACCCGTCATCTAAAGAGCTTTGGTTTGATTTTGGCCTACATATATTATTCTCATAATCAGTATCCAACGTAGGTACAGTATCAGTATACAACAACAGGTAGTACGGCGGCACCATATACAAAGAAGTACTGACTGTCGCCATTACGAGAAGAAGATATATTCCTTGAAGATGTTTCTCTTTTGCCAAGTCGAAGAGGTTTATTAATTTCGTTATTAACATAATTACAGAACTTGAATATTCAAATATACGTGGCAAGCGTCCCTCAAAAATCACTTGCCTAAAAATACTCAGTTCACAGTTTCAGTTCAGTGAGAAACACTAAACTTTTTTAATTTTATAATATTCATGCTAAAAAGTGACCAAGAAGATATTTCTCCGAAGTTCTGTCCACATCGAAAGGGATTGGGACGTGAATATATATGTATGTATTTTAAAATAGCATGTCTTGATCCAAATTTGCGTTTAGCTGGAAGAGAATCAACAATAGTGTTCATGATTAATAATTAACGGTACTTATCGCGTCAGTTTATATATAATAAAATAACCTTTATTAACCCGACGTTTCGGCTACGTTGCAGTAGCCATGGTCACGGGCAGACTGACGATTCATGTTTCTTCGCCTCCATCGCAGTGTTCTGTCATATTCTTCTCCGACTACCATCACTATTTTTATCAATAACACGCGATCTACACACTACACTCACAGTATCTTGTGGCTTCACACGATCATGCTGAGCCGAATGGGGATCTATTACGGTATTTCTACGTCGAAGACAGTTTTGTAAAGAAGGAGAAGAATATGACAGAACACTGCGATGGAGGCGAAGAAACATGAATCGTCAGTCTGCCCCGTGACCATGGTTACTGCAACGTAGCCGAAACGTCGGGTTAATAAAGGTAATTTTATTATATATAAACTTACGCGATAAGTACCGTTAATTATTAATCATGAGTATAAATCGCGAATTTCTTAAAACTTTAACAATAGTGTTGTTAACTTATTATTCATTAAACTACTTATGTGATTTTATTTATTTGTTTTATTTCTGTTTGAACCTTATTCACATGGTATATATGAAATACGGTAACAATATGTCAAACTTCTTCAAAATTTCTATGATATTGAAAACTTAGATCAATGGCTAATCTGAGATGAAAAGACAAACTATGTAACTGCGTTCTTCCCGGCATTTCGTTAGAAGCGATTAAGGGGACTAGGGCTATATGTCATAATTGTACGATGGGCTCACAACCTGTCAATGTTCCATGTACAAATCACACTCCAATATTTATGCTAAAACGTGACCTACAATAGGCTTGTGTCCTAAATAATGTAATTAGTGGTTCATTCTTTTCTTTCTTACATATATATCGGAAATAAGTTAATAATTTCTACAATAAATCAATCACTAACATAATTATTTACGGTTTTTAAAAAACCTGTTCGAATATTTCATAAAAACGCTCTAAAACTGTCATGGCGTCTTCAATGACGTCATTCAGTGCGTCCAAACCAAAACAAACCGTGAACGTGAATACTTTTTTTACATTTAATAATTTAAAAATGAATTCCATGTTTTATAAGTATTGCGTAGTGCCTGAGTGTAAAAGCACAAGTGTAATGACACCAAAACAAATTGTTTGTAAGAGTTCCCATGAATGAACAAATACGGAGAAAGTGGTTAAAACTTGCACGAGAGGATGATGCCCGTATTTTGTATAAAAATATACCATTAATAGCCAGTGTTATGGGTTCTTTTATTGTTAATCTTGACTGTGAAATGACTAAAAAAAAAACTTACCTATATCATTTAGACATAATTTTCACAATGCCAGTTGTATTATTGACTGCCTTGAAATTGAAGTACAGAAGCCATCCAAAGCAGTAATATCAAGCCCTAACTTGGTCTGACTATAAAAAGGCCAATACAATTAAATAACCTAATATCCTGTACAACCCAACGGATTAATAAATTATATTTCTCCTGGAATTTGGGGGCAGAACAACAGACACTTTATTAGTAGAATCATGTGATTTTATAAAAACATTAAAGCCTGGTATGTGTGTTTTAGCAGATAGAGGTTTCAAGCATGTTGAACAATATCTGCATAAGTCAGGAGTTACATTGATAAGACCTCCAAGTGTTGAAAGTGGAGTGAAAATCACTGTTAGTTGCGAAAAATGTTCCGAGCATAACAGCGTCAATTTTTGGTAGATTAGTCGAATTTGCTTTACTAAATCCGGACTCCATAGCTATTTCTCTCAACCTTTTGAAATATCGATAATTCAGAAGTTTTTTTGCAAAAATCGGCGAATAATTGTTACTGGGTTTGTGTATTTAGTACTAAAACGTTAACAACAACAATGGCGCACGCACTGACTGACGTCACGCTCTCTGATTGGCGTTCACTGTCACGTGATTAAATTTATATTTTTCGGTTTTAAATAATGAAAAATATTAATAATCTTACATTTTTATAATAAATAAATATAATTGTATTTACTTCTATACATAATAATGAAGTTATATATATTACAACATGACCTATTATTTTTTAGTGGACACAAGCCTATTATCTCAAAAGTTCGGTCCACCCCGAAAGGGATTAAAGGACTTCAATATATGAAAACTTGTATGAATATTTTCAATTCTGCTTTTACATATACTTTAAACTTTAAGCAGTATGTAACATAAGTACTCAATAGAAGAGAGTGGTACAAATACCCTCCGCCTTTCAGTTGGTGCGGTGCGGGTCACGCGACCCGTATTCCTTCGAATTTCGTTCCCATGTCGCTGCGGACCCCTGCATTGTATAGCTGATAATGGCGCCGATAAATAAAACGTTTAAAATATTATTGCAATAAGAGATGACTGAGAGCGGTTGGGTGTGAATTTGTTACTGGGTAAAATGTTACACAAGCTGAATACGTCAAAGGATTACAATTAATATCCTCAAATTTTATTTATCAATGCAAATAGTCAGAAAATTGTTTTATTACACGTAAGGTTAACAAGATACATTCTTCCGAAAATATCGTAAGAGGTGACTAAAAAACTTAAGGTTTTTTTATACTAGTATTCATTTTAGATAAAAGCTGCCATCCTTAAGGTTTTTTATACTAGTATTCATTTTAAATAAAAGCTGCTATCACTATAGTACTAAAGTTTCTGTCATTTTATTAAGCGACAGGCTTTAAGTGATGATAGTCTCCTATAATCTTTTTATTCCGTCTACCCCTTCGAGTATTATAGACGTGAATGCGTAAGTATGTGCTCGTATTTATAACTGATCTCCTTTTGTTAATCTGTTCTTTTTGGAAAACATAGAAGTGATGTGTATGTAGGTACATAGTGTTCCTAATTATTCTTATCTCATTTGGAGATCGTTGTGCTTTAGTAAGTTTATAGCTTTATATTCTTTTGAGAAGTATTAAACTTCATATTGATCTTGAGAATTTTAACGACATTATTTGGTTTTCAAATCAAAGAAAGGAAAAAAAATTGGAAATAATAATTTAATTCATAGTTTTTCAGTAACAAATGAATACTTAATGTACAATAATGCAATGTAAAAAAATCGCTTATATCTATTTACGAATAAGTACATTCAGGGTAAAATGATTTCCTAGATTCTATTCGCCCATTTGGAGGATAAAGTACGAGAGTGATACGTAGTCTTGCAATATTTGTACTTCATTTCGTGTTTTTATGTCTCCGTTTTTCACTCTTTCTAAAGCAATGAAATTCCGATGTAATAAACATTTAAGCATAATAATATAACAACAATTAAATACTTAAGTAACTTTAACTAAAGTTTAGATAAAGTTATTCTTACGTAAATTAAACTTCAAATAATTAAAGCCTGGTACTGATGTACCTTATAATATTATCATATAGACTTATTTTAATTCAACTGGAGATCAAAAACACCATAACCATTCAGTTGAAAGCTGTACTTTAATAAGATTCCACCGCATTTGCTCGTCTCTTCCCAATTCCACACCTACGCGGTAATTTCTTAATTAACGTCAATTGCCCAGCGGATGTGCCACGTGCCAAATCATTTGTTTAGCTGATATTTCTGTTTGCTTAATCCTTATGCTGCGCTGCTTAACGTGATTTTGATCAGTCAGGATAACCTGGAATTTAAAATTGTATAAATAAATAAAAATAAGGCTGGTTTTCTCAGTTGGTGTTCTAAGGTTGGATAAATCTTGTTCTACTGTAGAGCTTTTTCATATATATTATTTTTAAACCAAGTTTTATGACATGTTAATCATTACGATATTATAAACATTAATTTCATATACATTCACGTCCTTTAATTTCTTCCGGGGTAGACAGAACCTCGGGGACACAATTATACTTCCAAAGTCACTTCTTAGCATGAAGTTTGAGGTTGTGATGTCATATGTAACATTGATAGAAGATTACTAATCTATCGTTCAATTGATTTAATTTACTCCTAGTCCCTAAGTCACCACCTGTGACATGCCAGGAAAGTAGCTTTTGTACGTGTAAGAATATCATTACACAATTGTAATATCAATTCCTATACCAAAACAAATAACTATGCAGAATACCAATTAACCCTTTCTGGCTAGTCACAGTCCTTAGTGTGCGCCCGTCATATTTCGATTAAAGTATATAATACACACAGAAATAGTTAATATCGTGGAACAAAGCATATATACGAGTATATCTTCAATAATTATTGTTTAAAAACCGCGTTTGCGAATATGATAAAATTCATTAACGCTTTTAAAGTACATATGATGGAGCATTTTGCAAATATAGACACAACTTTACTAACTAAACATAATACCAAATCGTCTGTGAACAACTGCGACACAACCGAAGAATGCTTTTACTACGTAGCTTCCAAACAAAGCATTAGAATAGGTAGGAATAGCTGTCATAACGACTGTCATAAAATCTATCTTAGTTTATTAAACTTTATGTCGACTACCAAAAAAGATAGATGTAAAACTGTCGGTGTGTAGGGGTGACGAGTCATGCCGAGAGGTCATTTCAATTGAAACCAATTCAGCCAATTGAGACCAATTGAGCGATGGGCAGATTCTGTGCAGCGTGCCGACGCCTGAAGACTGATTTCACTGTTCAAGCCCACTACCATCGGTCTTTGTACTTATCCTTATGGTATATACAAATTAAATATCATATCTGGTAAATGTAATTCATTCTTAAAGCAAAATATATATACATATGTATATTCACGCCTCTTCTTCCCAATCTGTAACAGAGACTGCCCAATCGATCGCCACCGGGAACGATCCTGACAAATTTCTCTTTCTTCACTCATTCATCTTCTTTAAACTTCTCATACATGCTCCTCTGTTCTTCACACTACGAACACACGCTTTGAGAAGAATGTCCCTAATTTAACACAAAAAGGTTACGGATGTTTGAACTCATCCCTTGTTCGCTGCCCTTCAATGTAAAGATCTCTGAACAATTGATCCTATGGTTGGATATTCCATGTTTAATGTTTTAGCAAACCATATAAGAATGATTACGTGCGTATTACAAACAATAACAACGCAGGGCGTGGACACTTACTGGATGGGTATCTACTCGGATAACCACGTGCTTATTGATGTTGGTTTCGGTGTAGGAAAAATTCGGAAAATACGTACTAGATTGTACCCGTATTTACTAACGTTGATAGACTCTGTATAAGACAATATCTATGAACGAACGACAGACGCTCTACCTCTCATTCTGGCTATATAATTGGGGGTTTTGAGTGGACAAAAGAAATAATAATTATTATTCCGGTCGTAATGTAGCTTTGATTATGTTTTTTTTTTACTAATTTACTTATTTAGAAATATATGTAATAACAAAGGTGATGGTGGGTTGTACATACAGATTTCATGATTTTACGTCCCTTAGTGGATAGGCAGAGGCTATCGATCGCCACCTGGAACGATCCTGACAAACGGGAAAGGAGTATATAGTATTAATTTCAGAATAGTAGGTACATACTTTTTATATCTTTACCTTTTACAGATTTCTATTGCCGTGACATAACAGCGATTTAACTGATCGGGGGAATCACCCTATTAAATATAATCCAAAAATTATATCATTTGTTCACCTTTTAAAATAAGACTTAACTGATTATACTGCGGAACACAAATATCATGTATTATTACTGTAAACAGGATAACTTGACCTATGGCGTTCAACATGGGGCATTGTTCCTTGAAATCGAAGCTACCTAGTATAACAGTAACGCTATTTTATGCTTTCACATTGTATCAATATAACACTATTTATTTGGCATCCCTTTTCTATGCAGCTGTTTAGCTTGCACCTTAAGTTCCATTATTGATCGCATATTGAAATCGACTCAAACGCCAATCTTGTCATCTTCAAAGGGATTGAAAAAATCAAAAGTTCCCATTCAACTTATAGTAACATTACCATTTTATTAAGAACAATGATATATAAACTGCTGGAGTATTTGAAATGGTTGCTAGCCATTGGTTAAAAAGACCGAAGAATGCCCTGAGTTCCTTCGTTAGTTTCATTTTTCATGCATTTTTAGGAAATCACATTCCAAGTATTATATGTAGATGCGAACGCAAATGCATTCTATCCTCACACGTAGAACAATATTAACTAGAACCTTCCATCATATTAAGTTGTGACAAAGATGTAAATTAAATTTAGGCATAGGTTAGGTATATTAATAACATATGAACATTCTAGGTGGTCTATCGACTATGAATTTCTAGGGTCGCTTCTCACATACTAGAAAGGAGTAAATCCTGTTCCACCAGCAATAGCACAAAAGATACTGCACAGAAATTATAATAAATCTTTCTCAAACATTACATAATAATATATTCTTAACATATAGACTTTGAATGATTAAGGACTATTTCGATGCAAAAACAGTCACTCATGCTTTGAACTACCTTCAAAATGATTCCAGTCGCGAGTCACCTAATTAAAAATAAGAAGTTGATAGTTGGTTTATAGAAATGTGAACATAAGCATAATTATTACTAATGTTAAACTAAACATCCAAATATGTACATTCCCGTCCTATAATCTCTTTCGGAGTGGATAGAACCTCGGGGACGTTCAAACATCACCTTGGTAAATTTAAAGCATGTTGCATAATTGGCGTAGCTCAGTTGATTGGGCCTTGACTTGGATCAGTGGGTACAGGGTTCAAATCCCGCTTGAACATGTACCAATGGAAATGAAATGTAATGAATTTCTATGTACATTTTGGTAATAAAGATACATGTACGAAATGCATCTAATATTACGGTGAGGGAAATCATCGTGAGGAAACCTATCTGTTCCCCGAACACGTAATAGTTAGTGCTTGTAAATGCCGACATGGCTTACCACCTGTCACATTGAGTACTCACTGTCTGGTCAATACGTAGGTTCAAGGTGGCCATAGAATTACTACCTTCGCATTTGCGGAGATGCAATTACCTCTGGTTACCCCGCAAGGGTAAATGGCCGTGAATGCGTTTGTCTTTTTTATACTTGGTATTGTCATGTCATTTGAAACAAAGGTAAATGATTGCTAGTCCATCGTCCAATACATTCCATTTACCCCCTAAGTGGCTTTGTTTAGTTCAGACTGAACATGTTAGGAAGAAATAAGCATTCTTTTTTGTAAAACTGTAAGGAAATCATTCACCCTAGCAAAGAAGATCATGAGTATTCTTCTAGGTTTTATCCATCCCTAAATGGATGGTAAATGCATCTTCTTAAAAGTAAAATATATAATATTTGTTCTACGAGTTAAGTACTTGTATCTAGGACAGTTTTTTAGACATACATATTATTATGAAACTAATACATTATTTTTAATAAAAGATATGCGTATTTATAATATATAAATATATTATAAGTGATTATATGCATCAATTAGACATACTCGAAATTATATTTTCCTTAGATTCGTAGCAAATACGCGCTACGCTTCATACTACGAGTACGAAGAGCTGCTCAAATACTACGAGAACATAAGATTCTAATTTGCGTACAATTATAATTTTATTCTAGTAAAGTTCGTGCTTGTATGGGATGGAAATAGAATGCTAACTAGCTGTGTACTATTAAATGTAACCTAGGATATATGTGAATTATTCAAGTAAGAGATATGCAGTTGGATTAGGTACAACGCTGATCTTTGATGCATTTTTCATCTCTGTCCGAACCAATATTAACTTTGTGTTGTTATCCAGCTTTTAAACCGTTTGTAAAAACAGAATGGGTAATATTGACAGTAATTTTACTCACACACATTTTATACAGAGGTAACACGGGAGTCGAAGTTGCTTTGATTCATGAATTTGTGAAGGCATACTATTGGCACAGATAATATAATACTATACAGCTATTGGTAAAAGTAGTAACTTGTTTGTATTCGACCTATTTATTATCCAGACTAATATACAACATATCAATGTCAAATCTATTACAAGTTTCACTTCATTTATCTATACTAAGGTTCTTATCAGTGACCAGAAGTTTGCAGGCGCTTTAGTTCATCATACATCATAATCATTCCCCTCTAAAAAGCTTCAGCCCTCCCAAAAATTTCCAGTTCCTACGGACTCATGAGTACATGAACTACTTACGGCTTCTGTCCGAATTAGGCGAATGCATGGCTTGGCATGACAATGCGACGACAGCGCGCTCGTTTCGACATCGGCACGCGATGGCCGATCTCCATCTTTCCATTTCTGAGTGGTTGCACAATATCAAAAACATACATCATCACTACACTGCATCAGTGCTCGCGTACGAACTTAACTTTTAACCATCTAGCGTACAAGTCACTCGATTTCTTCCTACTATAACTCCTGCACCTGTGTTATCGTTCTCTGCACTTTTGGGCGCCGCGAATGCGCAAGAACTGCATCGAGCGAGTGCAATTCGTGCTGACTGAAAGTCACCAATGAGCCCAATGAAGCGCAGATCCCGTGGCGAGCCAGCACCAACCTAAATAGACTCTGATCATCTAAATTGACTTCAATTAAATAACAACCGAAATTGTTGAAATGCGCCATTATTCCCTCAACGCTAATCTAAGTGCCAATAGCAGGGCGAGTGTTGATACTAATAAAATCTCATCAGCATCCATCGAGTAGCAATTAGGTACGTCAGAAAATTTGAGCTGGCCATCGCGGATGCTGTGTATTTATCTAGGCGTACAAATGCAAATTCCATATAAATTAAACGCAGAATTAGCTTTTTGTATAAAGAGAAATATTATGAGAAAAATAAATAATATAATGGGATAAATATTCTCCCACGGTGTAAAGAAGCATAACGATGACACCTATTGTGTTTGCACAGATTTACAACAGCGACGGAGTTGATGATGTGGGTGTAGCGATGTAGAGGTGAGGTGGCCAGAGGCAGAGCGCCGGCGCGTGTGGGAATCCCGCATGCTCTCGCAACTACGCGCCGCTCAGCTTTACGCCCTGCGACCCTATTGGTGCACGGACGCTTTTGGGTTAGGGGAGTAAGCGACTTATGAGTAATACAGAAAACGTACGTATACTGAAACTAATAAAGTTCAAAATAGATAAAAGGCACGACCACATCGTTGCACATGATTCACGCTGATTGGCTCGCGACGTCTATCGTGCGTCGTATTATGATAATATAAATTGACCAACTAGAGGACAAATTCGGTTAGTTCGTTAAAGCTGATTAAAGTCATTTAATCGGGAGGAGCGCGGGAGAGCGAACGTCACGGGAGTGATCACCATCGCATCAGTCGATCGTTAATGAGACTTTGTGGCGGCAAAGCGGAGTGAGAGCCCAGTGCGGGCGAAGCGACGGCGCTGGAGCCGAGCGGGGAAGGCGCGGCCCACCAGGCCGAGCACTACATGTTTGTTTGCGAGGGAGCCGCGGGCCCTCCGCGCTACGAGTGCGCGTACGAGGCGCCGCTCGAGCAGCCCTTCGAGGAGCATGTCTTCGGGGAGTTCAACAAGGACCGGCTGCCGCACGGGGAGCTCCACTACCGCGAGGAGCTGAGCCCGTACCACGCGCAGCCGCCGCCACCGCCAGCCCCACAGGCCCAAGAGAAGCGAAAGGACCTATCCGTAGAGCAAACGCCCAGCGCGGCCCCACCAGTGGCAGCACCCAAGAAGAGTGACAAGAAGAAGAATGATAACAACGGAATTAAAAAGAAGAAAACAAGGTAAGGCGAATTTGGTTTTGAATATTAATTTTACTTTTTTCAGGATACCGATAACACCTTCTTACTTTCTTTTTTGCATGCAATAGTAATGATTATATGATACTCTTATAACGGGAGGTGTGAAATAAAATGGGCGATTCCTACGGGTTAATGAAAGAAGAAGTTGATATGGTAGCAAAAGTTAGAGACTATAATTAAAGCCCTTAAAATGAGCAGTTTGGTCAACTTGAAAATAACAAGCATGCATGAGGCTGACTTTAAAAAAGAAGATAGTGTTGAAAGAGATTAGTTAAGAACTGAAAAATGCCTGCATTATGTTTTGGAGATGACATGTGGATGGATGAGAGCTGGTGGATGGAAAGAAAGCGGTTGCCTAGGTTAGGGTTTCCTCTGGTCAAACATACGATACCCAAATTGGAAATTGTAATAATCATTGATAAGGGCAAATATTGAAGTCTACGAAGGAATATGTTGAGTCTAATTTAGTAAGCGAAGGTCTTAATTAAAAGTAACTATGATATCTATAGGAATACAGGCGTCACGTGTGTTTTATCTTTGAACAAAACAAGCAAATTAAAAAAAACATTTTGAATAGATACTAAGAATCAAACTCTCTCACGCATAACTTCTAAATCATATCGATCACTATTATGCGGGCGTATCAACAATACTTGAACAACTATACAATGATCATTTGGACAAGCGCAGTTAAAAAAAAAGGGATCGCACGGCACGCGACCCCTACCAAACCTGCATTCTATATTTGCATTACTAATAAGATGATTCTCGTATTTTTAACAACAGCTGTTTAGGAGGGGTTACTTACTTTTTATTGACTGTCAACAATTTTATAAAGTGGATTTGTTTGCAAGTTATTTATTGTTGTAAATAAAGTATATAGGAATGTAATATGAGATTATTAATTTGTAATAAAATATTTCAGTTTCATTATTTATATAATTGAAATTATAATGATAATCATAATTACTATTACTGAGCTGAAGCTAGCTGCTAACTAGCGTCGTACCTGACTATGTGAAGTATTCCATCCTGATACTTTTACTCAAGTGTAAATAACTTTTAAGCTCAATAGGTCTAAAAACAATTAAACACAGTCATTATACATCCTGGACACTTGAGATGAGCGCGAGATAGTCACGGCGCGTGTGCCACCATCTGACGTGCAATATGGCGAGCCCTCTCGGCGAAAAATTGATTGAGCGTGAAATGAAATTCACCCCTGTCGCGTGCCACCTTTATTACCTGTCAATTGACTGCCCAGTTACGTGTATGGCTATTCCATTCAAATTGTTTCAACACCCCGCATCATTTTTCATGTTATTGCGGCAGATTATCTTTAATAAATTAATCGTCCTAAATTATGCTGAGTATTACAGAGATAGCTGCAGCTCAAAAGCTCTTTATCTGTTATAGTAGACATTAAAATAGGATAATTTTCTTTTAAAATAATTGAAATTTATAGAGATCTACTTCATACAGACACTTAATTTAAAACTCGAACAAATATCACCACTAAATACGAGCTTGAAAGGTTTTTAGACAACTAATAGAACAAATCGAATTCCTTAAGTTTAATTTTTAGGAGACTAAACATAATATGAATCATTAATAATACTGCTCCAGTAAAATATATAACTTCTATAACCAGAAAGAAGCAGTACTTAGCTAGGATGTGTCAGGTCGGTTCATCGTGCGCTGTAACTAATCAGGAAGCACATAGCGTTAGGGTAAAAGTGCCTAATTGTAGGGTGTACGAGGCGAGATGTGCCGCTGATAACAGAATTGACCCCTGCTGACATACGGGTAATTACTCTCGCATGCGGAAATATTTCGACACCGCTCTTTCATTGTTGCTTTAGAGTATCAAAAAGCGAGATACCCTTTCTATACAATGCGTCTTGTAAGATTAAACGATAAGGAACTATTGAATATTGCCAATAGCAATGGAGCAGAATAAATCTTTAATGTGATAGCTAACGGAAAGTTTATTGTGTACCTACATAGCTGCTGGTACCCAGGGATATTTTGATATTAAAATATATACTTATATTAGTTTGTAGTATAATTAATAAGAATTATATGGAAAATACTTTGTTCTAGGACAACCTTCACGGCGTACCAGTTAGAAGAGTTGGAGAGAGCTTTCGAGAGAGCGCCTTATCCAGATGTATTCGCTAGAGAGGAGCTCGCATTGAAACTGAATCTCACCGAGTCCCGAGTACAGGTAATATTTTATGATTTGTTTTGTCATTACAAGTTTTGACGCGTATCTTTAAAGCATTTTTTTCATCAACGAATAAATTATAAACAAAAGGAACGGATATTCGAATAAAAACATTTTGGCTTGGCTTTTGAAAGTGGTGAGTCGTTTCAATGTGTTTGTTTTGCTTTCAGGTATGGTTTCAAAATCGTCGGGCCAAATGGCGAAAACGTGAACCTCCACGAAAAACGGGCTACATCGGCTCCAGTTCGCCCAGCTCAACCACATTGAACGGCGGCTTCAGCAGCATAGGAGGCCCTTTACCCGCCTTCCCTCAAAACGGATTAGCGCCACCTGCCGAGTCATGGACCTACCAACATTCCTACGAGTTATCTTCCCAGCATTTACTGTCCCCCACTTCAGGAGGTTACCCTGCTTTTAGTGCTCAACCGACGTATTCCTACACGACAGTGCTAAACGGCCACGATGCGCAGATGTTCGCACCTAGACACTACGAGTACGGAGAGGGCAGTCCTCCCGTTGGAAGGGACTACACTCTGATGGGTGCGGGGGAGTCTCCGCATGGGCCGGAACACGAAGAAAGGTACGCGTGCACCCTCGAAGAGCCAACCCCTTCAGGGCACGATGAGCGACACGAACTTACTCACCCCGTCCACGTGAAACTGGAGCCGGCCCCAGGCCACCAGCAATACACCACCCTGCCTCCTTTTTTGAACTGAAATACTCCTTTTCGAAGCTATCCTAGCTGCTGAGAGTAACTTCGAAAAGGAGTATTGTTGCTGCTATAGGAGTTTTCACGGACCGGCACACAGTATTGAAATGATTCCAGAGCTTTTCATTTAGTTGAATTATATTTCATACCGGACAACGTCGAAGGAGGCAGATTTAAGATATTTCGAACGCGTAGTTTAGAATTAAATGAATGCATAAGAGCAACTGGCATCACATGTGCTGTAATACACACAGGTACATGATATTACTATAATTTCAAATTTAGTAATACGCTATATATGTTTTAGAGATCCCGCCACATAAGGTGGCAGTTGGAGGCGTCGCCACAGTCGCGTAATTCAGTGTTACCAGTAAACACGCCAAAACTAGCACTCACTGTGCCATACGGCTCGATACATTATAGGTTTCATTTGTAACGGTCTTTGGTTGCAGAGCTATAAACTCAAATAAAACAAATTAATATATCAAAGTCAAAATATGTTTATTAAACTATTTCAAACATGATTAATAATTAACGGGACTTATCCTTCTTATTATATATTACATATATTATGTGTTCCTTCACTCTGTCCGCAATAGACCGTTTAGTGTGTTCGACGTAGGATTTCCCACAGCTGCAATCAATCTTATACACACCCTTATATCTTATATCATGAGTATAAATCGCGAATCTCTTAAAACTATTATTTCAAACATGGCACTGAGCATTGTCTTTACATATTTTTTACCGAGGTTAGATCAGCGGAGACCCTAGCTTGGAGAAGAACTAACAAGAAACTCCGGAAATCAATTTATTATAATCACCCTTAACAAACATAAAAATTACAAAGAGTGGGCAAAAAACACAACGCTAGTAATACTAAATTTACCTTTCATACAAAATAACACGCAATGGCGGTAACGTCAAATTTAGTTCCAAGTTTGGCTACTGCCACCTTATGTGGCGGGATCTCTACGATAACCTGTTTCATAGCGCTTTACCCGAATCCATAAATTAGGAGATAAAACATCTTATTATTAAGTACTCTAAATTTGGAATGTGACAGATAATGACATAACATATTTTCGAAAATGAAAGAATCCTAGTTAAAACTCAAACTTACAAATCGAAAAGAAAATAATTATAATTTAATGACACTTATGAAAGTAGGACGGGATGAGAAAGGATTCACTATGATAAGAATATTAATCTTTTACCAATTATTATTTGAATAAGAAAGTAATGTCGATAATCACACAAATACTCGAGTTAGGAAGTTATTCAACAGAGACTGACTTTTGTTTCGTATAAACGTTGGTGTTTCTTACTGGATTTAGGATCGTTAGATTTCTGTTTTACTTAATCTGAATAAGGAACCCATATATCTTTATTGTTTTAGCCTAAGAAGACACAATATTAATGTGAGGTTTTGATCCATGGTAAATGATTCTTAAAAGGATGCAAATAATATCGTTATAAGAATCATTAATGGATTTAATTTTGCATAGACCAAAGATATTGTATATTTAAGCGTTTATATATAAGGTGCCTTGCGATTTTTTATATGTTAAGTAATTAATCTAATACTATTTAGCAGTGTTTCTTAATTTGTTGTTAATAGCAGTGCATTCCGTGTGCCTTAGTAGGATTTTAAGTCTTTGAGAGATTGTTATGTTTAGATTAAGTAAAATTTAGTAATAACTATTTTCGAGCATAGATTTATAAATTTGTACTTTTTTAATGAAAAATTATTGTTAAGGAACTAAATTATTTTGGAAGTATTATTCTATAACATAATAAAGTGTATTTGTATAGTTAATAAAAACGTATAAATTATATTAAGTGGTTCATAGATTACTTAATTTTAATACGAAATGTGGAACTGTTGTGCCAAATATGTTATGTACATAATGAAGACATTGCCTTTAAAGTATTTTTTAATTTAAGTTTTCTGGTAACATAAAATAATATTTAATTTTATGTATATATATTACGGTTTCATTTCCTCAGCCATTGGCATGAATTAAAATAATTTTATACTCTTTATATCGAATTAAGATTGAACATTATTCCAAACAGCCAAACGCCAAAGATAGTTTAATTAATTTCTCATAACAACACACAGTTGTTTAATATAAGTTTGAGAGCAATACTTTTTAATTCTTACAACTTAAGTATTAATTTTATTTGGATGCTATTGAATAAAATGCTTATTTACTTTAACAATGTTTTATTATTTCTTTATTCTTACTCTACAATCGCTAGACTAAATACTAACCTTAACGTACGAATTTTATAATGTTCATCAAAAAACTATGTATAAAAATATTCATATACATAAACATGACATATACATACACATTACGCCTGTCTCTCTACTAGATAGGCAGATCTCATTAACCCCCATTTTTCCTTATGCTGAAAAACACATTTCGCTACATTATAAATACAAATAATTATAACGACTTACGCTAATATTCATATACTAATAACTACACTACCCTACTATGAATTAGCTATGCTAACTACAAGCTTGATTCTCCAATTTCTGGTCCGACCTGGACCATATTCCATCATCACTGAAATGGTATTTCTTCTCGATTTCATACAGGATAAGACTCAATACTTGGCTATCCGTTATAAGCGTGGTATCTACATTATTGTATAAGGAATTATCATTCTGTGAATTCGATCTGATACTTTGGATTATTTGCAAATGGTATTGGATTTCCGTTCTGTAACAAATTTATTCACATAAATAAATACATAATATTTACAGAGCGTGCTACTTAAATAACTTGAACTTAATTTAACGGTACTTGCTTTTCTTACAGATATATTGTAAAAGTATACGGAATATATTGAGTCATAAATTCGCCAGTAATCACGAATATCATCATCAACCCAATAAATATGCCCAAATACAAGGAGATGTCATTAGTCTAACGTCCGGTTGGTCCAAAAGATGTGTAGGTAGCAAGTAATATATTTGTATTTAAAACACTGGTAAGTAATTGTAACACCCAGACCAGTTTTGAATTCTTGTCAAGCAGATCCGATCTGTTAACTTTAACTGATGTAAAGAGCATTAAAATACAATAATATAAAAAATACCCTTTAAATATCAGTTAGCTAAATAAAGCTAAATACATATCATAACGTAAGAAAATGTTCCTTTTTTATTATTTACTTATACTTACTCTGGATAAAACAGTATTTGACAGTTATTCAGAATAACTTCGTCGCTGAAGTATCGTTGCAGCATTATCATATTATCGTGTATAACACTCAAGGCCACTCGGAGGCAATATTTGTGCCTCTTCAACTGTTTCGTAATGTACTTCATTGTTTCTTTGGTGCTGAGCTTCATGTGTCCTTCCATTTGTTCTCTTCTCAAAGATGAGCTGATTAGCGTCACTATGTCTCTACAGCATACTTTGTGACCGAAGTTGTTGATGTAACTGTAAGTAAGTTTTTATGGTTCAGTTTCTATCGTGTAATAATATCTCATAATAAAGCTAGTGGTAGTTATATCAAAGATGACGTAAGAGATTATATATTGGAGGTATTGTCAGCCCAGACAAGGATCGGTTTACATGTTTCAATTTCTGATTTAATTGTATCATCTACATAATTTCTTAATTATGAAAAATTATATTAGAGTTTTGGGTTTAGGTATATTATTATATTTCCTAATGTATAATACGTTATGTATCAATTAAAATAATACGATCACTTACTTATTGAACACCTTGCTAGACGCAACCAAGTGATTAAAGCTGAAACAATTCTTGTTGGACGAATGCATTTTGTTCAGACGCGCCAACATTTTCTTTTTATGCACCACTAGCGAAAGCATCTGTAAAACAAAACCTTTTGAATCGTTTGTAGTCGGTACTTTTACATGCCTATCCTTATAAGCACGTTAAAGCCTTCCTGCTGAACACTTATTTTTCTATGTAGGGCATATTTTGCGTTTGAATCATAGAAAATTACATATTGAATAATATACGCCTATTTTTTAACACTTTGGTTCAAACGAAACCATTTACGAAATGCGTCGAACACTATGGCGAGGGAAACATGGTGAGGAAACCTACCTGTTTACCTAACCTAACACCTAACGGGTAATAGTGCTTGTAAATGGCGACATGTCTTACCACCTGTTACATTGAGTACTGACTATCTGGTCAACACGTGCGTGGGTTCGAGATGGCCATATAATTACTACCTTCGCAATTGCGGAGATGGACACCTGAATAGTTACAGACTTTGACTTTTTTTGTGTTTTGTTTTTTTTGATTCCAACGTAAAATATTTTCAACCGTCGGTCTACTACTATGACAGCGTTTGAAATACGATTATATTCAAGATTTAGATTTTTTAAGGTAATTTAAAAATAATAACCGTGACTTGAATCTTAATTAAAAAAGTAAACAAAATAATAAGATAGCTATTAACTTACTCGGGGATTAGAAGACAGGACCTGGTATTCCCTCATAGTCCTGAGCTCATCCAGTCTTCGCTTCACTGTTTCTGGACACATGCAGTACACTTTGAGGCAGTTGCGTTGGGTTTCTTTTGGTATTCTGTATTCCTGTAAATGTTAATAGTATCAAAGTTTTATCATAGAGCCATGATATAATAAATTACTATTTGAAGAGAATATGGTGAGGGAAAACATCATGAGGAAACCTACCTGTTCGTCGAACAGGTAATACTTAGTGCTTGTAAATGGCGACATGGCTGACCACCTGTCACATTGAGTACTGACTATCTGGTCAACACGTGGGTTCGAGGTGTGCATAGAATTACTACCTTCGCAATTGCGGAGATGGAAACCTGAACCTCCTACTACCCCGCAAGGGTTAATGGTTGTGAATGTGTTTGATTGTTTTGTATAATGAGAAATATTACAGAACATTTATCATTACGGTTTTAGTTAGTAACGGTACCAAAAAATATTTTAATAATTATAAACATTAATGGTCATACAAATTTAAGTATGTAGAAGCAATATTTAAAATTATTATTAATAAATTATAACTTTTTCACACGAAACATGGATGGATGCTGGATGGATGAATCACATCGAAGTATGTAGCAGCAATATTACAAATTATTATTCTTTAATTCAGTTTTTAATACATAACATATATTTCATACCTCTAAAAGATCTCTGATTTGTATAAGTGAGTTATAGTTATTCTTCAATATAGCTGGCTCTATCCTAGTCACTTCATCAATTGGCATGTCAGCCAATGTAGGTATGTTATTCAATATTAACTTAGTATTCACTGGATCTACATAAAGCAGGAAGGCATTTTTCCTCAACATATTCTTCTCCATTTTCAATTCTGTTTGGGCTATTCTAATGGCCTCCTGTATGTCAACCATAGGCCTATGTTTGAGTGGGAGGTAAACGTGACAGAACTTTTTGAATTCTTCTTCTGTAACATTCAATTTCCAATTCAGATACTTTTCTAGAACATGCATTCGTACTTGCACTGAAAACAATAATTGAGACTATAAAATGTATTCCGCTAAGTTAAGTTTAATCACAAAATATTCTAATATCTTGTAAACTAAAAACTTATTTTGTAAAAAAAAAGTGATATATACATATTATGTATACATATTGATGGGTATCAATTTTCTTGTAACTTGTACAAAACTAAAATTATTTGACTCTCACTCAAGAGCATATTAGACAAATGACTTTAGGGGAAGTTTGTCAGAAGATATCCTACATATGATAACGGCCAAACAGAATAATTTGTTATCATTTGTCTTCTAACATACAGAATATTCATGATTGATAAATTACTAAAATCAAGTGAATTTTCAAATTCATATTTATAAAAAAGGCTATAATTTAAAATAAACTTACATACTGAGCTAGATGAGTCATCAAACTTTTCATTGATTACTACATGCTGGGGCCAAAACTCAAAGCAATCCAAAAGACGTTTAACCAAATCTATTGACTCGTCCATTAAACCAACTTCTTTCAAATACTTTATTTTCTTTGATACTACTAATGTTCTATATCTGAAAAAATAAAAATGTTGCAACATTATTAAATTAAAACTTATTGAAGACTATTTAACAACAACTCATTATAAGATCCCGTGATTGTGGTTAATCTTAGACCATCTTTAACCTAATATATACATGTGCAAGGTGGTAAGCTAATAGTTAATACAAATACTTCATAATAACTAATGTACACTTTTAGTAAGACTATACAGGCACTCTACGGATTATTTACATATTCAGTCGGATTAGATTTACTTAATCATTTACATAAATACTCACCTTATCAAATGTTTAGTTAAAATTGTGATGAATCCACATTCTTTCAATATTTCTCCATAATTATCCATACTTATTGGGTTCATACTGAATACATGTGGGTCCTTACAAGCTTCATATTGAGTAATGTTGAACTTTTCAAGTATCTTCAATATACATTGAATTTGATCATGATTCAATTTGTCTATGTTGGGATGTTTTTTCTTCATAATATTAAATGCTTGTTCTGATAATAGTGTGCCTAGGATATTATTGAAAAATTATTATTATTAAAATGTTTAGATGACTGGTATATAATGCATGGACACACAGTACAGGAGAAGAATACAAGTTTGTTTTGTTATACTCTTTATTGTTTACTTAAGAATGAAATTGACATTATTAATGATTTTTATTCCTCTTGAGCATAAGCACATACTACTTATTTATATTACTTATTTCCTGAGTGAACATTAACATGGGAAAGTAAATTATCGTACAATAGCTATGAGTTTATAATATTCCTTCCCATAATATAACCTAAAAATTAAGCGCTCCATTCTGTTTTAGGTTCGATCATTGAACCATGATACTGCCTGATACCATTGTATTCTGCAGGGTGGTTTGGATACTTACCAGTTGATTTTTCATAAAATTGTATGAATGGCAGTCCATTGCTGTGATTCCTCAACTGTTTGTTGTATTTATAGTAATGAAGTTCCAAAAACTTAAAAAGTTTAGATCGTAGATACATCGTGAATTTTATTTCAATGATTAAAAGTTGTTTCTACATTCTTAAAGGTCCATAATAAATTAATTATTAGTAGAATGTTATTGTTTGGTTAACAAATAATTCATTTTAAATAATTCCATTTTAATTTCCAATATAGTACGTTGAAAGAAAACTATGCTCAACAATAATACCAATGTCATTACCATTTAAAAAAAAGGCCGTTTCCTATTTAGAAATAGACAAAGAAGTGGAGATTATTCATCTGGATGAAAATTCACCTAGATTTGTAATATTTCGTATAGTGAGTGCTAAAAGGGCTTAAAGCTCGTCATTGATACTTGCACGTCTCAAAAAATATCTTAATTACTTGATATGATAAAAATTGTTGCGGCTTTATAAATCAGTATTTTAGATTTTTGAATAGTATATACAGTATATGAGATTCATTTAATAATTCCAAAATATAATACATTAAATAAGATGATTTTGAGTTTAGTAAACCATTGATTGAAATACCTCAACTAAAACTTTCATTACGTGTTATTTAGTTAAATTATTTATTGGGTACTCGTCGCATTAATAAAAGACAATTTTAATGTATAAAAAATGGATTGGTCATCAGTGAGAAATCTATTTCGAAAGACATGGCTTACTACTCTAATGACTTGTATTTTATTTTGTGGAGTGACCTATTTCTTGTGGTATTCTGAGGTAAAAAGTACTATAATTATGAAATTACGGATGTTCTATTTTTAGAGCCTTTAAAAACGTTTATTTAACCTATTCCAGAGTAACACAATACGTACCAATGTTATATTAGAAGAACTAGTATCCATGGCGGATACTATTGATGTACATGCAGGGGAATATGACAACCGATATGATGGAACTGTGGTGCATGTAGTAGGACCTATACACATAGAGGAGCCAATTTCGGAACCTGACTATAACATACAAGTCCTAGCAGTCAAGTTAAGGAAAAGAGTACAGATGTATCAGTGGATAGAAGACTCAACGTAAGTGTGTCTAATATCAGCACCTGTATATCATTTCCTTTAAATAATTGCCCTGAACTAGGCAAACCTTATATAATCACATATATTGTTTCACTCATATAATCATATTTTTGTCTACTCACACATTTTTGCTCATATCTCTTTCGCTGTGAACAGATCCTAAGAAACATTATAAGTGTTAAGTCACCTGCATTAATTACAATTCAGACTGTTATATCATAAAGTGTCAAAACTTTATTTACCTGAAACAGAAACTAGATTCAAATGGATCTTCTTATAACATTCTGTTACATTAACATTTCTAGTGACAACGAACACTTCTTAAATGAACCTGGTGAAGAATCCAAGAAGACTTACTGGTACCACAAAGACTGGAGGGACTACCTCGTGGACTCTTCAGGTTTCTACACCAGAGTGGGCCATGAAAACCCATCATCTATACCCATATTCAGTGAGACTCACATTGCAGAAACAGTTAAGATTGGTTGGCTTCAATTAGGTGAGTGTTTAGTTCATACTTACTACATATAAGTTTTAATAGAGTAGATGATATTATGAATGTGCAGCAACCTGGAATAAGTCCAGATAGATGGTTTGCCATCTGTATAAGAACAAGGTAAAATGTGTGATTTAAAAAACTCTATTCATTGGAATTTTGAGGTATAATAAAATTTTTTGGAAAAATATTTTGAAACAAAATTTTAGTAGTATTAGTACTTTAGATGATAATTGATTGTCTTATAACTAATAAACTTATTTCAGTATGCTGTTATCTATTGTATTCTACAATATTGGTTATGATATTTCAGGTTCTGAAGTTAAAAGAAAAGTTGATGATTACTATGAAATCTGGTCTGATTCTCGGCCTGAAAGAAGTGACATCAAACTGCATGCAGGTTTCTATTACCATGGAGAAAGTGCACTGGAACATGAAATAGGTGATTTGCGAGTGCACTTCTCATACGCAGGGAGAGAAGATGATATTGTAAGTTTATTTTTCTTTACACAAATGGGCATCTATAATCTCTGCCTACCCCTCTACAGAGAAACAGCTGCTATTTTATATTATGGACCTCCTGCAGATTAAATAATGATTCTCTGACTTTTGTGATGATATTAATATTGGTAACAATAAGCTGAAAAATTCCTGGTAAATTCCATAGGCCATTAGTAGTGTCTTCAACAGCCTCTTATTACCCAAAAGGGTAAGATAGTTATATTTCTATACAACTATAGTATATTCGCTTTAAGAAAATAGTGACGTCATCAAGGTCTCCATGATTTAACCAATGAGATTTTATAGGGGTTGTCTGTTATTGGTCAATGTAACTTCTTTTCTCATTTACTCACGTCTCTTAGGTCAGTTTGACCTCTGATTATCATGATGTCACTATTTACTTAACGCGAATAGACTATAGTCGTGTATTATCTAAGTCTGTCTTACGTAACATCTATCCTATTAGTAATGCATTTAGCCAAATTGTTATAATTGCTCTATGTTTACCTATCTTCGTTGCTTTATGATACACATTTAAATACAGGCATTTTAGCTTTAGTAATAAATTCAATTAATCCTTTTCCAGTACACAGCAGTAGGCATAATCAGGGATGGTGTTCTCCAAGCATATAACTCGAGGAGTTTCCCCGCAGCTGACCCAATGAGCTTGCTAAGAAAAGGGTCTTTTACCCTCAAACAGCTCTACCATTTGGAGTCAAAGAAAGTCAATATACACACGTGGAGTTACAGGCTACTTGGGTTTATTCAGGTGTATGCCTCAGTGATGACACTGCATCCGGAATGGTTGTCTTTGTGTAAGTATTATAAATATAAACAAAAATAAAAAGCACATATAAATAATAAGAACGTTTATTTAACAATTTAATGACATTGTTGCGATTGATATTAGCTATTTTATTATTTAAAATTTTGTGTACATCAGGATATCTTTTGGAATTTATTTTAATTTCAATTTAACACATGGCAACATTCTTAAGTCAATTAGTGATGTTTAAGACATTGCTGGCAACTTTTGCAAGTTTCAAAAAGAGCTAATTTATTTTCCTAAGGTGGAATGGTAATAGTATTTTGCTTTTATTTTCAGTTTTACAATGCTCGTGGTTATCATACAACTTCAAACGTTGCTCGAGACTCTGGATTAATTTTGTCTTGTCGGCAACATACACTATGTTTGTTGTATCTATTCCATGGTAAGTTCAATATCAATTCCATTTTTTTATTATACCTTATAATATGTAATATGATTGAGAATTATTAAATACATAAAATAACTCGGTTACACGTCACGACTGTACCGTTCCAGGGTAGACTGAGGTTGAGTAACTATTAACAAGTCTTTTGTTATAAGCTTGAAGTCAAAACCTACTGCAGTTTCGATTCCAGAATAGATTCAGTAATGCCCCAAATACAGCCGTGTGGCCATTTATTATAGAATAAATTTAACTAATGTGTTCATTCATTTTCAGGTTGTTACATAAACCTAGTTTTGGCGCATTGGTACTGTTCCTGTCAGTTTTACCTTTACTCCATTATTCAACGTTACTATCACGGCGTGATTATGAGGATCGGAGAGCCCAAGGCGAATGGCGGGAAGATTGGCCAAGGTGAAAAATGGGATTTCCTGGTTGTGGAACATTGATATAGAAGAGTGAAGTTATTACTAGTCAAGTCGAAACTTTAGAACTAACGTGTGTAGAACAGAAATAAAATTTTGTTACTTAATCTCCTCTAGGTATTGTTTTGGTACCTTGATGATGTTAATAGTCACGCAAGGTATAAAGCATTTACAATTGAATTAAAATTCCTAACATTGAATTGAAAACTGGCGTTACTCGCGAAAGAAACTGACATATCAAGACGTCGGAGTTTAAATACATCATTTATTTTGGTAGGTTGATTTTTATTCAGAAGGGATTTTAATTTATGATCTGTAGACACTTATGGAGTCAATAAAATTTATAGAATCTATGTATGTACTCACTACAATATGCACTACTAATACTACTAAACATGTTAAGTAAGAAAGAGTGGTTTTAAAATGTCAGTAAAAAGGTTTTTGAATTTAATTATACGGTTTATCGTTTTTGCGTATATTTTAATTTTAGTATAAGTATAGATCTAATAAATCGTGTCGATCTGATGTCAATACTGAATTTATTAAGTTAACAAGATTCGGAAAAAAAAACGTTAAAAATATTATTTTCTAGGTAAGGGTTTGTGCCAAATTATCAATTTTATCAGTAAAATGAACTAAAAAATAAAAGTCTTGTGAAATACAGAAACATGCGGTTTTATTACACTTACTATGCAAGTTATATTAACATATTTATGCATTAAATTAATATTAAGACCATACTTTGTAAGGAAATTCATAAATCCATTCCTAGTAAATAATTCCATGTCATTATTTCATTCTCATGAAATGTATCCGTGCATATTTTCTAGCTATTACGCAGTTTTGGATTTGTCTTAATCATTGTGTAATTATAGGCAATTAGAATATGCTAGTGATACTTTGCGTTTTCCACATTGCATATCCATATCATAAAGTCAAACCTGTTTGGTTCTTAGAAGCTTAGAAAAATGGCAATAAGGATTAAGGAAGTAGTTGTATTCTGACGGAACAAGTATATTATATACATAACATGTTACATATATACAATAATGAAACATCTAGGAATAGACAAACGATTCTTCGTCGCAAGAAACAATTCTGACAAATATCTTTGTTTTTTATATTCTCTTCTTATTCTTATCCTAACGTTAACATGTACTACTAGAAACCAGTGTTCATTGATACTGCGTATACAGCTTTAGTGGAATAATAATAATAATATTTGGACATTATTACACCAATTGAACTAGCCCCTTGGTAAGTACATTTAAGACTTGTGTTAAGGGTTCTAGTCAAGGTATATTTAAGAAATGTATACATATTATATATAGATAAATACATATATAGCATATATAATCAACGACCAGACTGGACAGCATTAGAAAAGCGTAGTTCTTAACTCTGCCTCCACCGGGAATCGAACCCGGGACCCCACGATTAGCGGTCAGGTGTCTAACCGATCGCGCCACGGAGGTCGTCAAGAATACCTAACCTCCTCTTCCTACCCTACGTCTAACTTGCGTAATAAATTCCGAAACATTGTCCAAAGTGATACCTGTGAATTAATCGAATCTCTTATCTCTTGAAAATTAATTATGTTTGTCATCTAAACAAAAAGGGTATATATGCTTTCACTTATTATAAAAATAAAGCAAGGTACACGATTCGAAGGAATTAACTATCGATCAAGCATTCTTAACTATAAAATTCAATTTGTTAATTACAGATACACATTGATAACTTTAAGTTGGCTCGCATGGGTTTTCACGCAGGCGCACTGAGTAATCCCAGTCAGCTGATTCTATATTAGCCGTATGTTGTTAGAATTCGTTCTTCTCTTACCAATAAAACTAAGTATTTAAGCATTAATTAATAAGTGATCAATGATGAAGGCCTCTGCAATATCTGTGTGGATTTTCATAAATCTTCTTTTCTTCGGGATGTGTGGATACTTGTATTTGATGTGGTCTCAATACTGGATGTACATCGAACGTCAAAGGATATTCAATAACCCTACAGATGATTTTGGGAAACTCGAGTTCAATTCTAGAATTCATAAAGAGGACATGCAGAATTTTTATGGCGTGGAGAAAACTCCTCGACAAATTGTAAGTAAAATAAAAAGATCAGCCATAGGAGTTTGGAGACGAAATAAAGGAGCTTATTCAAGTCAAGAATCGACACATGAACTAGTGAAAGCAGAACAAGGAAGTCCAAGATTCCCTAATTTGCATAAACCGAATGTAAAATTTGATACCAGTAAATATGTGTGCTTATATCTTACATCGTCAAACTGTGAGATGAAAACAATGGAATTTAAAGAAGCTCTGAAGAAAGAATTCCACAGAGTTTTAATAGAACAAAGCAATGTTTTTAAATCTGGCTTAAACATCCATAACATTTACAATGTGCAGTATAATAATAGCAAGAACAAGAAAATGATAACGGGTATGGACGTTTTGTGTGCGCTCAGTAAAGTTTCAGTGTCAACAATAACAAGGAATGATGAACCATTTAAGTCTCATGGATTTCGTATACCAGACAGGCCTTTTTATAAAGGAAGAACTTTTAACTCTTGTGCCATTGTTACTAGTGCTGGAGCGTTGTTGGGGTCTGGACTTGGAGATTTTATTGGTAAAGTATTAATGAATCGTCTTAATTTAAATTAATATCTGACTTTTATGAAAAAATCTCTGGCCTTAGTCAACACTTGGGGATCATTTTTATTTATTTATTTTAATTTCATATATACTACAATACACCTAGCACCTTAATTTTCTCTTTTATAGTATTGGAGGGAAAAAAAAAGCCGAACTCCTGCCTCTCTGATCTTAGCAATGAATAACTCAATATGCCGATACTTCCAAATTTGAGCTAACAGTCAAACATGAAATGATTTGCTTAGTAAAACAAGAATGATGCATATAATTTACATACATGTTAATTAACCCAAAGGGTGAAGAGATCGTCGGGGTGTATGTCCCCTAAGGCATATAACTTGACTCTCAGAGGAACATGAAGAAAAACAAGTAAAAATTTCCGTTACTTACTACAGTTTTTAAATTGAAACACCACTCTATTCATATTACTTAGGTCCTATATTGTACGCGAATACAACAGTTTATACGTATAAGCATGCTATAAAGTGAATCAGCTTAAGATGACTCGTAGCGGTTATTGACACTTTTATTGGGTGACAGCTGGTTGTAGTTTTCGCGATAGTTCCTATAATTCGTCCTGATTGCGGTTTGGGGTGCGTTCACCTCCTATTGTACTGCCTGGCCGAGTGTTATTATCCTTTGGAAGTGTCACTGCACTATTACGAAGAAATTATTACGTGGCTGCGACACTTTTGTGAACCACATATGTTTGCAATGCGTTTATAGTCTAGATAACGCTGTGACGTCACACGTTCATATTATACTTAACACTCATACCTAATGTAATAAACTATCCACACAGGTTATTTTATTATGTACAGGTTTATGGTCGCTTAAGGTTTTTGTTTTAGTTATATTTATACTTAGTATTAAGTATGCAATTTACTAGAACTTGTGGCTTTGCTTTATTAATAACTTCACAAAAAAGATAACTTAGGATTTCTTGCACAAATACTGTTAGAAACAAGACCATAATAAATACTAATTCAATAATCACATAGGTTTTCGGTAGTGCATCAATTATTCGCCTTGGATTTCTTTTAAATTAAATGATCACTAAGTGCAGGTAAAAAACTTAAATTTTACTACCAACAACAGTTCAAACAACAGACAATAGAAACTCTAAATTAAATTAAATTTTAAATAAATAAGTAAAAGTATGCCTTAAACATTTCCATACTTAAAACAGTATATTCAAAAAGCTCTACCTTCCTGGAAACTTCGCGAGAAGTAGTTAATTGTAGGAAAATCAATCTTCACGTGGAGTCTTTGTCCTCTGCGGTTGAAGCGTGGATTTATCGTACAAAAACCACAACCAATGTGTATTTGTTGAGTCACGTAAAAGATCAAAAGCATACAAACCCTGGCAGTGTGTCGACTTTATATTGTTTTTACATTTGTGGACAGAGGCAATTGACCGACGACCGTGAAACCTTATCACATGGGATCTTGTTTTGCGTTGAATTAAAATGCGCGGGGTGATCTCTTCACAGAACCCTCAAATAAAACGCGGTTGCTTTAAGACAATGCACTACAAGGTTCGAGTAAACACTTTATTTTGAATTATTTTTTCTGCGTTCCAAATCTAGGGAATTAATTACTTTAAAAATTAAATTAATTTGACGTAGCTCAGCTGTTTGGGGCTTGGCTTCTGTATCAGTGTGTACAGGGTTCAAATCCCGCTTCAGCATGTACCAATGGAAATGAAGTTTAATAAATTTCTATGTACATTTTCATAATTTACATTTACGAAATGCGTCGAATACTACGGTGAGAGAAAACATCGTGAGGAAACCTACCTAATAACTATTAATAACTAACTTGTACTTGTGAATGGCGACATGGCTTAACACCTGTCACATTGAGTACTGATTATTTGGTCGTACGTGACAACACGTGGGTTCGAGGTGGCCATAGAATTACTACCTTTGCAATTGTGGAGAGGGACACCTGAACCTCTGATTACCCCGCCCGGGTTCGTGGTTCTGAACGCGTTTGTCTTTAAAAGTATAAATAGAAAATGTTCATTTTAAATCCTTTGATTTTGATTCTATAGGGTTCAACTATATTTAAAGGATGTCTTAAAATTTAAACACACTCAATGGAACCTTCGACGTAATAAATATACACGTGTCTCGATAACTAGTAGGTAAATGCTACTTACACGTAAATAGTAAATAAAATGCGTCCTCGTATGTAAAGTTGAAATGGACAAGACAAATTCATTGTGGAACCCTAGTATTTCTCAATCATTTTAGGAAAATGCAGTAGACCCTTTTTTACAAGTTAATTTATTAGACAAGTCATATATGCGTTTACAATCAGTTAAAAAAACAAACGGGGCGGGTTTTTATCATCAGTAAGCATACTTGTACAAGCCAAAATAATTTGCTAGCCCAATCAAAGATTTACTTTTTTGCAAAATGTATAGATGCGTGTAGATATGGACTATTATGGGAAAACCTCGCACAGTAAGTAGTCAGGTTGGCAATCATCCAACAATCTGATATAGGCATGGAGATAATGGCGTATGCGTTTAAGTGATTTGTTGACATGAGAGGACGGAAGATTTAATTTGCTGCTTATTGATGAGTTGGCGGCGTCTTCTAGGAAATAACATGCATATTGTGTTAAGTTAGATAAATACCTACAACTAAAAATATATATGTACCTCATTATGTGATCATGTTGGTAAAAACTCGAGGGTAAGTGCTAAAAGCAAAATACGCTGTTATGCCTATCCCTTTTCACAATGGGTACAGATTACCAAAAAAAAAATTGGATTTCTATTGGTCAGCGTAAAGACTTTATCTCTTGTCGTATGTTACCTCTAAATATAAGTATTTTTGAGTTTCTTTCTTTTAGTGAGCAGTTCTTTAAAAGCTTAAGCGAAGCGCAACAGAAAGTATTCCTTTAAATACATGTTAGTTAGTAGTAGTGTTTTAAGGAATTAAAGAATGAATCAAACTCCATTAGTCATCATTCAGGAAAATATCATATGCGTATTGTTTGTCACAGGCGCATTGTTTCTCTTGAGTTTTGGACACTTTAAACCACATAGTTAGCATACAGTTGATCATGTATACTTTCGTATTGAAACACTACAAAAATTTCAATATACGATTTTAATATTTTACGAAGTGTTTTTTAACTCTGACCTTCAATATCCATGCACAGATAATATGGTCATGAATGAGCCTTGAAAATTCCACACAATTTAGCACAACTAACAACCACACTTCCTCTATTTTTATGGGAAATGTTTTTATGCATTAAGGATCACACCTATACCGCAAACCTCGAATGTAACCACAGATACACGTATTTAAAATGCATGTTGTATATAAATATTTAGTAGTGATTCAGGGAAAAAATTGGTTTCTTTATATGATATGGTTATTTGTCTAAGTGTAATTCAAGAGCGTGTGAAGCTATTTCAAAAGAATGTACCTAATATATTTGGGCAGTTTAAGAACAAATGGCTCTAGCGTAGCCACTTGGGTATGATCATGGCATACTATGAACCTGTTATGAAGTCACTAACCTTTTAACGGCCGTGTGCATAATTCATACAACGCACTTACACTTGTATTGTCGTTTGACTCACCTTTTGACAATAAAAAGGCGCCCCAAGACTTCACTTTGACGAAAATGACATTTTCTCTTTTCTCTATTATATTATAAGACTTGCAAATATACTTGTAGTAATGTATTTTTGCTTATTAATAAGTGCAGATATGTAAAAAGTACAGTACAATAATTTCGTAGTAATTAAATACATATAGGTACACTCATCAAAGTTTTTAACAATACCATGAAAGAAATTTAATGTTTATTTCAGAAATACGCGATTCCTTCCCAGTGACATTAGTTGTTCTAGAGACATCTGTTTTTAATATATTTGAATGAAAAATACACAAAACTGTGCAAGTATACAATGAAACACAAATCAAGTGCCGAAAGTAAAGGAAGCAATACTGAATCTGCATAGCGCTGACGAAACGACCATTCACAGCATCTTTAATAGCTATGTAATATCTCTTTTCCTCACAGACTCGTAGAAAAACAAATCAAACGAAGGAAAATGGGAAAGCAATTATCTATAACGTTGTTGCAACATACTAGCGCTGGTATAATGTGAAAAACAATGGACATGGACATGAACATCATAGTCCTTGAAAAAAACACGTCTCATAAATTATTAAACAGACTTCTTTTCCACTATGCCTAGCAATTCACGTGTAGGGAAACATCTTAGCATAACAGTCACAAACCTATCTATGAATTTTTGAAGCTAATCGAAATTGATAAAACGATAGTGAAGTGTAAAAAAGTTTTATGAACGACTGACTAGCTCATGAGTATTTTTTAGGAACCTCAAGAGTTTCAAGAGTCAACCTTTTCCATTCTGAATAATCCTTACAAAAATGTTTCGGTCACAATTTATACATACAAGTATTTTGGATTGACAATATTTTTATCAACATAACTAATTGTTACTCCTTCCAGTGAATAGTTAATTCTGTTTTGTGACCTAATCCACGAGTAGATTAATCAGTTAGGCTTGATTGTCCTTTATAAGATTATCTGTATCAATAATTTCTATTTACGATGTCTTGTTTACTCCTTTTCATTTTGTATGAAATGAATATGTATAGGTTCTCACGAGTGCTGGTGGAGATGTCGTGCTAACACCTTCCTTATTAGCAATCTCACTTAATAAATTTAATTACATGTTTAGAAGTAAAGACATTAATGTTATGGCAAAAATAGAAGGTTTACCTCATGATACGATATAATTGCGAAAATAAATGTCTTGTCAATGAGTAATTTATAGTAGTGTCAGGGAAATTCACAATTTACGAGTACATTCATTAATGTTCAATAACTTTATCGTATTTCTAACAAAAAGTAGCCATTTCGAATGTATGAGTATTAAGATTTTAATAGCTTTTAAAAAAAGAAATAAATTTATAAATTTAAGAACAAATACTATCATATCATGGAAATGGCTACGTTTTGAAGTACGTTAAAAGTGTCACGATATTTTAGGTAAAATTTGATTCAAAACAAAATTATATAATTGTGCCGCTGACAAAGGCTTTACCCGCTGATGGCCAGCCTCGTGTGCCGGAGGCCAAAAAGAAAAACGTTTAAACAGTTTACGAGTGCAACGTTTTGATGACACAAATCACAATTTTACGGATCATTATTATCTGTGTATAAAATGATTTCACTGTTTTCACGAAACATTATTTCATAACACCTGAATTGGAGCGGAAACATCGAATAATGCCTAAAGGTTTGTCGAAGGTCGCTCTTTCGCAACATAAAGAATCATTTAGTGTTTGGTGATTGAATTTGTCACGAGATTTGTTTCCACTTAGTCAGATAAATTTTTAAATGCCTATATTATACAGTGCTTTCAAAGCCCTAATGTAATATTTTGAACTTAATGCTTCGCTGATCTTAGGGTTCAAATACAATATGGTGTTTATTAAGAGACGTTCAAGCAATATAAGGTAGATTAGGTTCTTATACGTCGAATCGCAGACACTCCTCAATCAATTTCATACCAAAAAACCTTTAGGTTTTTATATCTAAAGCCTAATTGTTAGCCACTGTTTGTATTTATTAAATATATTTTCCATTTTGTTTTCAGATTCTCATGACATGGTACTAAGGTTTAATAATGCACCGACGGATAACTACACGTACGATGTTGGGTCAAAAACCACTTTTCGCATTTTGAATTCACAAGTAAGGAAAAAAATTGTACAATTCATTGAACTAATATTTGCTGATCAAATTGATTATTTTATCATTTGCTAACAGTTGCGAATGATTAATTGATATTATTTATTTTGGTTTTTTTTTCCATGGTAGAATTAGAATAAACTCTTTAAAAATCTTGCTAATTATATAAATTAAAAAAAGGTAAACTAGGTCTAAATAAATAAATGGGTTTCAGGTAGTCTCAAAAGCGCATTTTAATTTTTCAAAAGACCCTTTGTACAAAAACGTATCCATCTTAATTTGGGACCCGGCTAATTACTCATCCTCTTTGGAAGATTGGTACCGGAGTCCGGATTTCCCGTTCTTTCCGGTTTATAAAAGGTGAGCTTTAAGATTAATGAATCACGTATAATTTTCTCCTAAAACGCTGCTCGGTCACTGATCTCTGATGGATATAAATATGTATACTTTTTGTCAGAGGTCTCAGTGCCTTTGAACTTTGAAGTTGCGTCCGTGCACCGTATGAGTACAAGAAAAATGGAGTACGTACCAACTTTGAAGTTCGTTAGAAAAACAAGTCATGCTTGTTTTTACTGCCGACGCAGCTGCTGCTAATCGATGATTGATATAAGTGGTACAACTTATTAATGTACAAACAAACTAACTGTGAATTTATGGTCAATTCCAATTTTTACCAATTACCATTTAAGTTATTTATGAGACAATGTTCGTGAAATATTGTTATATATATGATACATATTTCTTCTTCAGGTTCTTAAAGAAGAACAAAAACGCTGATGTTAACATTTTGAAGCCTGGAGTTCTCTGGGACTTGTGGACTGTGCTGCAGGAGTCTTCTCCTTATCGCATCAAGAAAAATCCACCATCTTCTGGTTTTATAGGTAGTTCCAAAAATTATAGTAATTAAACCCTCTTATTGCATCCACGCAAGAACTTTTTTGTTTAATAGACTATATAAAAATACATTGATAAAGTGTTAAATTTTTTGTCTGGCTAAACCAATTTGGTTTAGTTACATGCAATTGTGAAACGATTTTTGATTTATAAAAAGACATGAGTGTTGTTCACATTAGTTCGTGAAGTGAATAACTAAGGTGATTCTTAGGTTCACTCAGAATGTCAATGCACCACATTTACCAGTGATAAAGTTTGAAAAGCGGCATTATTTTAATTAATCTTGGATCGAGAATCATATTCTGAGATTTATTCAGATTTATTATATTATTAGATTAACTGGTGCATATTTAAACGAACTGCCTTATTCTAAATATTTTCGTAGCCATAATAATATTGTTCGGTAGTGATGATAAAAAGAAATGCGTTCATTAAGCAATTCCTCCAAATCCAAACCAATAAAGTGTTTTGATTTAATTTTCCGTCATTTAGATTTATGCAAATTATAACTAGCTATCCATAATAGGTCTACACATAGTAATGTTAACAATGACGAGTCAGAAAAATAAGATTAATTTTTATCATAGCAAACGTATTAAATCCGTTCAGCTTCAGTTAATGTCTTGTTTTCGTCACAAATAACTGTAATTATGTTGCTCATCCGGTTTTCCATCTGTGTTTATACAGGATTAAATAATACGGCTGATTGCTTGAGTCAACAAACTTAATTATACCAAATGCGATAAAACTGTCTTTCAGAGTCATCAATGTATGTACTTTATATAAGTTTAATACAGATAGTGCAAACGCTCGATGGTTCCACAATTTAGGCTATTCTACCAAGCCAAATATGCCAGGTTCGATTCTCGGGCGTAGTATCCACCGATTCTTGAGTGGTTGCGGTGCGGTTTTTCCATAGGTGAAAAATCTATAGGCGATAGGCTAATTCGTAGAACTTGTTGGTGAAAAACTGGAGTTATAGAAATTGATTGGTGATTATTTATGCAATATTATTTAAGCAATATAGCAGTTTATTTTCTGAATTTCTTTTATCAGTTAAATTGTTACTAAAGCCTTTGAACACAATAAATACGAACGTGGTTTTGCAAGAGTTATACTTTACGTTATTCTGATTATAAAGTGTTAACTCTTTGTTAACTCTTAACTCGCTTAATATGATTATAAGATCAGAAATTTTCTTCAGTACCTATTTATAAACTGGGTTTTGGTATTCGTTACGTATAAGGTTCATGTTCAGATTGTTCGACAATGACTGATAAACCAGTGCGTTGGCTTTTTGATGAAAGTAAACATAGTAATTATACCTTAGTTCTAGAAGCCAGGCTGGGCTGCTGTTACGACCTGTAGAGACGCTTATAGCTTATGTTTTGAATAAGTATATTCATTTCATTCATTCTTTAATTTCATTAATTCATTCCAACAATAAATTCGATTGCCCACCCTAAAGCTAATATAACTTGGCGAAATTTAAGGTTCAGGTTAAATGAAAACTTGTCCCACATATTACGATTATGTCCTTGACAAGGATAGTCCAGTTGTACTATCTAAAAATTAAACTAACCCTATAATTGTATCTTGTTTCAGGCTTGTGGTTTGCCCTCCATCGTTGCCAACAAGTTCGTATGTTTGAGTACGTGCCATCGGTCCGTTTGACAAGCCGTTGTCATTACTACTCCTCTCTTGAAGACCAGGGTTGTACCTTAGGGTCTTGGCATCCTTTGGCGCAAGAAAAAGCCTTAGCAGAGAAGATGCGAACGAATTCCGATGTTCAAACTTTTCAGCAAGGTTTCATTAGCATGCCAGGGGTTGGTCATATGGAATGTGGTTAGATATTAAAATGCATCATAACATAAAAAGCATAGATTTATGTAGGCAGAGGTATGAGTCAGGGTGATTATCGGTTATATTTAGAAAATCACCGAAAATCAGAAAATTGTTCGATCACCAAACCTCTTACAGCCCACTATGATAGATGGTATTCCATATCGTCGTTATATGTATTATAACTTGCATGGAAAATTATATAAAGTCCATAGTAATCTTAGACTACACAAGTATAATTTGTATGCTTGCGAGACTAAATAAAGATTTAAAAGTGAATCACGTCTTATGTTTCAGATTTTACATATTTGCGGTCACATTTGTATTTTAAAATGTGTGACCTTCTCTCAATTTTTTACTTTATAATAATTAATAATGTTTGTTGTACCGAAAAAAAGTTCATTTTACATTAATCTTGACATGAAATAAATAATTAATATTATAATGTTTTTGAAATGATTTATGTCATTTAAATTAAATATTGAGTGTGAACGAGTCTTCCAGTCACAATAACATAATATAAGTAATGCAATGAAGTAATGAATTAAAATGATCAACTTTTGAACGTTAATATTTTACTATACATTTTGTGCTGCAAATTTATTTGTGTTAGGTAATCTTTAATGTTTCGGTGCATCCAAAAAATTACAAAGACTATGGAAATGTTTTTTTTAATTACAGAAATAAAAATGTTTTCAGAAATTTATGTAGTTATTTTCATTGACCCTTCTTGTAAATAATTCTTTCGAATCTATTGTTTTATTCATCCTTTTGGTGATTATGAACATATATGTATGTGTAAACTAATCTCGTTTCGTTCTTACCGGCACGTAGTAGGAGGCGACTAAAGGACTAAGGTTAATGGATTCTATTGGATGATTACTATATAAGTGTTATCACTACCCCAATATGAATCCTAAAATTTACTAAAGAGATTTGATATTGTCTAGCGTTTTTCTACCACGAAAGGGATATCAGTACGTGAATGTATATCTGTACTAAAATAACAAAATTATCGTCCTTTTTATTCAGCTGTGGTAAAGCACTTTGACTTGATGATGCAAACGATTCCTTTGAAAGGTTTTCCGTATTTAATTACAATTATAAATTCAGTACGAGTGTGCGGAATTAAATACTGTGGCAGAACGTGCTATACATTAACTAAGAGATAATGCGAGGTTTGTATTTAAAACATAGAGCCCAAATAGAAAGTTACTAAAAGCAAAGATCCTTCTCTTTTGAAACATATAAAGTCGGTTCGAAGATGGAATAATGTACATTTATTTAAAATCTCCCAGGATTACTGTTGCTGTCTCTTTCGTAAGATGAAAATACACATTGATATACATTAAAGTCCTTTAATTCATTGTTTGATGGACAGAATTATGAAGAATGAGAACATCTCGTTTGTCATTAACATGAAAATAAGGGTTCTGAAGTTATTTGGAACATTATTTGTGCTTGATAGTCCGTCGCCTAGTAAATTCTACATACCCCAAATCCTTTAGTCGCCTTCAAAGACATGTCGAGAAGAAAGGCAGATAGTTAACATTTATTTTACGTTTCTATCACAGGACAATCCTTCTTCATAAGATAAAATTATCCCTTTTTAAGACAAATCGTGTAAATATATTGAATTTTCTTGGAGTCTGCGTTCATTTATTCTAAATTAGTTTTAACAAAGTAACTTACATTAATATAGTGGTCGGGGTTAAGGGTTAAAAGTGTCTTGCAATTCACGGTAAAAAAGATACAGCCTCAAAACAATACATTTTCAATGCATTGTATTCAATAAAAAGGCGTCGTATGCGGAAGTACAGGAATGTACGCGCTGTGAATCACCAGTTACCAAATATATAAAAACACTCTTACTGAAATGTGTATTATCATAACGGTTGAGCGATAGAAATCGCGAGTGGGAGGCGATTTTGGCACTCCCAAGTAAAACCAGGTCAATGAATCATAATAAAGTAACAGACTTGTGGTTTCAGTCAATTAGACATCCTATTCTAATTAAATATTTAAAAATATATTTATTATAAGAAACTAGAAATATTAGTGTAACAGGTTTTGTTATGCGTACATTTGCATAGTCCTAACTTAAAATTTGCAATGCCAATCTAATGCAGTTTTCTTGTGTATTTAGTATTTAATTTACACTAGTTTTAGCAAATGTTATAAATTATAGCACAACATTCATTAATTAATAATAAATAGATCGCTGGCCGTTTTTTTTTGTGCTGCATATGTAAAGAAAACACCCGAAAACTCCTTGACTACCCAGAAACCGTTAATGTAAAGATTTATTTTGTTATAAAATGAGCATATATTGTTTTGTGCAATAAATTTATTTTAAAATAAACAGTTATAATGTGTCAATATTACAGCAAAAACAGAATAGGGCCCAAACAATAAAGGAATACACTCTTCTAAACCGCATTCAAACTCGACGTGGTTTGACCAAAGAATCGACTTGACTCATCCCTAAGTTTTTTATTTGTAAATCCCGGAATTAATGGTGTATCTTTTTCCTGCCGTCGTTGTAACTTCCATGTGATTAAGCCTTACTCATATCCCTACGCACTTTTACCTTTTTACACACTACATACATTTTTTAATATTTTTTTATTTGTGGTTGTACGTATTCAATTAATGTTTATTAGTTATAGTGGTTGTATAGATTTATAACATGTACTTTTACCACGCGTTATATAAAAAAATCGATCCTCTAATAAGTTTATTACTACGAAATTTTTACTTAATAAGTCTTTTCGTTTGGTGTTCACCTGGAATTCGAGTAGTGTTTTAGCAGCTTCCGTAACTTGTCATTAGAAGATAATCTCTTCTAATGACTTATATTTCATTATTAAATATATTGGATTAAATAAGCTTATAAAAACATTCATACTCAATTGCTGAGGATTCACATTGTGGTTATAGTTTTAAAATATTGCGAATGTGACGAGTATGATAGCAAATCGTCTTAAAGGTGCGAATAACGGTGAGTCATGATAGAAAATCAAACAATTACAGTGACAAGCTGTCTACGGGTTAGCGCGTGTATATGTTCAATGAAACACTCGATGTTAAAAACTACATTATGCTAATTCCTTTAATTGGAGCTTTGTATTCTATGGCACGCCAAGTAAGTTCTTAGAAACCATAACTGTTGTGATAAAGAAATAGTAAACAATAATCCAAGCACGGTCTGGATACATGATTAATAAATTCAGATGTTAAAATTACACATTATATGTATAGTGTTGCATAATAACAAAGTTTATTAGCTTGAATGTTCTTTTATCTTCTAGCCTGTGATTATTAGTCACATTACAATCGTGTATTTATGCAATTTGTTACTTGTTTATATGGGAACTTATAAATTTTTTTAACAATATTTCCATGATGTAAGTGAAGTTTATTTTATTTATTCTTATTGTAAAAGTACTTAAAAAAGTGATACTTATGATTTGTTTTAAAGAATTTTAGATGCATTTTAGTCAAATATATTCAACAGGTTGTGTTACGATGATAAAAATAACTTAGGAGCACCTCATCAAAGTTGTAGCGACCTGCAAGGAGTTGAAAAACCTCTGAGATCGTGCAGGAATGCGCTAAATATATTTGGCAAAGGTTCCGCTCTTATTTTTTTACTAAAACAATGCACTACACGAGCAAATGCGAATTTGCTTGCTCAAGCACAAATAAATCTTTGCATTTGCTATCCACACACATTATCATATCTTATATCTATGTATATATTTATACTGTTTATTCACGTAGCACGCTATTTAACCATTTTCCTTTAAAATATAAACGTTGCTCTCCAGTGGTTCTGACATAAAACCAGCGTTGCGTTTGTCACCAGACGCAACATACCCAGCTGAGTTAGAACCCTTTTGCTGCGACAATAACATGCACAAGTCATACCCCTTAGTTTGTAAGTTCTTTTTATTGTAAACGATTTGTATTGTGTATGTTTTTGTGGCCGTAAATAAACACTTTTTATTATTTATTATTATTATTATTAAAAAACAAGTTTTCAAGTTGAATAGTGATTGTCTTGTAACCCTCTTAGTATAATAGATATGCATTTTAAAAAATAATTTATAAATATTTGTCTCTAATAACAGGGTTAATGTGGACACATATGTTTCCTTCAAGGACGTCAATGTGTTTAAGGATGTATATGTATGCTTAAGAAGTTAAAGAATAATGTACAAACACTATAAAATATAAACATTTAAAAATGATCTCAGTAGTACTTGTTGTGTGCTACGCCTGTCAGAGCTAGCTGTCAAGTAACGAGAGCTTGTTTAATTGACACAGGAACTAAGTTATTAACACTTAGTATCTGGAAATAACACATTATCTTCACATCTCACGCTTGTTGGGAGTCACTCAATTGGCTAATCATCATTGTCACGCTTTAGCTGTTTTAAGGACAAGAACATTTTATAACAAACTTATTATGTAACTAATTAAATTTACAACAGGCATATTGAGTTTGTTTTTATATAATTACAATGAAAATTTGAACTAATATAACATAAATTGTTATATTGTTATGAAAAACAAACGCCTCATTTAATGCTAGGTCATACTAATACTTATCAACTTTTGTAAAAAATTAAGTAGCTAACGGATTTAATTTGGGCAACGAACTATAGAGCATCACACAATTATTATTCTGTTATAACAAACTTATGACTTCTTTTTGCGTCCGTGACCAGCCTGAGATACTTTGACATAGTGCCACGAATTTCGTCATTTAGCGCATAAAAGCTAGTAAAAACATAGAAACGCAATTCACCTGTTTCTAACAATCGATGTATGATTTGAAGGATGACTAATCCCAAGGCCAGGTAGTTAGTAATCAGTTCAAGGTGAGATCTAGGCCTTGTAGAGGGTTGTTACTTAGGGTGGTCATGAGTCAGCCTTCACCCTGATACAGGGCCATGAACTTGAACGGTTAACACACTACATTTTTTATCGAAGTATACAGCCTCGTTAAGTGAAACTTCTGTGTTGGCGATTTTGGTTTGTATGAAATATAATTTTAAGCGAAATAAAACTAAAACATGTTGTAAAAATATATATATTATTAAATAATAGCTTTAAATCATAAGAAGAACCTTTCGTCATATATAGCTTATGATTACATATATAACTAATTAGTAGCTAATTATTAGCCGCCTTTAATTAGTATTAGTGAAAAAAATGTAACATTTAAAAATAAAAAAAGATAATTTATTCACTTTATTTAACATCCTGCCCTAATTTAAAAATGCACGAAGCAAAAAGTACATATTATGACAACATGTTTCTGTTCTCTACTGTAACTTAAGCTACTTCTTTATTGAAAACATGCACGATACTTGGTGGTGGAATTATTCGCAAAATTCAAGCTTATTTGATTTCCAGTGATTTTGCCTTACTCCTTAGTAGCTTATTATCATATTTCACGTGAATTGCCCCACATTTAATGGAATAAAATAAATTGAAAGAGTTCGAGTCATGTTAGAGCATTAAAAGAAAAAAGCATAAAGTTCACATATGTAACATATTATTATGTGCATTAGTCACATAATATTATGGGCACTTTCCATAAGAGGAATAGGCAGGTCATTCATCGATTCTGGTAAAACACTTTCGCTTAATAATCGTATACCACCAAATAAAAACCCGTATCATAGTATTTCTAAGTTACTACTCGTATTCTATAATCAATTGTGTACGTACATACGTAATAAAAATGATTAAAGAGACTACATACTCTCTCACATCCCTTGGTCTGGGTTGCATAAAACCTCATAGTAGATATAATATCACCTCTGTCACTTTTAGCATATCTATCAGAAATCACTAAAAGAGACTACAAAGCTTCCTGTTTTCACTACGAGCTTCGAAAACAGAACTTTCTAGGTAGTTGCAGTTTTTACTAGTAATTAGCATATGGGCTTAAGACAAAAGGTTCGCTTTGCATACTGATAGTGCAAATATTGTTGGCAACGGTTGACACGCGCGGCGAACAAAAGCAACCTTGACCCTGCGACCAGTTAAACCTGTACAGTAAGACACACAAGATACGTTAATCCGATATTTACTATTAAATCTAGTCAGTTAGTAGTTTGATACTTTCGATTATCTTTCTTTTTATTATGTATGTAAGATGAAAACAGAAATTACCGCGTCTGCTAATTTTATACTATATAAATAATACAAAAAAACTACAAATATGTCGCTCTCATTCTTCTTTCGATAGTAAGACTAATTCTCTGACGGTGGACGCTACCAGTGCAGTAGTGCAATCCTCGCTGGATTCTTGCAGCCTGTGGGCAAACACCAATAACCCAATAATGTTTTCACGACTAAAGGAACAAAATGATATTCATCTCTAAGTAAAGAATACTTTCTTCGCTTATTACTTTTCGCTGCAAAATCTACCTCGACAGCGCTCTGGGAGACATGACAATGTGCTAGAGTACATAAGTGTTATTATGTATGCGTGTTAAACAATAACCCTTAAACCGAATAAATAAAGTTTTAATTGAAATAACATAATGGTTAAAAATTTTGGGCCAAAATTTATCAGTGTTTGAGTAACTAGGTACAAGGTGAACGTTTGAGTCAGCTTCTGTTTGTTGAGTCACTGTTTGAAAAGTTACGAATTGTGTGGAGGTGTGATACTTATGTACCTTCACTAAGGGGCATTTATCACTACATATGTTAAAAGACACTGTTACCTTTTATTGCATACTAAAGGTAATACAGATTCTAATTATCTGCCTTCGTATGGGAAAAGAAAAAGATTAATTTTAATGACACTTAAATTTATTGTTTGAAAATGAACATAATTACAGGTGCTCTGCTTATGAGTTTCAAATATTTTTTGGGCATAATTATAATCTTTTTACCGTACAAAACATGTTTGTTAAGTTTTAATTATGCATGAAGGGTTCGTATATTTTCGGGATTCCTTATCAAATTTATATTAACTAATAATATGATTGTGAATATAACTAGACTGAACGTGAGTAATTATATTTTAAATATGCTTCTATTGGGACTGCATTTAATTGTTATACAATTTTATACTGTGCTTAATCAATTTCTGTTATGAGTGATGCATGTCTGACTAATATGTCAAACCTTTCAAGGCTTTTCTGAAATCAAGATTGAATTTTCTATGAAGGTTGGGAATATCAAGCTTGTGATAGATAAGCATGAACTAAGTTTTACCTTGAAATTCTTTTGGAATATTCGTAGAACAGAAAAGCAGCTATTCATATTCTGTTATCATGCAATGATGCAACGTCTACATAATAATGTACTTATTTACATTTAAATATGAGGTAACAACTGGCTAGAGTTTTAGGTTGCTTGCATTCTGTTTTAATAATAATTTTTATATTAATAAAGTTATATTATAGAACGCATTGTGTGATGGGTTAGCAAGTTGTCAGCGACGTTTCATATGATATAACAACCCCAATATTGTGGCTAAAAAGTGACCTAGGAGATGTCTCCAAGATTTTGTCCACCACGAATAGGATGTCCTGAGGACCGCCATTAAATTATATTACGTATGTAGCCTATGAAACTTACAATATGATACCAATCTTAATGTTAATCCCATGATATTAGCTCGTAACTAATAAGTATGACTCAAGCAGTTGAAACGTAAAGTGTATTAGATGAGTATGCAAATAAAACACAACAGTTGGTGAAAATTTAAGTATTCACAGTTACTTTAAATCATAATTATAAATAAAATGATTAATTAACATAAATGTACGTTAATACTAAATAAATATATTTAGGTTTTCTCACCGATATTGTCTAAAGATATTTTATTTTCTTCCACAGTGCTTTGCATGCAGCTATGTTACAGCACGCGGAAAACATATAGGTTTAGAAACCTTATTTCCTTTTCTTTGAATCAATTAGGTCATTAATTTTGAAATTATACGTATTATTATCGTATGCTTAGAAGTTCTGTTATTGGAATCCCTTTTGGCTAGGAATATTCTGAATAAAGGTGAGTTCTTGTGATTTACTGATGGTAAACTAGTTTTTCCGATAATAGTTTATGGATCTTTTAAAGTAGTGAGCTAATGTTGAAAATTACCAATCGTTTACTTATTACTAATCCTAATTATTATAATATCTACTTAGTATTATATACGCATATGTGTTAAACTTCTAAGAATATGACGTCTGTTTTTTAAGCAAGAGATGAAACTTGAATAAAATAGATTAATGCAAAATATATTCCCTAAATAGGCGTCTGCCCAAATATTCTGTAAACCTAATTAAAAGTAATTTATGTGATGTGGCTTTGTGAAAATAATCAGTGTCACATATGTTTTGATAAAAAAAACAATATTTTTTAGTAATAATGAAATTATTTAGTTGTTATTGTATCTTATATACTTATGTTTATATATAAATTAATATATTAAACATATACAGAAGTACACTGGAAGTTCCTTTGTCACAAACAAGTTGAGTCTGTGAGTAGAATAGATAGAGCGATTGTTGCATATCGCATGAAGATATGCAATTCAATTATACGATAAGGTTTTTTTGCTCCTTTTCAATTATGGTTTGCTCTATTAAAATATAATTATTCATTGTCGCAGCTGCGTAACATTGAATATCCAGATAATTTCTTATAACTTAATTTTATATTATTACAATAATCTTCATTGGGTTATTAATGACTTAGTCGTTTTGAGTACTTTATTTTATGAAGTAAGGATTTATCGTATTATTTTATAGGCTAAGAAAATTTAATAACTTTTCAATAATATTTGTGGCTAGATTGTTTTCGTATTAAGAATATTTTCCTTATTCTTACCCTTAAGCAATAAAAAAATATAAGTTTCAATTAAAATCTACTTTGAATTCTATCCATCCATGTGAATTTCAAGCATTTATGGTGTTAATAGATTTTCTCAGTTCAGAGCTATGATATAGATAGACGTATGCAATTTTCTTAAGATTTTTTTTCATAAAAACGTACGCATTATGACTATGATGTGACATACATATTATTATCGTATCATTTTGTAGCAATGACTGGGCGATGGGCTATTGACCGCAAGGGCTGGAATTCTTACAGGAAAATAACATTATAAAAACAGTTTCCCCTTAGGTTCAGTACGAGTCATCGTTCATTTTTAAGTACTTTGTAGAAAAAAGCTTTATTCTGTGACGTACATACATTTAATGGAAAATCAAATGGTGTAATTAAGTGTTGTACTCGTAAGTTCTAATTAAAAAAAACAATAAAAATACCATGTATTGAATTATTATTGGAGTGATTTTGGAGTGAATTTATAGTCATCATATCGGTCACCTTTATCGTAACAATTGGGGCGGTGATTGCATTGATATGGAATTCCATTTAATCATGACCATGATTCATCCCATGAACCCGAATACATTCTATCATCTACTCCCTAAACTTTATACTATATGGTTGGTATGACTAAAGATTGTTTGCCCTGAAATTCTATTTACTACTTGAAACATCATGGGTGTGTATATATAGACATATATATATATATATATATATATATATATATATATATATATATATGTGATGAGTAACGCAATGTTCTATACAAAATATCAGGAGTACATTATTGCTATAAATTTATTGAAACTCGATTAACATATTTGATATGCTTAATCACTTTCTGTTCATAAACATTTCTAGTATACTAAGCGTGGTTATGATTCATTTCGATATAATAAGAATAAATAATACTATTAGAACTAAAATATAAATAATGATAATATAATCTAGAAACTGCATTTAAATAGCAAAAATAGATATTACAGTATAAATTTTGAATGATAAATTCAAACACATATTATAATAAAGCCATATCATAAATAGTAAATAGGTAAAGATGACCGAGAAGAAATATATATGCAAGGTTTTGGTCACCCTGAAAGGGATAGAAAAATGATATAAAAATATATAGATACATGCTTTTTCGCGTTTTTTATTCATCTCGATCCTAGAGTACCTTATTTAAGCTATTCATATGAGATATATCACTTTATGGTTAACACAATTACAAAAATATTACGTTTATTCCATTATTGGTAACAACTTTCTCTACACATATTAAATAAACCAAATTAAACTTCAGTTCAAACAATAGTGACAAGCTAGAAACAATGCGATTAAACTATCCCGAATTCTAAATTTCGAGCGAAATTTAATTTGTTAAACGCTCCAATTTCACTGAACAGTCATTTTGGGGAAGCGAGAAAGCCCGCATAAGTCATCCGGAGCTTCCAGGAAGTGCTAGGAGCAGCGTGAGTTAAGCCTCCGTGCAGCTCGTAGATATATAAGGCGGGCGCGCGCTATGCCGCCGCTTAATCGGTTGAACCCGCGGACTGCGGTAGGTCGTGCCTTCGGTGGGCACAACGATCGCAGCGCCGCTCCACACGTTTTCTTTGAAAGTTCATGCAATTGCAAAGAAATAGAGTGTCTACGATAAACCTTATGTGAACTTTTGTACCTTGTGAGCTGTGCTTTACTAATCACGAGTCGGCGAAGAAATCGTGCTGTTTGGGAAAAGTGCAACAGAAAAGTTCATGTGGATAGGATTTTATTATGTGGTTACTTTTTACCAGATAACTTTACCTGGTAAGTATCAGCGCAATCATCTGATTAAAATTTTATTAACTGAGTACTTCACTTCATTCATTCATGAAGACGTCTTTTAAAAAAAATCGTAACGAATTGTCGATGAACCAAAGTTGACAAACGCATTGGACATTTGCTATTATTTGTACTCAATTATTATAACGAACAATACTCATTAACAATGTAACAATGGCTTAACACAGCTGTTGCATTTCTATATCATAATAAAGAAAATTTATATACTTGTTCTACCTATTCCCGGAACTAACAGCTTCAACATTAGACCATATTATTTGTTATAGATGGATCAGATAGATAATTAACACACCTGTAATTGTGCTTGGCCACGGTTTTCCTGTCTATTGTAATCTTTTATATGTTGGAATGAAATAGCTCGGTAGTAAACTGATGGAGTCAAATCGAATGACATAAAATCAATATGACATTAATCAACTAATATTTTTAACACTTGGTAGACCCGTAGTATCGTGCTGTTTCAATGTATCCTATATACTTCATGCGCGTACTGCAAGGATGTGTTCATCTAAATCTGTACATATCTCAGTCACTTTTATGATATAAATAAGGGTTAACTTAAATGAGTTGACGGGTTGCTAAGCTATATCCCCATAATAACAAAAAACGTCTTCTTGTCTAGAACTCGTATGACATACCAAGACAAAAGTCAGCTGTTATATTCTATCAGGGTCCCGGACTAGCACGGGATACAGCACAACATCTTATTGAAATTCAAACTTGTACATGTGTAGACAATTGTACACTAGCAATTTATTACCTTGTATTTTTCCTCCTTTTGCATTGTTGGATAAACTGCTATCAACTTTGTTTTATAAAGCTAACAATAATTATCTTTAATCTCGTCACTGAGTGTAAGAAATCTTGTTTTTTTTTATAAATAACAAGATATTTAGAATACTTTTACAAGAGTTTATTTATTAGGAATACGTTATTTCTTGGTATATCTCTACACGTTTTATTTTGTTTATAATGGTAATTTAAAAATAAAACATATTTTTATCTATTTCAGTGTAATGCAGATATTTATATAAAAAATTTAATCTACAGTTTAATGACTCTTAAGGATATAAGAAATAACGTTGGGTGTAAACATAATTAGAGTTATTTACTCAAAGATGATCCTTTGTTTATAAAAATGGTGTCGTCAAACTCTAAAAGAGTCTATTTTTAAAAACTTTAAATCACTGCTAATATCGTAATATATTTTCATGCACATAATATTTACTCATTCATTTAATTATCAGTGATACTGCATTACACTCGTGACATATTCTCTTTAGCATTGCGTATAATAATAATATTCCCCATTGAGAATGTTGTATAAGATTTATGCAGTAATCTAAGAACAGTGATGGATACATTACCGGTCACATTTGAAAGATCTCCGTAAATACAAATGTAGAAGCTACTCAAACCTTTGACTAACCCAGAATATTAAACTGTTGTTAATCACTTGTTATTCTTTTACCAATATTAGGAATTAATCCTTCATTTGAAACTAGTATAACTCCGTATTAGAGACGTAGGACTTACATCTTAAATCGATTATTTTGAGTGCAAAACTTGATGGGGATTAAATGTAGATTAAAGTTAGAATGCCATATATAGTAAAACAAATAAATAATATTTATATCTCTACTTTACAAACTGTTATGGACAGAATTGCCCAAAAGACTCTTCATTGGTCCCTTGGTCACCTCTAACGACATGCCAAGAAGAAAGGTAGCTAGTCAGATTTATGTCCTAGACTACCGCAAGACTTTGTCGGTGATTTTCCAATAAAGAATATGTTTTTCGAAAGTGCCTTTTAATAAATAAAACGATATAAATATGTATAATAAAAATAATGTTAGTAAACTTTCCTACAACAATCAACATTTGATTGTGATACCTTGTACAATGCCTACAACTTTTAGATTGTATGCTCTTTGTTTAGATTAATTATACATATACAGCAACTAACACAATACGTATGACGAGCTCCTTACGAATTCAAAGACGGTTCTTTCCTCGATGCGACTCGCATAATTTTAGTATACAAGACAGAAAATTCATTAATATTGCCCTTAAGTTAGTGTTGCGGAACTAGGAAGACCAATTCAATGTCATTTAGATGCAAATCTTTAAGCAAACGTCGCACTAGAGACATGTGTGAAGGTGCTTCTACATGTTACGTGCATTAGTACTTGCCTATATTCTACAGATGCAACGCAAACACAAATAAATACGTGTGTTTAATAATGACATTCACACCTTGAGTCTTCACATAAATGATAGTGTAAAGTGATTTACATAATTAATTAATAGGATAAATACTACTTTTGCATACGCATTAATGCAGCCTATCTGAAAATTTTATAAAGATAATATATATTATTTTTTATACGCCTAGTAACATGTTTTATTTACGATTAACTTTAATTCACACGCGACTCTGGTAATCCAGTTGTTGCTATAAGCAGTGTAGGATTTTCCTGAATTGTGTACCTATTTGATGAGAATTTTCCTTAACAATAGTGGTGTAAATTTATTTGGCAAGTCATTTGAAACAAGCATAGATGTTTGATAACTATCTACAGTTTTAGGAATTTACTGAATCAAATATTTTCGTTATATTTCGTTAAAATAACAGTAATAACGTAATTAAATTTGACTCAATCAGCGTTCTTTCTAAATCTTTCACAATTGATTGCCATGATGCGTTTTCAATACCCATTAATCTAATGAAATTAATTACGCTGGGCATTACTACATGATTTTCCAGCGTTTCCGTTGCAATGATTCTACAATGTTTTGGTGAATGTCTGTTCCAATGTCGCCGAGTGAAACCGCCCTGCGATACGCTCGATTGAGCGGAACATTGCTGGCGACACCAATGCTGATTGATTGATTGATCAGCCTGACTTTCCTTTACCTGACATCGTTTAACTCACCTCGGCTGAAAAAGCTCACGTTTTTTAATACAACCACCTCCTCGGCAGCCTTCTCGTGTAAAGATAGGTGTAGTGATGGCATACGTAAGCATATCAAACAGTTTGTATGTAATGGACATAGATATTATCACAAAATAAGATAAGGTGTTCCTGATAATGGCTCAGTACTGTTTGCGCGTTGGTGCGAGACAATAACGCGCGCTGTCACTCGACACTTTTTGTAAATTTGACAATTTGTGGACATATTTTAACTGTTAATCTAAGAGAAGTTGTAATATATAATGCGTGTTTGGAAGCATTGGAATAATTTAAAAGGGTATTTTATCAGTGCAACAGTTTGAAAATATGATCTGCATTTCGTTCTTTCAAGTACGTTGTCATGTGATTCACGATAAAATATTTCACAATTGCCTTTATAAAACAAAACTAACAACAGCAGTGCAATGTATCTTAAGAATGGAGGTGTAAATTTTATGAGCGTGTTAATTTACCATTGAGATAATTGTATCTAAGCTATAATGATAACGAATATTTACAAATAGTGGAGTAAATCGTTTCCATTAATTCATTTTGTTTATCTAAGATAATTTATTAAGAGACAATTTTTTAAAGATAACAAAGTATTATTGTTAATTATTGTTTTGATAAATTATCCGAAATCTCATGCGTTTATTTATTAATCAAAGTGCTGTGTTATATTTTACTTCATTATACTTCTACGAGAATTGTTTTTACTATGCTAGTGCTTTATGCCAAATCCTAGAGAACTTATAAAATATAATATTAGTTATGGAGGTCTTGTTTAGTATTTAAATAGCTATATCTTTTCTTTTCAGATGCAGTTCTGTTTACACAGCAAATCAGTAGCCCAGAATTAATGCTCAAAATAGCGCAAATTACATAAAATATAGTCTTAGAGCAATAATTAACGTAGTATTTACATAAGTATTGCAGAAGAGTTCAATTATGATAATGAGAAAAATGAATTCACACAATCCAACGATGAGTTGGAAAAGCAGTTGGAGACTCCTGATGGCCACCAGCTTACTCCTGGTGATAATGGCGAGAGGAAGCGCCGCGCCCACTTTGGGGGACACGGATAAAGCTATGGTAAGTTCTATTTTTATATACACAGGGTTCAAATTAATGAAATACTTCGTTGTGTATGATATAACCATAATTGAGGATTAACAACGAAACAACGACATATTGCAATCTAGGCATCCTTCGTAGTCTCGATATTAGAAAAAGTTTAATCAACAAATACTATCACTGTATAAATACTAGATATAAATGATAAAAATCTGATAAGGTTGAAGAATTACAGTTTTATCCGGTTTTGTTACTGTAGACGTCAGAAACAGGAAGTGACTAGTTAATGTAATAGATCGCGTAAATACTCATAGCTCAATATTTCTCGAACTAAAAGATGTAAGAAATTTTACCGTCTAACACGAGTAACATGTCTTACACCATGTTTCATACAACCTTCACTACATTTTCCCTGACCTTGATTTAATAAAGTTCCTAGACTATATGTAATTTAGCAGCTAAAGTGAAACTAATTTACAAAATACGCATCGACGTTTATATTGAAATTCATTACATTTTTTTCCAATATGACAGTGTAAGACCTCACCCACTGCATGTCGAGCTGATGCTGTATGAGTATGGATGTAGTTTATCCTGATAATCAATGTTTAAAGCAAAACATATGTGAAAAAGAAATTCATTATATTCCTGACATGGAAGAATATCCTATATTAGGGAAGAATGTACTATTAAATATCGAAAAATAGTTCAATAGTAGGTCACAATTTCTTTACATCTTGTAAGATAAACTATGGCCTTTTAGCGTCTTTAACAACGAGTTTGTAAAAACTTGTTATCAGTGACGAATACTGTAACTGTGACTCACGTCTCATGGCGATTCAATAACATAAGTGTGCATAGGTGTATTAGCTAATATATCGTGTTGAATGAATGACTCACTATGACAATCTAACGATAGGTTAGTGGATCAATAAAACGAATAGTATTTTGTTCAACCCACGGTTTTACTATGCAGCTAAAATCAAGTTAGAGATGACACATTGACTTTACGAGTATAATGACAAATTATAAACAGAAAATGATAATCTATTTATTCAATAACACCTAAACTAGTAATTATGAATTGAATAGGTGACTGATACGAATGTAGGTCACATATGAATAAGCGGGTCACTCGTAAAATTCTAATAAATTTTAATTCCTTTCGCATAGAGAAAGAATATTTTTATTACAGGCGGTTCACATTGTGACAGTTAGACACAACTATCTGTATATTATTTTAAAGAAAGTATTAAGTATTATCTAGAAGAAGTCTCTAGTTCAATAGTAACTAAATCTTGTTGAAAGGATTGCTTTAAAGGTAAACGTAGAAAAATATATTTCAAAATTGATATGAACTTCCGATATGATAACAAGTATCAAAGAAAGAAATAAGATATAGCAATACTTCTATCTGATATACAACTATACTTTAGAATGACATTCAACAGTTTTGATGTCATTGTCCTGAAGAATGATCGAATGTTAAAATTTGAAAGAGACATTGATAAATGTTTGTATAATCAAGTCGAGACCAAACCGCTAGACCTCTTGAAATGAATCGCTCACATCTCCATGTACCGTTGTCAAGATGCTACTGAGTCATCACTCTCCGTAGTGAGGCAGAGTGCAATATTTTTACGCATATAGTTCTTGGAAAATGTCTGATGAACTATGAGTCAGAGCGATTCGAGTCAAACCAGTTCCGGTGCTTGTACTCGCCAAGTTCTAGGTCGGCATGATTGTGGAAAGATTAAGGATATTTGGCAAGTCTTTTGCACATTTCCGCACTGTCAATACTTGAATACTGTTGAGTAAAAAAGTTAACATTCTTAGCTAAAAATCATAATAAATAGCATTAATTGGTTAGAATTATCTATAAATTTGTTGCATTGTTTACTAAAATAAACTAATATTTTTAATTTTCATTTTCAAATATAGAGTTAAAATATAATACAAAACAATAATCCCCCTATGGTGAGAATGTTGGAAATATAATGTCTCTTCTCTTACCGAAACTATCTGGAACCTGATTGCAATTATATGCATGATTGATTTACATCCCATTACCCGATAGACTCCTGTTACACTATTGTCTCTCAGTCGTATCTTAGGACATGCATTAATGTTGTCATCTTTTTAACCTTTAGGAAAAATATAAATAGAATTAAATTTATTGCTAGGTGACTAAGTATTGCTAATGAAAAATAAATATACATAGTTATGAATGAATCATAACGTGAGTGATTGTCACTAGATAAAAATAAGGTTTTTTTACCTTACTTAACTTAAATCCATACTTGCCATCTTTATCGTACTATGTCAAGGCTACATAACTATTCGTTACAGACAAATTTCACGTTATTAGTTATTCTAAGGAGTTATGTAGTTTTACTCAAAATGATCAAAATTCACGCACATTAAACTATTCTATTTCATCGTTTTTGAATGCCTTACGATCGCAAAATTATTACCAATTATCTTCTTTACCCACGAGAGTACAGTATAAGTTGTAACAACAATTAAGTGCAAAAAAGAAAAATCAACAATCGATGTGGGTTTTCAACTGTTGTGGAAATTATACTCGGCGTATCGATTTAATTGATTGTGATACAGCCAGATGACAAGCCACTAGGTAGCTTAGCGGTCGGGAAAACCGACTCAGGAAATCACAAGTGGACAAGAAATGGCCTTGTACTTACCTAACCCACCTAATGAGTAATAAACTGCCTATGTGGGCTGAAACTCTGAAATTTATAGAAGTGCACCATTTAACATTGCTTTAAATACGTCTCCGCTTTTAATCGCATTTAGTATGGGACCGTCTCAGAAGAAATTATCTTTTGAATATAACGAATAGTTATACACTGTGTAAATAAGGTATATTAATTTGCTTTTAAATAGTTTGGAGCAAATATAGGTAATATTTAGGAAGTTGTCAGTTCAATTTGTGTAGATACTCAGAGCCACCAAATGTATAATGTTTGTACAGTTCTATGCATTATGATTATGTACGCTTCGTCCAAGACAAGTGACCCGAATAAATAGTTGATTCCAATCCATGAATTATCGTAACTGTCATTTATAAAAACAAAAGAACACGTCAATACCCGTGGACAGAACCACTTGCCCTAATGTGGATTGTCATTTGAGTTGTAAACAATAATTCAAATGCAAAGCAGAATACAAAGTGGTCTGTTGTGAGCGCGTTGTATTGAAATGCAGGAATCGTTACTAGGAGACGAGTGTATGGGCTGTGCTAGGGGGAGACGTGCGTAGCATTTTACAACGATTCGGTGGGAGTCACGGCCCCGCTCGTAGCGGCACTTGATTCACGGGCCATCAGTGTTTCAATTTTATAGCATAAAGAGACATTTATAAGTCAGTGCTCCGGTGCGTGAGCAACCTGTCGCTGATGAAAATTTTCCTCAGTTTGCACCTGTACTGTTATGACGAAGAGTCATTCTCCTTTGGGCCGCACAATGGCTCGAGAGTGTGGCAAGGACCTCTGAGGCTTTGTCTCTTTCGGTGACCAAACACTAAAACCTTATGAAAATTCATCTCGTGTTTCACCGGATGCTCAAAGCGGGAACAATAAACATGCCTTAATAAAGATGCGGTACGACAACAACCTGTAAGATTGCTGTACAAAGTTACTAAAATAGGCACATATTGAGAAAATGTAGTTTATATTCTATATAAGTACATACATGTACTCAATTACACACGTTCCTTTCTTCCTTTCGGGTAATAGAAAAATGATTTATAGACCGGGAGTTTTAAAATTAACTTAAAACTTTTCCTCCAAACTCGACTAATAGAATTTTTTTCACGAATTCGGAGAATCACCGAAAACCTTAACGCAAGTAGTAAAATTATTTATCTCTTATAAAACATATTTATTATAAAGTTTTCATAATCTAATAAAACAATTATTACTGTAACCAACAATTATTAGGTCTTCTAAGCAAGCAAAGAACTATCTAATAAACGACGATAACAAAGTATGTAACGGCAAGTGAACCGGCTTATATTTACAAAAGATATACCTCCATTATCAGCTAGTTTTGTTTGGCACGGCTATTTCGAGTGCCGTGTTGACACACTTCGATTCTTATCCATTCCTAATCGATGTCAAAAGTGGCTACAATGAACGCCGGAGAGACAAAAAACGCGACCAGGTCAACGGGACGAACCCACGCCGCCTTAACGGCATGTGACACATCATCAATATCTACAGTTACATGCGTATGTTTGAGTAACAATAACAATGCCGCTTCCTTATTCAATAGATAACAGCTACACTCACTAAGGAGTTTTTGTTTATTCAAATTACAACACATACTTGATTTTGCGAAATGTATACATAATTATGTATAACAGTAAATCTAATTTTTGTCGCAGTTTTCATAATTCGTTTTCATATTGGTTATAAAATTACGTATACACAAGTTATAAACATTCATGAAGTTATTGTATAATATATATTATGTGAGTTAAAATATTTTTAACTGCATAATCGCAGCTAGTATGTTTCGCGAGATATGTACGTTTTTATCATCTATCTTATCACAAGAATTGTCGGTATGTGGCAGAAGGACATGCAACTTTTCCAAGGCTTTCTTTATCGAGCCACAGGCGTCACATTCTTACTAGATTTAACTATTGTGAGCAAATTAGGTTTCGAACAATAATATACTCGTATACATGTGTTTGTCTTAACTGTTGACTTGGTTTTTCCGTTACACATGATGTAATTGATAAAAAAGTAAATTAGGCTATCATAACTAGTGTATTATTAAACTAGTTTTATAGTTTTTACATGTGACAATAAGATGAATCATGGGAAAGGATGTCATTTAATTTATATTGTGATTAATTGAATATTTTAAAATAACTTATCAAATTTCAAACGTGAATCATCCCATCCACTATCTATCTTCTTTGAGTGAATTTGAATTGTTAATATCCATTTTTATACATAATTAATCCTTAAAAATGACTCTAGAGAGCTTTTTATGAACACGCGACATTAACCACATGCATATCATGACTAGCAAATAAATCGATACGTGCACACAAGTGCATAAACAAATAGAGTGAATCTCCTTATTCCTCAGTCAACAACGAGATAACTAAGTCGCAAGGAGAAAACGTACCTTGTAAGCGTCCACGTGTTAAAACAAATGGACAAAGGGCCGACAGTGGCGTAGAGAAAAAAACATTTTCTACATTCTACATCGGAAAAGTGCTCGTACACACGCGATAAGTTCTATTTTAATCTTTTGACAATCACGATGTAATTGTCAGTACTAATTGTCCAATTATCGGTTGCGTGCATTTGTGATTGGATCCAGCCTACTGTCGACACAACGCGACCGACCGCCTGAAGGAAATGCATTTCTATGGCAAACAGATGACAATAGCTATAAAGAAAATGCAGACGCCTATTCAATTTATAAATTGAGATGATTATAATCCATAAAGAAAAAACTAAGCCTAAAACTAGACCCTTAAGCTAACTCGTTATATTATTTTGTTCCGGTTGGTCCACTGAGTCAGAATTTGAATCCTAGTTAGTAATGCTTCTAATTAAAGTCTAATTCCAGTAACTGAACTATGAATTATGAAATCGACATTACATTAAGATGATTCCTCTTATTAAACTAATACATACTGATACAAATAAACATGTTGTTGTTTAGATCTAGATTTAGTCACGATATCATTATAATATGTGTATTTACATACGTATGCCATCATAGAAAAAATGTTCCAAGAGGTAAACCTAGAGAATATTACAACACGTGTATTTGTTTGTTTATTATTTAATGCGTAACAACTAATTACCGTTTTACTTTAATTTATTACAATTTGTGACAGAACAATAACATCGACTGCTATGATAACAAATACATATTAAACTACAGTTTCTGATTAATAATTGACTCGTGTTCTCATTTCGTTTGTATCAATATATACATAACTGTAAGATACAATATTTTGTTTCATTTTCGAGACTAACTTGTTTCATATTGTTTGGGAAATGAATCCATATTCGTAAAGTAGTTGAAGAGTTTAAACTATGGTCTAAATTAATTATGAATGACTCATTCATGGTGTTTAATCACTATAAATAATAATAAACTACTGAAGACTCCACAAAAAATCAATTAATTTCTCTTTACACGGTCGTGATATTTTCCGAGAAAATAAAATTAAGTTTTCAAGGCGAATGGCAAGGAGACCTCTAGAATTGTGAACCCATGTACAAGTTTAATGCACCTTTATAATAATTAGGTATCCTAAATTTACTTTTAAACGAGCATCGATATTTGATCTCATCGACCGATTAACTCGTAATGAATTGGGATTACTAATTCACTGTGCAAATAAAAACAGTGCAAATACATCAGCGGCAATAATTGAAATACTTTGCCAAGATTAATGATGTTTATGGTTTATTTTTCGTGTATTTATCCTTTTGTATCAATTTGTATAAGCGTGTTGTATTTGAGTTACATTACCACTTATTAAATTCAAATTATCGCTGCAATAATCCTTAATGGAAATTATATGTAAAGCATAAAAGGAATTGAAATTCAGAAATGTACTACGCAGGTTATTTGTAACAGAGACGCAAAAATTATCTAGTCCACGCGCCAGCGTTGTCGCAGTTAATTCCAAAAAGATCACGTCATAGTACTCGTGAATTGCACCATTCGTACATTCCATGGAATAGTCTATGCATGGTTATTTTGTTGACTACTATGCCTGAAGAACAACGGAGAGCGTTTCCCTGATCCCAGAGCTCTGATCATCCACTAAAAATTAACAGATATGATGTCTATTTATTTTTGACTACATAGAGACTTTAACAAGTAAACACTGGAAAATATAATATACATTTTCTTGCAGTTACTTTATACGGTTTTTCCCACCACGAAGTTATTATTTTTGAAATACACACTTGGGTTTCACCAATAATCATAATTCAGAAAAATATTTTAATATTAAAGCTTGCCGTTAAAGACGTTTCAAATGAGCATAATTGTTTACCTATAATTTATATGTTCTATCTCTTCTATCTATGTCAATAGATCATGTTTTCTCGTAAGTTTTAAAAAGCTCCGTGATCGTCTTAGTATGTGAGCTTGACGAGTTTATGTTAATTCTAAGTTCATTGCACAGGTCACGGCTCCTTTTCGAGTGTCGCTTTGGCACGTGGTGACTCGCCTCCACTCGTCAAATATTCCTGGAATGTTGTCACGTGTACTCACTTTCCTTATTTTACGGGTCCTACGCAGCCAAAATGTGGTGGGACAATGGTACAAGCCTAACCAAAGTCAACGACCCCGTACCGTATGCATTAAGTAGTAGCTTCACTTTTTGTTTATTCAGATATTTAAATAATCGTTTCGGTTCCATGTGGACTCTTGATAGGTACATTTGTAACTCAAGCTTTGCATTAATAAATGAAAATAAACAAGCAGAATCGGCACGGATGCCAAAGGGTTATAGTTTAAATATTTTATAAATGACACTGACAAATGACTTGAAATCAATTAAACCATGAAATTGAATGTCATGGCGGCGAGGGATTTAAGATTCATTGAATAAATAGCTCGGGACTTTTGAGACAAAGAGATTGCTTATAGGTAGTCGATGCTGCTTGGCATGCGTGACACGCGGGCCACGCGGCGGCGACCGTGCAAGGTCACCTCATAGTGTGAATATCCGCACTTTATAAGCATGATTTAAATCCGCTATAAACTGATTGAACGTCATGATTGATACTCGAGTTTATAATTCGGAAAACATGTGTAACGAAAATTCAAAAGATTGATGACTGTCCCTATAAATTATATCGTTGAATAAGTTATTAATATAACAGTTTCACCCTATTTCCCGAAATTCCATTGTAACTTGATATTATTGCAATAAATGAATAAATCACATTGCCAAATTACATTCTCTTTAGTCACCGAGATTAGTTACTGGCCGAAGTAGATAATTCGATGGGTAAGCCATATTGTAATCCAAGCGTTCAAACCGTATCTCTCGAGATATGGGTTGACAATACACAATGGCAAGGGCTGACCTTACGCTCGCCAATCGCCGCCACTCCCGTGAGATAAGAGCCTTTGGACGTGTAAATTAGTGGCTCAGCACCTACTTAATTGTTGACCATGACGTAGTTACTGATAAACATGTCTTACGAACGCTCCTTCGAGTACTCCGAACGATAAATAAGGTGTTATGGTTTTTATCAATGATGTACTCGCACATATCTGTAAATTTAACTTAAAAAGAACATAGTTCGTGACAATATACTGTTTTTTTACATATGATATGATTTACGAAAAATCTATTCAAAATGATGTTTATGTAGCAATTTATACACTGTAATCATAGACAGGCATTACACGAGGACTGCTAGAATATGGCCGTACAAAAATCAGAATAGCAAATTTTGGGCATGCATAACATAAAATAATTCTTAATTTTTCTTGTTTCAGATTTATTTGTCACAATACGGTTACCTAAACCCCTCGGTGAGGAATCCTTCTAGTGGACACATCATGGATGAAATGACATGGCGGAAAGCAATCTCAGAGTTCCAGAGTTTCGCCGGACTGAACGCAACAGGTACTCTACTATAACTTTAATATAACTGTACCTGTAATGTACTGATAATTTTTGAAAGTACTTATCTAGCAGCCTCATAAGTATTTAAATGTCAGTGAAGCGATAATGATTTATCAGAATTGGGAAAAATAGGGATGGGAATCCCTACTAAAGGGAAATGCCGAAACAAATACGTAAGATTGATATTTGAGAGCATCATAACTCATTATACCTAAATATTTAATCATAAACATGTTGCGTAAAAAATAGATTAGCTGTGTCAATATACACTCGCGAGCAAAACTATGGAATCACCTACTTGGGATTTGCTACGAGCGATCTTAAAGACTAAATGACTAATGAATATTAATGAAAATGATACCATTTTAAAGGTTATACTGTAAGCTTTGAATTGATGCCATATCCATTTAAATTACCCCGGTATTTCAGGAGCTGTCATGGTTTAAGTGAAGGAGTAAGGAAAAGTGAAGGAATAAGGAAATGAAAATCAGTAAAATTAAAACAAGTTTTTTTAGAATAATCTTTATTTAATCTTGAAAATTTTAAATCAATATTTGGTGTTGCCACCCCTAGCCCTAATTACAGCCCGAAGACGATTCCTTAATGATCTTATCAGCTTCTTGATGGAATCTTGTGGGATACCTTCCCACTCTTCCGTCAAAGCCGATTTCAGCTCATCGACACTTGAAGGAGCTGGATTTCTGGATTTCACCCTCCTTTTTAGCTCATCCCACAAGTGTTCAATAGGATTTATGTCCGGGCTGAGAGCTGGCCAGTCTAATGTGGCGATACCGACTTCATTCAGGAACTCAGCTGTGGCACGTGAAGTGTGACAACTGGCGTTATCGTGCATCAGAAGGAAGTTATCACCGATATACCCCGCATACGGAACGACATGTTCCAGCAGAATATCGGTGATGTATCGGTCTGAAGTTAGACCGCCTCCTCGTCCCCCACCAGGCACGAAAACAAGCTCCGTTTTTTCGTCAAACGAAACGCCGGCCCACATCATACAGGAGCCTCCCCCATTGGCTACTGTTTCAGCGAAACAGCACTGGGAAAATCGCTCTCCAGGGCGCCTATAGACCCGGCCTCTTCGGTCGCTGCCGTGTAGACACATTCTGGACTCGTCTGAGAACAGAACTTGCCTCCATTGTTCGACTTCCCAATTAAGGTGGGCGCGAGAAAATTCAAAACGTGCTTGTCGGTGACCTGCGGTCAGTTTTGGACCTGTGGCAGGCCTTTTTGGAGTCTAGTTCGCTTCCTTAAGCCTTCGCCGAACTGTCCACTCACTGGCAGCCACCCCACGAACTTCTCTGAGCGCCTGTTGGACGTCAACGCCAGTCAAATGACGATTTCGAAGAGAAGTTGACACGACAAAACGGTCATCCCTCTCCGAAGTGCACCGGCGCCGTCCAGATCTTTGCCTCGCGATAAAGCCTCCAGTCTCCCGAAAGCGTTTATAAACTTTGGAGACACAGGACTGGCTTATGTGGAGCTGACGTGCGACAGCCCGCTGGCTAAGCCCTTGTTGCAGTAGAGTAATAATTCGTGCTACTTCTGTGGGAGTGGTATCCATTATTGAAGAATCCAAGAATCCAAGAATTTACGGAGATAAAACTGATGAAAAAAAAACCGCTTTTATAGGGGGTCAAAGTTGCTCAAATCGTAAGAAATCGAGATAGCGTCCCTTTCGTCGAATACGTGTCCTTTTTCTTATTTCTTTTTATTGTTTATATTATTTATTATTTTCTTTTTTTTTTTAATGGATATGGCATCAATTCAAAGCTTACAGTATAACCTTTAAAATGGTATCATTTTCATTAATATTCATTAGTCATTTAGTCTTTAAGATCGCTCGTAGCAAATCCCAAGTAGGTGATTCCATAGTTTTGCTCGCGAGTGTATATATATTTTTTTATACTGTTTAATAGAGACGGATGACTAATTAAAAATAATTATGACATTGTTTTCTTCGTATCTTTGTTTTGTCAAGTTCATCATCCGTCATTTCTAATTCCATCGAAACCTGCCTTCCTATCTCATTAGCTAGAAGTGGCTCTGTAGTTCTTATCTAGTTTTAAACATTGTTGATATCAGATAGTTCCGAAAGGAAGTGAAGGACGTGAGTATGTATGGATGTTAGTTCCGAAAACTCTATTATATCTAATCGTACTCGGCCAAGTACATTACCGTGTGTAATCATTATGAACAATTTGTATTAGCATCGCTCCATTACTTACTTACCGAGGTATCTCAGTGATAAATGTATGAGGAAACATATGGTGTTCTTTTAGATTAGGCACCGATGCATAGTTATAAAGAGTAAAAGGCTCACTCTAAACTCAAATGTTTTAAAAGTCTTTCATGATGTTCAAATTATAGCTACTCTGAACAAGATAAAATGGTGATACATATTATGTATGAATGACGTCTTTACTTTTTTAATAAATTTGGTCATGTACGTAACATTTAAACATTCCGTGTATCAATAAAATCTTATACAACCTGCGTTGGCTGTGCATGTTAAACAGCGTAGAGTTTAGCAATACCTACGCTAACATGTAACCTATATCCGATTAACATTGACCTTCATTGCGTTGCAGTTATGTCTTTAAATTACGAACGCAACCTCACTTAATGGAGACCTTTGGCTACTGAATAACCACTAGTTTATTATTTGCAGACTGCAATTGTGTGGCCATGGCGTTCTCGTGATGAAACCCATTATATACATAGTTTCTCTATTGGTCCATTCTGTAAACACATGATACTCTGTCGTTACCATTGTATAACTCTATTGAGATCGTAATAAGCGAATCCGTTGTCAATGCACAATCTATGCGTTACGTAAACGAAATTATTTGAAATGTCGAAATCACTGCGTACTTTTATTTGATTCGGTACAAAAAATAAACATTTACAGTTAACTGTTTATAAAAATAAACTGTTTGATAAATTGTAAGTTATGTAAGGGAAACTGGTATTTCTAACAATATCATATAATACGCAACTGATGTACTATGAGAATAACTAGAAAATTACCATCATTACATACATACATTAGGTGAACATTTTTGTTGCTATTCTATGAGTACTTGATAAATATGCATAACTCCATCAAACTAAACTTCAATATGGTTACACGTTCCAGTATAACCTTATGAGTTATTTATTCAAACATACCACTGGTGTCATCTACACTTAGTTTTTGTCACCCACATTGTTGCATGGGAGTGCGGCGCGATTCTCCACGCAGCGCTTGTAAACGCGCGTGATTCCTGTTTATTCAAAGTTTTCCGCGTGAATCGCAATGATTTGTCACTGTGTAATTACTTCCTCGCTATTAACAAGCCCTTGCTTAATCACTTTTAGATAGTACGTGTAATAAATTCTATTTACACCGTATGTGTAGCAGTGTTCCTATTAAAGAAACGTGTATCATAGTGTTCATTATTATTATATAGTATACAGCCCAATATAATGTTAATTTAATTATGTTTAATGTTGGAAAAATATTAATATCTTGTATTTCTCAAAATTGCAGGTGAACTTGACGAAGAAACAGCAAAAATGATGACATTACCCCGGTGCGGAGTTAAAGACAAGGTTGGTTTGGGAGAGAGCAGAGCAAAGCGATACGTACTACAAGGTAACTATTGTTATGAATAAAATTACATTCTGAAAACACACAGTATCGTAAATAATATGAGGTTACACCTAAACCTATGGAAGGATAAAAAAGAAACTATTCAATTGTTTAAGATAAATCTACGGAAACATAGATTCGTGAATGTGCTTAGCTTGAATAAAAGAAGAGCAACATCATATTACGGATGTGACTGAGGCAAGACATTGTTAGAATCTTTCAAGGTGGCATCAAATATTTGATATATATGGGAAGAGACACAGATATTTGGTATCTAAGTAATAAATTTCGGTTATACCGACCAAAGGTAATAAAAACAATGTTTTCCAGGATCAAGGTGGCGTGTTAAGAACCTCACATACAAAATATCTAAGTACCCAACAAGGTTGAACCATGCGGAGGTGGATGCTGAGTTGGCGAAGGCTTTTAGCGTGTGGTCTGACTACACTGATCTTACCTTCACTCAAAAGCGATCCGGACAAGTGCATATTGAAATCAGGTAAACATTGTTATAATCTCCCGGTTGGAATGAATAAATGTTATTACGGTTATTAAGCAAAGACGTGTTTTGCTACAAATCACCCAGTTTTTTTTATATTATGCAAATGGTTAATATTAAATGTCAGTGTATGATCATACTATTATTTATATTTAAGATATTATAATTTTTTTATCAAATACATTATAATGTTAATGCATAGATTTCTCCGAAATTGTTATAGCAGTGGTACTATATAGTAGTTGTAATATACACAGGTTTTTTGATCTTTCTGAACAAGATCACTCAATACCGATTCCGCCATTAAAACTTAGTCAATGACATTGACGGTGACATCCGTTGCGTCAACAGCCAACTAAATTATACGATCGTTACCCTAGGTACTCTATTAGTAGTGGTGTAATGATTACTGAAAATACTAAGTCATCATTTTCGCTTACAAACACAGTACGTGTGGTAATTTTTATGTTAGACTTCAGTTTACAGTCATATAATTAATTTATTAAGACACATGAGACTTTAATCTTTTCGAAGTTTGCAGAACATTGAATATATGATGTGTCCTTGGTAAATTTTAGAATTAATATCGAGGTCCTAATGCCTTCGCCCCATAGCCCATATCCCCATAGATTCAACTTACATTGATAGTCCCTTAGTCGCTCTTTACGACGGTATGAAAAGCTGCTAATATTTAATTTTACACTGATTCAATTTAATTATTTATACACGAGTATATTATGTTCGTATAAATGTATACTCCATCGGCAATACCTCTACGGTACCTCTAGTTTCATTGAGGTAAATAGCATCGTAATAACTTTACGCATAGCTCTATGATCTAGTAGAATAAGTAACAATTATGTTTAATGTACAATGTAACTGTTGCAGATTCGAAAAGGGTGAACACGGAGATGGAGATCCTTTCGATGGACCAGGAGGCACCTTGGCCCACGCCTATTTCCCTGTAAGTTCAGCAATTTATTATTCAATGACCATTATTCTTTACGTGGTAGTAGTATCTCTGCAATCACGAAGTAGTTCATTTAATAGGAGGTCACATCGAACGAAGTTATTGATTATTTACCAATAGTTATAACATCTTAAGTCTCCTTATCAAAATATAAATTTTATTAAAGTTTTTTAAAAGATAGTTATAAAAACGAACGTTACTCACGGTGCTTATTCATCGTTTACAGGTTTACGGAGGTGACGCACATTTCGACGATGCGGAAAACTGGACTATCAACTCCAGGAGAGGCACAAATCTATTCCAGGTACTCATACATACGTCTATTTATATCCCTATCTGGGCGGTCAGACCGTCGGAATCATAATTTATAGTCAAGTACCTTTGCCATTAAATAGTTACTATTGGGGGCATTAGTACCTTTGTCATTAAGTACTTACTATTGGGGTTGAGATGGTATTAATATGGAATATTTGTGTTAGATTGCTCGCCTTTAGTACAGTTTCATATACTTTTGTCCATCAGTCCTATCTCCGTATGAGATGTCAACAGAATGCCACCTATGTATTGCTTTACTAATGAGTAAACCGACAACTGTTACCTTGTTGATAAAATTTACTTTAAACCAAACTAAAATGTTCCTATATTTATTTTTAATAAGTAGACACAGATTATTAAGTTGTCTTAAACACATTAAAACACATATCGTCATCAAATAGATTAATTTAACTTATTTTAATTACAGATTGATTCAATATAGAAATATATTATTACTCATACTTTTTTCTGATTTCAGGTGGCAGCACATGAGTTCGGTCATTCCCTGGGCTTGAGTCACAGCGACATCAGATCAGCTCTGATGGCTCCCTTCTACCGAGGATATGACCCATCTTTCCAAATTGACCAAGATGACGTTTTAGGAATCCAAGTGAGTCATTCATTTTTTCAGACTTTGATTGTACATGTTTTAATGAGAACATATGAGAGGTGATTTCATACTTTTTACCGTGTATGTATGCGTAATGGTCTATTGGTATCAATTAATACCAATTATAAATACATCGGGTGCTAAGTTGGTCGAGATTAAAACTATAGTAAGAGATATAGTACTAATATATATTCTCTCACGTCCTTCAGTCTCCTTCGGGATAGTCATAACTATTGTCATTAGACATTCATGGTGTGTTGGGTTGGGTTTAATACTAATGCTAATGCATTACTATTAAAGTCGTGATGGCTTTAATAAAGATAAACGGTAACAGGCAAGAAAAATACAGGTTTACTTTATTATTGATAATTTTCTCAGGCTCTATACGGTCGCAAGTCAAAAAACGACATTGGAGGTGGGGGTAACGGGCTGATCCCGTCTGTGCCGAAGGCGACGACACAGCAACCCTCCACCGAAGACCCAGCTCTCTGCTCCGACCCCAAGATCGACACCATCTTCAACTCTGCTGACGGCGCCACCTTCATTTTCAAAGGTAACAACTACAAAAATTATAACAAAACTGTAAGTGGCTGCTAGTGTCCCTTGTGGAACTGTAAGAGCACTAATAGTAAAATAATTAGAAATTGTAAAAAATAATATGTCTTTTATCAAAATGTTCATGCTTTATACCAATTTTTTCAGGTGAACATTACTGGAAATTGACGGAAGATGGCGTAGCGGCAGGTTACCCCAAGCTGATCTCCCGCTCTTGGCCCGGACTTCCTGGCAACATTGATGCAGCTTTCACGTATAAGAATGGAAAAACCTACTTCTTCAAAGGCTCCAAGTACTGGAGATACAACGGTCAAAGAATGGATGGAGAATATCCTAAAGAAATTAGTGAAGGTACCTTATTTTTTAAAATATCCTATATAGTTTAAGATAATATGTCATGATCATATAATATGTCGTTATAATTTAACACAATACATCTCAATTATGATTAATTGTATTAATATTCCTTTCTTTTTATTTAACAGGATTCACTGGTATCCCTGATAACATCGACGCCGCGTTAGTCTGGTCGGGCAACGGAAAGATATACTTCTACAAAGGTTCCAAGTTCTGGAGGTTTGACTCAACTCAAAGGCCCCCAGTCAAGGCTACGTATCCTAAGCCTCTTTCGAACTGGGAGGGCATTCCGGACAATATCGATGCAGCTTTACAATACACAAATGGTTATACGTACTTCTTCAAAGATGGCTCTTATTGGCGGTTTAATGATAGGACGTTTAGTGTAAGTAATGTTGGTTTTTATGATAAATTATATAATATATTTCTATTTAATATCCACATCATACAAAGTAAGAAGAAAGAGAAGATCGGGCCAAATAATTAAAAAAAAGAATAATAGCATTTTGCCTTTCCCATTATGCATCCTTATTTCAAGAAGTATTTTTCGCTAGAGTCCAAATAAACACACATTAAAATCTATTTTTACCAAATAACATCCAGCCCATTTCTCATATAATAACACTTTCAATATGCTTCCACAGGTGGACACAGACAACCCAGCCTTCCCCAGGTCGACGGCCTATTGGTGGCTGGGCTGCTCGTCAGCGCCGCGGGGCACAGTCGGAGGTAACGCCCGCATTTCCGTTGACAGACAACCCGAAGACGAGGGAGATATTCTGTTCGATGCAGGTTGGTTCCGAGGAATGCAGGAAATGTTGAGCCATTGGAAATTGAATTGAATTTACAATTGATTGTTGTTTGAGTCGACCGTCTACAGCTCAAGTGTTTTGTGTCTGTCCTCTCATTTGTGGCGACTTGATTTCTGTTCATTGTTCTTGTTTGTTTCCATCTGCCTTCAAGAAGGAACATCTTGCACCGATTTTCTATCTTATAGTGCACAGAATACTGATTGGTGATATGGTTTTAGTGACCCAAAATAACTTCCTCGTTATTAATTCTCTTACTGTTAGAATCGAATTTATTCTCTATCTCACTATTCTATAAAAAGTCTGATGTCATAACGGTAACCATACAGCATAACTTCGCCAGTTTTGCTAAGGGTGTCAAAGAAGATATTGCTTTCCTGGGGTATTAAAAGCGACAGGAGTTTGAACAGCAGTATTTCAATTTTCAGTTTATTCAAATGAAACTGGGTCTCCAATGGGGTATAATTATCAATATTGAGACACTTAGACAATTAGATTTCTACTCTCTCTGAACTCTTATACCATTTTAATAATAATAGGCTTCGAAACATACAAAACTTAAGCTAAACCTAGAACATTTTTTCTATTTTATTATGTGGTTTGAATCTATGTAACATATCTGAATACTTGTAAATACTTGAATAATGAAATTAACAAACCTTTGTCATACTTTAACAATTAATTTTAATTTTATTTACATAATTCTAACAATACTAACAAAATAATAAGCCTAACTGCTATCTTATTTTAACACAAATAAAATGCTTAGCTTGATCACCCTTGTGGTGGATGCTGAACGGTTGTGGATGGTCGGAGCTCAAGCATCGGCAAAAGGGCTTCTGCATACCTCAGGACCTAATTAAGTAAGTTCAAAAATACGACGCGATGTACTCAAATTTGAAATGAATATAAAACTCCCTAAACACAATAATAAAAACTATTTTTACACCTATATGTACAAAAAAGAAGTAATTTTGAACTTACTACATTATAAATTGGATAAATTATTCAAAGCATAGTTGTTTATTTGGATAAATAGTTATTTCGCAAAAAAAATATAGAATTCAATCGCAAGCGATCACTCGTGTGTGTCACGTCCACACTGTTTTAAGATACTAGTCACACCTTAGAGCTCACGCTGTTGATTTGCTGCACTGTTGACCGTGTTTCGTTTGTTATTCACCAGACTCAGTGTGGCCAGATAAATCGTGTTGCTGTACACTTAAAACGTGGTGATGGTAAAGGTTGTTTACTTATGTTTTGTAAACGTGTGCGTGTGTTCATGTTTGTTTTCTAGGTGTAAAAACATCCGCGCCCAGATCGTTCTTCTGGTTCAGAAAGTAGACCAGCGTTCCTGATCATTGTAAATAGAAAAATATAAAGACTCAATTAGTTAAGGAAATGTTAATGAGCATACCTGTGAGATTATGCAATGTATTTGCAATGATATGAGTCCGGCAGCTGGTCGCCTGTTCTGTGTACGTTCCGCAGTGTTTACACATTTTGCATGTTGCATGCTGCTTGCCTGCCTGGGATAATGCTTCTAACATCACGCTTTCTCACATTGCACATACACTTTAGAAATTTAGATCTTAGAGTAAAAGTTATATCTGATTGCACCAATAATATTATGGGTTAGTTATTATTAGGTTTAGTTTTTTTACCACTTATATATCCTGCGGTTTTATAATATGTATCTTGATTTTTTTCCATCCAATTCACTAAATCTCATGTGAATGCAATATTTATAAAAAGAGGGTCGTAGTCTGTATTTTGCAGTAACCGGGTATTCAGATTAGTTTTATGGGGTATACGTATTGATAATTTAGTATAATATTAGTAAATTTATTAACATATTTATTTGCGAGACAAAATAATTCGTAAAAGTTATTTCGTAACTTATAACAAATAAAAATAGTAGTAGAAAACTCCCCTTTAACAGACATTTACATATTTTGAAGTATTTATATCACACGTAATAAGTAAAATAAGTTTCAATAGCACAAGTATAGTTTAGACGTAATTATATTTGCACCAAGTTAGTTGGTAGTATAGTTCGAGCACGTGGGTTTCGGTATGGTGATTGGCAGCCTGAGCCTAAACGTAAGTTGCTGTTTCAGTGGTCCCCGTCCAATCCCAAGGAGCTAGGCCGTAATTAGACAAAGCGTGGCCCCGAGCCGCTTCGTACTAAGGAGGGAGCCTCCTCCGCCGCGACACATTCCACCCGCATGTGTACGTCCTTTTTGTTTTCATGCTTATTACGTACATACATCAACCCCTTCAATATATAACTAATTTGAAAATACATTGATATATACGATAGGTTAAGTGTATATGCGAAAAAGAGTTGAATATTGACTAATCTTTTATCACATCAATCATTGTCACCAAAGCTCTGCTTAAGACATTTCTTTCTGTTTTCATTTATTTGTTAGCTTTGTCCATTTATTGTTTTGTATTGTAGCCAAAATGCACTATTAGATGGATTTTTTGACTTTCCCACGTACACAAACTTTGTAGATATTGAACTTTTGATGGCTAATGTTAACATGTTGGTTGCATCAGCAGATAGCGGCAGCAGCGAGAACAGCGCGGCGAGCGGAGTGGCAAGCGTGGCGCTCGTGTTGCTCGCCGCGAGCGTAACGCTCGTGCAGTGCTCGTGGTGACCCGCGGCGTCCTCACACCCAATTTCTGTGATCGTGCGATGAGTGAGCGTCCGGCGCACCCGAACAGCGGATGCAGTGCTGTGATGAATGTGTCTTTTATACTGAACAATTGATTTCTAAGATTATAATTTGTAAATGTATAATTTAACGAAAAGTCATAGTTTTATACGATTATTATAAATAGATGACGTGAAGATGAGTGTGATATTGAAATAAGAAAATAATTTTGTATTAAAGTATTTAAAGTAACAAATAAATATTTGTTTCATTTTACTGTAACATGCTGATCTGGGATATACTCGTATAAACAGGGCGATTGATTCTATTAGTTCATGTATTAGTAAACTGTCATCAAAATTCTTAAGAATATCATCATGAGCATCCACAGTTATGCCAAAGATGACTGAGATATTACATTCGGTCCACTACGAAAGGGATTTAAGGACGTGTATAATAGTGTAAAATGAAAACCTCATTTTGTTTTTTAAATTGGTTTATTTAACGTTTTTCTGGTTCTCCAATAATTTTTATATCTACAAATTCCTCTTAAATTAGTAATTACAAGTTTATATGACATTATTTTCGTTTTATTCCATCTCATATCGCGTGACGTGATGGCGGCGCCCAATGGATGGCTCGTCCCAAGCGCTCGACGGATGAGGTGAAGGGTGAGATGCGACAATGGATTACTCTACTCGAGAACATCTACGGTACATGCTAGATCATATCAATATATCGGAGCCCCGCGCGCTGCTCTGCCCTTACTAAATGTACATACAAACTCATAAGCCCTCCGACGAATATCTTACGCTACCTCTCTCACTATGATTCAGGCAAATTCAAGCTGTTGATTATAAAATATCAAGTTAAGGCTCCTTGGACTTATTAACATCGTTTATACAGTAAAAAGGTTGTGTTGTTAGACTTAATTGCTGCTGTTGAGTCATGAATGAGGACATATATTTATATGATCTAGAACTAATAACGATCCGCTAGTGAGCCTTACTACAAAACATTGGTGTTACGTAACATTTCGGCACTATAAGAGTACTCCTACAAACGTGACTCGTAGTTTAAATGTGAACAGCTGAGTTTCTCAGTTAAGTCAGTTTCCTTATATTCTTATTGTTCTCATTTCAATATGAAAACAAATCTTCCGTAACTCTACAAAATGATACAAACAATAATTATTCAAATCCTTACCAACAATCAACGTGGAACATCGAATACATTAACTTTATGTAAGTTCTGGACACAATTTCAATCACAATGTTTAAGGTGCTAGGTGATCCTTATGAAATAAAGAGTGAATTATGTCTTTGATTATAATTCGAGGCGATTGATAAGAAACACTAGAAAATTGGATTCGACAATAGATTGTACGTATTTAGCTCTATATTAGGCCACTATAGATACTTATCTATAACTATCTAGAATAATGTGGTGTGCGATTCCATGTGCTTACATTTTAAGATTTAAATAATATCAAGTCAATTATGAATCAAAAGTTATCAGAAACGCGTGTTCAGCAACATAAAAACAACGCTTTGTTCTCGCAAACATAACACTTTTCTTGTTGTATGAACATTGGACTGAAGTGTTCGAATACTCATTTCATTAAGACACATTGTTGTACTTTTTAAAAAGACTTCATAAGAATAATCAAATGCCAAAATTGTGCTGCTCTTGCTGATATAAAAAAATGAAATAATTTTGTTTCGTTGTGTTACATACGCACTATGTGTTTGGACGCAAACATCAAATCTAAATAAGTGACCGAAATTAGCAATAATTTCTTGTCAAAATTGTATCGCTGAACAGAAACAGAAATTGACTCTGTAAGAGTTGAATAATTCATAGCTTTCTCAAAGTGATTGATCACTTCAAGACATTGCATTCCAAAACTATTACAGTACAGTATTTTAATGATTCCTATATTTTCACGGCATCTGTGAGCTAATCATCAAATATTCTGAGAGCGATACAAATTTTGGCACATTTCGAAGCGCTTGGGGGATGAAGAGAACATAAATATCTCTTATGAGTTCAGTATCCTTTCTTTTTTCTGATTTAGGTTGAATTTTTGTTCTTCCGTGGTCGTTTTAGTATCTCGTTATTATTGGTCATTTGCAAGCTAACATTTATTTCAAGAGCAACGTTTTGTTTAACTTACTAAGTGTATTTAAACATCCAAGAGACTATCAACAATGATTCCTAATAATGATTCTCATATTTGGAATAGATAGAACTTATTTGAAGATTAGGACTCTGGGATTTTAATTTGATGTTATAACAGTATGTTACTGACAACGTCCAATTTAGAAGAGAACTACCGATAAAAATCATACAATTGATTCGGTAATCCAAACAAAGCAAAATTTATATTAGTGAGGTGCTGTTACTGGATAATACCCGTGTGGTGCCCGATTTACAATTACAGTAAATGTAGATAAACTATGTGTGTTGTTTATCTACACCGATTTCAGAGGAACTTATTTCACTCACTTACAGATTTTTAAATTTATGCTGTGACGCACTAAATCTGTTTCGCGTTAGTTAAATGTATCTACGCGTGACGTATTAAATTTAATTAATAAACTCAACTGTACATATGCTTATAATGCTTAGTATATGTAATTTATTAAGCTTTGTTTAGTATTGAACACTGGCATTTTTATATCAGAACAAATAATATCACCAAATAAATGGACGTTTTCAAAACTTGACACTACAACGTTTTTGCTGTAATTTTTATCATTTATTATGTAAATTAGAATGTTTTGCTGCGGCATCAATTATTGCAACTTGACATAATACTGGATCTTCCATTTTCATTTACAATAAGATTCTGTAATAGCACTTATATATTTTTTTATGTTCTGAAAATCAATCGCGATACATTTTCGATAAGTGTTGCAAATTACGTATATAACTACGTAATAAGTTAGAGAATAGTTTTGAAGCAAACGCAATCAACAAATATGATGCCTTAGAATAACATTGATCTAGTATTCGTAGTAGGGATGTGCTAGCACAAACGAACCGTGCTATCTCCGTAAAGATAGTTTAAAATATTACAAAATTGGCAGCAATCCTGGCAGAAAAGTAGCTACCTACTATAAATATATGTATTCTGTTTATAACTAACTTCCATAATATATATAGGTATACTCTTCACACACACCGTACAATTCAGCATTTTTTTATTATTTGTGCGTTAAACGTTTACAATTTACCATTTATTTACATCGAAACATAACATATCAATTTAATCGGATCTATCGGGAACTTTTAAACAAAGTCAAACATGTACACAATCACACAATATTTTCAGTTCGCATTTAGCATACCAGTAGTGTCCTTTCGGATACAGATTCACACCTATCTGATTCCAATTTTACCTGATTCAATAGATTAGATACTAATTTTATTGCTAACTTGTGTCTCTACAAAATCATTATTCGACGAAGAGTGAAGGTACCAATTAGGTAATCATAGTCACGAGTGCTAAAGGTATTAGATGTACTCCCGATTCCAAACTAGGGTGTTTATTGACGTACGGTAACAACAACGTGTGCTAAAATGGCATAGAACAAGGATAGATTTTGGCCGACAGTCACAACACTACAGATGGGTATATTGCAAGCGTGTGATTATTAACAAGTGCTCCGAAATTGATCCACTAATTATGGTCTATATGTTTTATAACTAACATAAAGGTTTGTAAAGGGAATTCGCAAACACCTCTCACGTCATTTGGAACTGGAATGTTGGAAGATTCTACCTAGTGACAATAAAGGGTACGAAGAATAATATGGTTGTTATGACTGAGATTGGTAATTTATAACGGGCCAAACATTGTCGAAATACACCGATTTTCGTCAAACATGACATACTATGGACAGTTTAATATATAAGTGAATTAACTTAAGTATAATAGTGGAAACACGTGATATTTTATGATGTGATGAAAAGAAATAGAGAGTGCCCTCGGTTCAACAGTTAGTCGATTAACTCTAGCACCTTCTTTTCTAATCTGCCAGAGAAGACCGGAGCATAACACATCGCTTGCTGTATGTACATAATACAAAAAGTAAAAAATAACTTACTTTATATTATTATCATTTGAATACAACAACTACATTCCCATTAAAGGACTATAATTATCAACAAATATCCTTCAATAAAGTCTTAGTAAACATTAATATCCATTTAAATCACATAATGATCAACGACACCGCTATATATTTTAACATTATGTAGATAAAAAAAAACATGTGACATTGTGTAGGATGGCGCGCCATGTGGACCCAGAAGGTCCCTGATTTAGCCAAGAAACACGATCTTTTATTTGTCTCCCTCTAACCAATTAGAGCGAGTAATAAGATGCCAATGACGTGTTCGACTGAAGCAGAGCCCTCGTGGAGCACAGGGCGCCGATAGGGTCGGCTTCGGCGATGTTCCTGCGAGTGCAGAGAGGGAGCCCCTTTCGCCTCCGGACCTTAGCACATGCTATACAATAATAAGTATTAAAATTAATTGATATAAAAATCGTTTTCAATCATTTTATAAAATTAGGTATCTGCACTATCTTGAAATATTTTTCATAAGACGGATATATTACATATAATAATCATTATATGCATGTAGTCACGTTTCACTCCTTACAAAACAACAACTACGATTTATTTAACACTACTTATAATTAGTAAATATACTGAATAGCAGTCGAAACGTGGAGCGGCCGGGATGCAGGCCGGGCCGCGGTCGGTTTCGATGCAAACGACTCCTCTACCATAATGCCACAAACCAACGTGGTTATCTAATCCTCCTATGGGACGATGAGAGACCTCAGCGAGTTTCTAGAAAGTGCCATTTTCTATAACGTGGAAGAAATACATATTTACCATATAATAATAATACAATATTACCACACAAAGGACAACGTCGTATAGATTTAACTTAAAAAGAACTGGTTGAAAAAGGGTTAGATCAATTTAGGATATTTCAAGATTATGTTCCATGTAAAACGACTGTTAGAACTATTTACTTGCTGAATTAGACATCATACAAAAGTATGGCTTCATGTCTTTTATGTCTACAAATACTAGTGACACATTTAATTCACCATCTGTATACCAGTTGAACCTTTGAACTTTGGCTGACTCGTTAAATAACACGAACGATTTAAATGCAATTTCTATTGACACAAAGTGAAATCGGTTGCGTTTCTAGTAATAGTTCTTGATACTACGAGTTATTCAGAACAAGTGGAAACAGATAAATAGATAGGTTCACGGTTAAATAATTGTCGTTTTGAGACATAAATATGCTACATACGTTAAGATTACGAAGTTAACATGACAGCAGTTTACATTCAAAGTCGGAGCTCCGTTGCGACATGAGGTTTCGATAAGAGATGAGCATGAGAGGAGACCAACGATGACGTCGTGATACTGATTGGTACGAAGAGTCGGAACAGGTGAATGGCGTACTTGATACATACATAACAATCGTCGTTTAGTTGCATTTCTCAATACTGTTGCATCTATTTCATAAACACTATAGTTAAATAGAACGCTGCGTTGCCACAGTGATGGTGTTGTAAACTATTTAGCAAAAATAACTAAACGAACAATCAATATCTAATCTGTTAAACACTATTTAAAATATATATTATCTAATAACAATAAAATAATGGCCAAACGTTCGGCTGAAAACTCAACAGTACATCATAGATTATATATATAATTGTTAGTTATTAGTTTAATACATTGGTGTTTTATATTTTGGGTGAGAGTAATCTACCTGACACAAGTTTAACTTAATGTCCTTAATATCACGCAGGCGCTCGCCGGGCCTGGCGCGGGCAGCGTCGGCCTGGCGGAGGCGCCCCACCGGAGAGCTATAACCCGCACTCGCGCACATTCACTAAGCGGCGGGTCCGCGCGAGCACTGCGCACAGCGCCAGCGAGATCGCGAGCACCACGGCAGAGGGCGCGGGAGCCCCGGCGGCCGCCGCCTGGTACGGCACGGCGCACGTGGCCAGCCGCTCCTCGACGGGCGCGCACTGCTGCTGCGGCGGCGGCGGTGCCTCGCTCAGCCGCGCCTCGCACTTGTAGCACAGCTGCCCGCGGCAGTGCCAGTAGCAGCACTCCTCCGGCCCGTAGTTTGAGTTGTTCTTCTGCCCGCCCGTCTCCGGTATTCGCTCATCTGGAATCATATGCGACCAATATTAGCCTATATTTTCTACATTTCAAATGAGAGTAAACACATTTAGTTGCACTTTTTTGAGATTGTGCAAGCGATAATCAAAAAGTTGAGTAAATTGCTTTCTTGCAATTAATTAAGCTTTTTAGTTTTAAATCCTAATAACAATGTTTATCAATCTGTATCTAACAATGTCGATATGGAGATATTCAGAAGTAAGAAACGTTCGGAGCTTTTGGTTTTTTCCACATGTTGCGACTAATAAATTAATTTAGGTATTGAATTTGAATGTATCATTAGAGATTTCTTACCTAAGCATAAAAATGTAGGCTCGCCAGCATACTGCGTGGGGTAAGCAGGAGCGCGGTCCGCAGGCAAGAAGTAGGGGCAGTGTTGTTCCACCAGCTGGCAGACGGAGAGGCAGGGCTTGAGCCTTAGCATGGGCCGGCCGGGGCCCGCGGCGGCCGCGCGCACCCAGCGCCCCGAGAGGGGACCCCGTCTGCGGTCCAGGTGGCCCACGCGCTCCAGGTGGCGCGCGTGCCACCGCGGCCCGTGCCCCATGAAGGGCGTGCGCCGGGAGCGCCGTCCTCCGGCCTCCTCTATCTCCTCAATGCCCTCCCTCACCCACAGAGGCAGCATTGTGCTACACGCCCATTTACGATAACTCTCCTGAAAAAGGAAAATAAATTCATTTAATGTAATGTTTACTGCAATTGAAATCGTTATTTCATTAATAATCATCGTAATTGTTTCTTCGTCGGTACATTATTGCGTGGTAATGTTTTTAAAGGCTTACGTGCAGCCATCATACCTACCATATAACAGAGGTTTGTTGTACAATGGAGCACTGATTAATTAAAAAGACCAAAGAGCCACCATTAGTTCCTCGCCTCGGTGACTGCAGACTTGTTCCATTAAATAGGAATACAAGAGATGGACGTTACTGTGAATGAAATATTGCCTCGCAATAAAATGTCAACGAGGCCTGTCATTTATACAGTTTCTTAATAAGAGTAACCGTTTCTAGAAGGCTATTGAAACGTAAGATGCTAATTTACGGAAATTTGTTATTCTTTATTGAAATAGCACGGACTCTCAAAGCTAAGCTTCCAAAAACTCTCTGAATAACATTCAATTTATTATGATAAATTATTAGGCGATTGACATATCATAAAACCAAATATTTAGTAGACATTACAACTAATAAAAGCATTTAATGTTTATGTGAGTTACTGGTCGGTATACAGGGTAGACTCCACCCCTTTTACGATCTATCTACCCAACATTATGCATAATAAACAACGAGGGGTCAGTGAAGTCATTTGTTGCGTATAAACGCCTCCATAATTAGGTCTATTAGGGTTCCTGCTCATTAAACCGGCAGCGACACACCTCTCACTTTGAAAATCCTTCATTAAAACTTTTTAAGTCTACAAAATACAGAAGAAATGTGTTTTTCCTCAAATGGTTTCATTCCTGGTTTATACTTATTCGTAACATCAAGGAAGAGGTTGTAAAGATTCAATCGTATATATGTATTATGAAACATACGAGTAATAAAACTTATTTTTTTAACAATGGCAAATCTACTATTAAATAACGACCATGTACTTTCTTAATTTCACTTTTTAAGTAACTTATACATCCAGTGTTGATATTTATACCTGAAGAAAATTACATTTTCTCTTTAATTAAATCGTTGTTCTAAACATACTAAGAAATATAAGGTTAATAATAAGGTTAATATATAAGGTTTTTGAGAAGAGCTACAGTTTTATGGATATATTATTATGATGTTTATTGAACATTAATGGTCGAATCTATTCTGCTGTGCCTTACAAGAGATTTTTTGATCTAAGCAATAAAACCTTTTTATGTTCGTCCCAAGTCCGGGATATTAGGGAAGTTCGCTGTTCGGTCATCATGACATCACCAACAATTTTCATATTATTACTTGGACCATTTTGTTTGGAATTCTTTAGCATACGAACAAAATTTTTAAGCACCCGTATTTAATAAAGTATGAACCAATCAATGAACACCTTACATATGTGACATGACAATTCAATAGAAATATATGAGACAATTCATTACACTGCACAACCAAACAATATAACTGGTACCAAAGTACAGATAAAAGATACATATATCTAAAACGTTACATGTATTTTCATTAGGCGCAAGCATTTAGTCAAATGTGTGAATCATTAACAAAACGAAACACTAAAATGGCTCATAATTATCCAGTGGTTACTTTTAAGGTTATTCTCAATATTAAATATACATATGTTCATGAACATCACACCCGTTTTTCTAAAGGGACGCATATAAACTGATCCCCATTTCTGACAAACAACTTAAATTTTTGTTAGTTTGTATTTATCGCATACTACCTATATGTATAATTTGAATTCATAGGGCAGTTATTCAAAATATATTTTTCTTTTAAAGTTTCATTTTATTTGTTTTTTTTTTATTGTAAATAATAGTTTTATTTAGAATGGATTAATTAAATAGAATCTCCCTTCAAAATTTTGCGATAGCATTGTAATATTCTATTGCGATTAAACTAGTTCACGTCCTCAAGTAACAATATTATATATGAGGAAAAAAATCTAAAAAGATAGAAGTAACATATTATGATAGAATTCTTTTTACTTTCACTAGCTATACGTATCCGATAATACAACATATTGTATTACAAAATATGATCCGTAGGTTATTTGTATTACTATACACGCAGTTGAAAGCTTGCTGGATAACTAATACGTCTGCGGCGATGTTGGATTAGAAAAAACAAAATATTTTCGATCTCGTTTTGATTGATGGTGGGGGACCAAAGAGTCATTGTTGATAAAATGACTGGCATACTCATCGCACAAAAGATTGAGGGAGGAAAACGAGAACCTATTTACGTCTGTGCCCGTTTATCAATAATATGATTACCTATTTTGCTAACAGTGTGATTTAATATATAGCCATACGCATTTACATCGATACTTTGCCAAACCTAGACGGAATAAAAGTTCGTAAACTATCGATGTAAGGAATCGATTATAGTGCTTATTAGACAATTGTCGGCAAATGTTATGTATTTGGCGGTTTATAAGTAACTACATTCCATAAGACTTAACCAGTTAGTTACGCTTAAGGTAACAAAGGATACTTTATGGGTCACTTTATGGGCAGCTTCTACCAACACCTAAAGACGGCATAATGTCGTGAATGGCCATTCATTTGTCATCATTGATTTATACATAAATAATTACTAACGCTTTATCTGGTAGTAATATATAAATTGTTAGTGATTTATATATTTCGTAGCACGTTTCGTAGCTAAACTACTATTTCAAAAAGACAAACGCATTCACGACCATTAACCCTTTTGTACTACCCGTCAGGGGTTCAGGTTTCCATCTCCGCAATTGCGAAGGTATTCTATGGGCATCTGGAATCCACATGTTGACCAGATAGTCAGTATTCAATGTGACAGGTGGTCAGCCACATCGCCATTTACAAGCACTAACTATTACATGTTCGACGAAAAGGTAGGTTTCCTCACGATGTTTTCCTTCACCGTAAATACCTACTATTACAGTAGTAACTATATATTACAAATTATTACGTTCTTAATATTTATACTCATGAAATGAACAAGGTTATACAGAACATCTATTCCAAATCAATTATTTACTGCTCTACGACTTATTATCTTCGTAGTACGTTCAAAGAACGAAAACTATTAATGCATTAAATCTATCTAGATTATGATAAGTTGGTAAAATAAAGGGCTCAAACGTCAATTTCGCAAAGCCAGAAGGTAAGTGCGCTTCCCAGTTTGTGTAATTCCGTCTGATTTGGCTTCCAGACTGACGTGGTAGATTCAATTAATTCTACTGAAAAAACTGAAAAGAACTCTTCTCTAACAAACTTCTTACTTTCGCGGTTAGTCCCATAGAACTTTGTGTAGCATTCTATGCATAATAAGAATTCTCGCAGAATTTCCTTAATTCATTATTTTTAAATGTCTGTTTAATGTATAATTAAAAAATTTAAGCAGACACAGGTGCACCTTTAGATACTTAAAATGAAAGACATAAAACTGAACATAGAATATAAAGAATTTAATTTACATGTGATACCTTAGGTTATAAAACAAAAAACGACAGTAGTTTATATTTTTTTATAAAAATATGTAGTAGTTTATTCTTTGTACTTTCCAAAAAAAACATATATGTACATCATTTTGTTTACACATAATAATATACTCGTAAATCCAGTATAATGCAAAAACTGCTGGTTTGTTATAAAACCGTGGGAACAAAATTATCGAGCACGGACAGTTGGCAAGTGTTAAGCAACTTTGCTTGGATATGAGTTCGGAGAGTGCCATCCGGCGACCTCCTTGGATACAGCCTCGTCACGCCCCCTCTCCTACTACACGCTTCGTAAAAAGAACCTCCAAATTAAACATTTGCATGCACACTTATCAATATGACGAATAAAGTAGAAATAGGTTATTTATAAGCTGTACGTGAAGCAATTAGCTTAATCGGTATGAGAACCGTAACAAGAAACAATGAAGGAAAATAATCTACATATTGATTTGGACGAAATTGGGAGCGCTCTCAAACAACTTCGTAATGGGATGGCTCTCGGCGAAGACGGAATAACCTCGGAGCTTCTAAAGGCGGGAGGAGCTCCAGTCCTGCAGAAGCTCAAGCACCTATTTAATTCCGTCCTAGCTAATGGGACTACCCCGAAGGCGTGGAGTGAGAGCGTGGTGGCCTTGTTCTTCAAAAAGGGAGACAAGGCCCTATTGAAGAATTATAGGCCTATCGCGCTCCTAAGCCACGTCTACAAGTTGTTCTCGAGGGTGCTCACAAATCGTCTGGCCTCAAGATTTGACGCCTTCCAGCCGCCGGAGCAGGCCGGATTTCGAAAAGGTTTCAGTACCGTAGACCACATCCACACAGTGCGGCAGGTTATACAGAAGTCTCATGAGTATAACCAGCCGCTGTGTCTTGCCTTTGTGGACTACGAGAAGGCCTTCGACTCCATCGAGATCTGGGCTGTTCTGGAATCCTTGCAGCGATGCCAAGTCGATTGGCGTTATGTGCAGGTGTTGAGGAGCCTATACAGCGTGGCATCGATATCTGTTCAAGTCCAAAACCAAAAGACAAGTCCTATACAGTTGCTCAGAGGAGTGAGACAGGGGGATGTTATCTCCCCGAAACTGTTCACGAACGCACTCGAGGACGTCTTCAAAACTCTGGATTGGACTGGGATGGGTATCAATGTCAATGGCAGATACCTCACGCACCTCCGTTTCGCTGACGACATTGTCATAATGGCGGATTCGCTGCAGGATTTACGGGGAATGCTGCATAGTCTTAACGCTGCCTCACGGTCGGTCGGTCTCCGGATGAACTTGGACAAGACAAAAGTCATGTTCAATGAGCTCGCTGTCCCGGGGCCGATCACGATCAGTGGAGAAACGCTCGAAGTGGTCCAGGAATATGTCTACCTGGGCCAGGTTCTACAAATGGGTAGGGACAGCTTCGAGCGTGAGATTTCCAGAAGAGTGCAGCTGGGCTGGGCAGCATTCGGGAAGTTGCGTCATATCTTCTCGTCGCCACTACCGCAGTGTCTTAAGACCAGGGTTTTCAATCAGTGCGTCCTACCTGTAATGACATACGGTGCCGAGACGTGGAACATGACAGTCGGGTTGGCTCACCGATTACATGTCGCTCAGCGGGCAATGGAACGTTCGATGCTGGGTATCTCGTTAAGGGACAGAGTCCGGAACGAGATTATCCGGCAGAGAACCAATGTCGTAGACATTGTCTATCGATGTTGCAAGCTGAAGTGGCAGTGGGCCGGTCACGTCTGTCGCAGAACCGACGACCGTTGGAGCAAAGCGGTTCTCGAATGGCGACCGCGTCTCGGTAAACGTAGTGTAGGACGCCCCCCTGCCAGATGGACTGATGACCTGAAAAAGGTCGCTGGTAGTGGTTGGCTGAGGGCCACGAGTGATCGTGTTTTGTGGCGTTACCTTGGGGAGGCCTACGTCCAGCAGTGGACTGTCATAGGCTGATTGAATTGAATTGAATTGATTTGGAACATAAAGAAATAAACGATATTTCCATTACCAAAATTGCAGCCTTTATCGTATTTATTGCACTTTAATTGATCAATGATTACGAATAATATCTTTTGATTTCTGGTATCGTGGCTTCATTTCTTTAATTAATTATAAATAACAGGCACGTAACAAGAATGCTATCACAACCCCAGTATTTATATATTCTCCAAAACCTCCGAGGTTCTGTCGACCCCGAAGGACGTAAATGTATATATCTAGAAAATTTATACTTTAACCATCCTACCAAGTATTCCAAAACGACCATAAAGGAACTCCTTCCACGGAACCATAAAATGCATTCAAGAGGCCCCTATTCCAATTAGTCTGTTTTAAGCTTGTGTTCTAACAATGGCACTTTGGTTGCAAGCGCATCTTGAATGTAGCAAGTAATCATCTGGAGCGGCTGTCAACAGCGAGCCACTTCATCAGTGCAGCTTAATCGCCAACTAAACAATGGTCCCGACCGTCTTGTCACGAATATTGCTCATCCAATAGCCGGCACAAAGGTTTTATACTTAGAGCTCGAAATGTACAGATGAATCAGAACATTAAGTAAGGAAGACAATTATGTATGTAATTTAAAAAAAAACGCTTTTAGAAACTCATTATAATAACACGGTTAATCTTTGGCACACACTATGATTCACGGTGATTGTATAATGCACATTAATTTCAGTACTAGGATCTCTTATACGATATTTTGATTCCGTATTCTGTAAATCTACTACAATCCAAAGACGCTTTACATTTATTTTAATATAAAGGTATTTTAGGTCATTTAAATAAAATAAGTTCAAGTTATCTTAAAACAAAGCTAATTTTTAACTATCTACGTCAGTAGCCTCAATATTATTATTAAAACTTTTTGTGTGCTATCTTGGAGGATTGATCCTTGATATAATGTATGATATCAATATGGTGCCATATCATAATAATAACCTTTACCCCGGAATCACAGAGTTTCCAACCACATCAAATATTGAGCAAATTTACTACCTCCAATTTCGTCTTCCTCTAGATCTGTCTATCTGAATGTGGAAATAGCTTTAGACAGTTAAATCTTTGAGAAACGGCAACGTAACATTACGAACATCACAACATGGGTTTTGCTATGTACTTATGACACAAACCTCAGTATTATCAACCTTTTATTATTTAAAATCGTACCTTACTCGTCTCTTACGCAGGTAGAATGGCAACTTGTTAGCGTTCCAAGAATGTCCTAAACTTGTACTATATTTATAATACCTAGGAGACATTGATTGTTTATTTATGTTAAGGGCCTGTTTATTTATTGAATGGGTAAGGAAAATCAGCAGTTTTCAGAATAGGCATAAATCTGCTCCCCATCGTGTGCCAGACATAATTTCATGGTGGCTGGTTTCTTCACTTTGAATATGTATTTTGCATTGTAAATATCCAATAAAATATCGTCATATAGTTTTGGATGTATGCAAGATATGCAGATATAAAAGAGGACGCATATATATAAACTTAGAGTTCTCGTTTATTTATTAATGTATCTAAGAATGTGTAACAGTATATTTTTATTTAATGGATCACATTATAGACGTCTAATAACGACCATCATCTGTTTCGGGGTAGTCAAAGGTAGGTTTTGTTTTTCCACATAGCCGTGTTTTTTGCTTTTACTTGTATGTGATAATTTCTTATTAAGTTAAACGCTACCACTTAAGATACATGTTCTACTAGTACAATATAATGCTTTAAGTATAACTTGAAGAGACAAGGCGAGCTTAATCAAGGTTTTCCTGAACAGGTTAACGGAACCGATGATAATTACGATGGAAACCATCACTTAACAATATTTGTTAACCGGCCCTTTGGAGTATTTAATAGCTTTTGGAAACCTATTAATATGCAAACAAAGCCACAATTTATAACAATCAGTTTGCGGGAAAATATACAAGTATAATGAAAGATAGTATTTTGTTTTTGTAAGAGGAGTTGAATTTCATTAATTGTACGTACATATATTTTGGTTAAAAGAGAAAGAGCGCTTTGAAAATCACACCTTTCATGATACGGGTTAGCAAGAAAGTTCTTTTTATATCGATGTTCGATCAAAACACTATGTACTAAAGTCGTAATAAAACAGACTAGTGACGACGAATGAGATGTCAGTACGTACAATGTACGCACACTACGATATCGAAGTGCCGATGTTCGATACTTTGGTTACATTGGAGAGAACAGAAGATAAACAAAGAACCTGACTCATCGACATAATAATAATAATAATGTAGGACACTATATCACAAAATGAATTAGCCCCTTGCTAAGTACATTTAAAACTCAAGATCTACATTGACTTTAAGATCTACATGTATAGTGAGAGAGTCCACTTTCTGCATCTGACCACAGTCGGTTGATTACTGAAATAGTCTCCAAAACACAGATTGTACAGTGAGGTAGGAAAGTTTAAAAAAGTCTTTCAAAGGTTTGAGATTAGCGAGGGATTCGGGGAGAGGTGGGGGGAGGGTGTTGCGGAATGAAGGGGCAGCGGGAGAGGGGCGGGGGGCGCGGGGTGCGCATCAGCTGGGCGGGTGGCGGCCATATTGATTCCCTGTCTGCACGAGGGAGACACCCGTCAGCGTCCGCCGTAGTCGGCAGACGAACCGACACTTTCAAGTTCTCATCTGAGAAAAACAAGCTGATGATGCTTTATTACAGATTTACCATTCTTATTAGGTTGTACATACGAGGAAACAAAAATATTTTTTGTATGGTTCATAATGGAATGTAGCATTGTTCTGAATGATGTTACTTGAGTAACCACGTAGATTGAGATGGGGGTCTTATGTTATTAATAGGCAGGTTGATGTTAAAGTAAACCGAGAATAAAAAGCTTCTAAAATTAAAACAGTGTCACTTAATACGGCCAGGTTGTTATTCGGTCAACTGGAAATTGTTAAACCTCAATGAAACGTCAGGACGATACGTCTATTATTCGAAGAGGTTTAATTTGTGGGGGCGGGGCGTAAGCGGGACTCGAGCGAAGAGCGCGATATAGACGAATTTCAAGTGTTGTTCTTTAAGGTGGAGAGAGCGCGCGTGCACGAGAGTCAGCGACTTGAATCGAATCACGCCAATACGGCTCACCACAAAGGGAGACCACTGCAGCCCTACGCGAGGGCCGTTGCTACAAGCCCATTAGCGTATTGTGCCCTTCAATGTTACTTCATTCTGCAGGAGAGACCGTTCAGACGAACATCGCGATCAAACATTTTCTAGTTACTAAGCTGCCGCTAGCACAGTGTCTAATATTGAACTGAGTCATATTGAAAATTTATTGATTTTACTAAGGTTAACATGTTCTTTCATAAATAGATAGTTATCTGAGCAGTAACAGACTAGGAATTTCGGGTACCTTTAAATAAAAATTACTCAAGTTATAATAATGTTACTTTCCAAACATGATATTACAATTTCCTATATATAGACATTTCCACCTTTACAATACATCAGCGATACGTATATGAAGTTAGCTTAACAATAGATGTTCTACATAGTAATGGACGGTCATTGGCTGCCTGAATTGGATTATGATAATTTGGTTATACGTTCACAATCATATTGCTGCCAAAATTTAGGTGTGGTGGTGTTAAATCACATATAAGTTTATCATTTTTTGTCTGAACCATAAAGTAATTTGTATATACAAAGAACATCGGCTACTGAAAAACAGGTTTCGCAAGAAATTCAGTTCACACCGAAATAGGCCATTCACAGATACTGACATGTAAAAGTTTTTTTTCTACCACTAACACCTACACCACAATTTTACGTAAAATGGAATACTTTTTCAATTTTGCGACATAATTATTAAGTTGAAATATATGATAGTTATAGAAATATTTGCCATTACACTGTAAAGCGTAAGATAGCAGCTTAGTCGCTAAGACTACGGCTCGTTATGAAGACTGATTTAAGTTCTGTTCGAGAGTGTGCAACAACGAACATTTTCAATATATAGGGGCTAGCACGCTTACCGTAAAGTAAAACATCGTAACCCCTAAGCCCTCGCACGGCATGATATGGCTCACCACTTTGTTGGGTAGGTTTCATAAGTTTGCTAGGAGAAAACCGAGTACTTGGGAAGTATGTGTAGCAAGGATCTCAGGTTGCCTACTATTTGGCGTTATGGCTATGTTCATTTGTTACTATATTTTAATAAAATAACTAAATAACTTCATGAAATACTTACAGAAAAACGCTACTTGACAACGGTACACGGTACAATTTAAGTTTCAGTTGGGACTGTTTTATTTCGCTGTATATCTTAGTTGTTTTGATGAAAAAATTTGTAATTATTAATATTTGTTTATTCACTATTTTATTTTGTCAATACACGTATCTATCAATCAATATACGCAATTCCTCCCTTCGTCTAACTTCGTCATACGAACACTGCGATTCGTAGTCTCATTTACAAAACAGCCTTTTTTGTGTTCATTCGACGCATCAGTTTTCCTATATGTACCCTGCCGCTACAAAAAAATCTATAGGATATTCCTTCCTGCGCATTCTTTCATGGACAATACCTTAGGACCTTAGTATCGATTTATTTGATTTATTGATTTTAGGACCTGTTATCCCGTTTCCAAATACTGTAAAAATTTTTAAGTATTATTTCATATCTCACTAATCTGAACTCAATTAGAATATTTTCTTTTCACATGAAAAATATCTAAGTATTGACAATAAAAAAAAATGGAATGAATAAATAAATTAATGTATTCAAATAAGTTTTAATTTATTCAATTATTTTTAGGAAACATATACATACGTAGTAGAAATTTTTACAATCCTGCAGCTAACATCTGCATACCGTGTTGTGATCCAAAAATTAAACATTGCTATTATAAAAGAATACAAACAATACGTCATTGAATGAGTTATGCTAGCAAACAAGAAGGGTATTTTTGCATTAAAATATTCATTTGTTAAGAGATCCGACGGTTGAAGACTAAATGAGATATGTATATTCATTTGTTAAATCAACAATTACATCGGTTCATAACCACCAACATTGTCAACATATGATTCATTGTAGTAATAACTTCTTTTTATCGTATTATGAAAGGAATTTATGTGAATTCCTTTACATTGTGCAAACTCACCAGAAAATTTCCTATTCAGTAGCTATGTAGGTCATATCTGACATTTCAGGTAAATATGCTTAAATGCGACGTAAACAGGCCAACAATATCACAATACGTTTATTCCACAAAAGTCATTAAATTATAGAATCAATACTTTTTTACGTGAAAAAGTGTTAACTATGAAATTAAAATATATGCGTATGCAAAGTCAGAGAAAGACGATATTAGCTTTGGTAATAAGTAGTAGGGAAATATCGTTTAACAACGAGATAGTTATTTTTGGCAATGAAGTAGTATAGAGCGAATACTTTTAATATCATCTCCTCGCGATGTCGTTGCCAAAAGAAGCTAATTTTCGCAACACTCAGTCATTAATTGGACAATGAAGCCTGCCATATTACACTCTGTAACTTTTTATGTCGTCACAAAACAAAACAAGTTACAAGAGTAAAATGGAACAATTATATTTAAAACAATATTCCTGAATAACATTTTCGTACTTTTACCGCGCTTTGTACGCGTCAAATGTTGTTAAAACTCCTCAATTTATGTTACTTAGGGACATTATTTACTAGTATTTTAATATTGTACTTCTGTCGGGATCGGCAGGGACTGTAAATAGCCACTTATATCCTGACAAATCTCTCTAACTTATTTACTTACAATATGTTCGTACGACAATGTAAATTTATTATTAGTAAATGAAATCCACTATTTACTTTTATTTTATTAATCTTTCCAGAGAATAATAAAACAAACATAGTTCTGTTCATCTACTAACAAAATATCATTCATGTAGTAACAATAAAAATAACATCTAGTGGTTATAACTCATGACAATAGCTTGTGTTTCTGGAAAGATCTGTCGACGAGATCCATGAAGCCAAACAAGTTTAAAGTGCTTTTCGACAAAATTAGTTCCCATTACTTCATTTGGAGAACTAAAACAGATTTTGATTGGATGTTGTTTGTTACAGTAATTTGTAATGTGCTTTTCCTCTGTACGTACTTATTTATAATTACTTATATACTTACGTACATTTATTCCTAAATTCATGTTATTATTTTATACATAATCAATAATATCGAGATTCAATTTTGGTTTTTTGAAAAATATCCTTTTAATACTACCATTTTAGATTAGATTTTTCTCAAATCCTGACGACATCTGGCACATTTTGAGCGGATTACGTCTTCGGCTGTATTTGGCGACAGGCCAAATAGGGACAACTATTATATAACTGTGCTGTAAGAGCGTGAACAGACCCCGGGATTAAAAATGATTGAAAATCACCGAGTAGGCAGGTGCGCCACGTAATATCTGCTACGAGTACCGACTTAAAAGAACTAGGCGACACCCAATCTTTTCCATTTAGAATTGTTTGCACGTTGTCACTTTAAACATTTATAGGGGTAACTTATTAACCTCGTCAATTATCTACGTAAATCAGAGGAAAAAGATATTGCACATATGTGTTATAAAATTGCAGATTTTATGACAATAGATTAACGAGGAAATCAAGAATTAATCTAGAAATTTGCACCTGTTACCGTGACAAGGATACCGAGAAAAATAAAATATATTGCTTTGTGTTGTATACGTACATAATTGTATATTGAGTCGAGAGTTGAGCAGTTACAAATAGGCCAGTGCCACTCGACTCGAAGCCTTGCGAATAGTGAGTGTTATAAGTATTTAGGTCAGATTACGCCACGTGCTGAGCGTTACACTATAACTTCCGCAATGTAATAAAATAGCGGCTTTTAAGGTAGTTTCGTGTGAAGATGCTGTTAGCAAGAAACTGTAAAAACAATATGCAAATTTAGTTGTTTTAAATGGGTGCTAAATTAATATAGACTTTATAATAATTTTGTATGTATATTACAAACAACAATTTTAGAATTAGTTGTTGTACTTAAATAAAAGTTACATATTTCATTGGCTGGCATTTCTTAAGCATATATTTTTCATGCATTATTATGCAGAATAAAAATATGTCTTCAGTGCAATTCAATATAAATCAGGTTGAATTTTTCTCCTAAGCCTTACTACTTACTGTACATATTAAAATTCGTGTAAACTGAATCTGCATCAATATCTACATACTGAAACAGAAACTCTGGTTAGAATATCTAAGTTGTGAACAGGAAATCGTAAGAAGCAACTAAGAAGACTAGCGTTTTTTAGATATTTTTGGCGATAATTTTATCATTGTGTTTTGATCGATTTTATTTTAACACCAGCAAGTATTTCGGATGTCATTGATATTTCAATTGAATGTACTTATTAGAAAAGAAATGTATTTTCATTTCCCTTAATATAATCGTTTTCAGTATTACCTCACGAGTAATTCGCTATCAATTTGAAATAAGTTACTTCTCTACACGTCTATTGATGCATGCAAAAATCTTCTTTGCCAGCCATAACATGATGTTAAAGGGTATACTATTATGTACGCATCTAGACTCAGATAAAAGAGAAGCTATTGTTTGTGATCACCATTCATTTTCCTGTTCATAGAGGGCTTGCTTATAAGTTATGAAAAAGATATGTTACATGAGTTTTCTGACCTGAGAATCTACAAAGGTAAAGCCTTTATATTAAGGTATGAAAAAATGCCTTAAAAGTCATGGTCGATAATCTTTACTGAACATTGAGACTGCTGTCATACTTTTAAATCTTTGCAACTAGAATTCTCTTGCAGTTTTATGTCAAACATGAATACTTGAGTAGCCATTACCAATACCAGAAAGTAGTGATAGGGTATAAATATTAGTAAGATTGAAAGTGTCTGCAAGGTAGCCGAAATCATTGGCAGAGGGGCCTAAAGCGCATGTCCACGCGTGCGCCATGGCACTTAACCTCAATCCGCGATGTGTTTTTGAATGAAACTTTGGCCTCTATTCTGCGGTAAGATGGTACCGGCTTTTTCTCAGCAAATGTCGACACGCCTCATTTGGAATCAGGATGAAATTAGCGTGGGCATAAGACTTAGCTGAATCGAGAATCGAGCATTGTACACCTCCAGGATTGTTTTTATGAAGTTACACACCGTGTAACGTATTTTATCCACGAAACTGAACACATCCATTAGTAAGTTATATGAGGACTATAAATAAATATTATGGGGATGGTCATTAATCATCTCATATTAATGGTAATCATGCATACTTTTTGAATATGAAAGAAAAGCATACAGTATTGAAATAAGGATGGAGTCACGACGATTGTCTCATTGTTCTTTGGTTAACGTAATGAAACTGAGAATTTTAAATGAAAGAAATGATCATTCGAATTGTGATTGGAGATGTGCTCAAAATGTGTTTTAAGCAATAAAAACATACCAACATACATAAATTGATACTGAAATGTCGCTGAAATATATGATACATGAGCCACGGTTTCTAAAATCGCAATTACTCGTTTTTGAAAAATGCCATCATTCACTATGTCAGTATTATATGTCTTTTTTTCAATTAGTCAAAAACGATTTTGTAGTCATAATTTTTATTATGTTAGAGTCGATATTCAGTATCGTTCAAAAGGAATAATATCAACACGGACTATACAGGGTGGCGCATTCAAAACGGTCAGTATGGGGAAGTCTGAAACTATAAGAGATACGAAGATTTGTTCTTAGGAACCATGTCACCGATTTTGATAAAAATAAAAACTGCATTCATACTTTCTTTGAAAAAACAACTGTATCCTGTACGGGAATCGAACCCGGTTGCTTTGAAAAAATAAACTTGCCCTTTTCACATTTTCTTTTTAAATATCGATTGTGTAGGTCTTAAGCTGTAAATGTCTCTATGAAACATGATGTCCAAAATGAATAAAACGCATTGTTTTGGCATACTTTAGTTTATCATTGTAGGTGTTCTAAGACTTCTAAGTGACCACCTTTATTTCCAATACAATATTCAACACGTTCAGATAACGACCTTACTATTGAATTTTGTATTTTCATGTGGTGAATTTGCGTTAAATTTGACTCTATTGCTACTTTTAGGTCTTCAACGGTGTCATAGCTTGTTATGTAAAATTCATTCTTAACGTAACCCCACAAGAAATTTTCAAATATGGTTTAACACGTCACTTTAAGTGGACTTTTCAATTGATTATTAGTGTTTGATTACTGTAGATAACAAAACTTTCTAAAAGGATTAATGCAATGCTAATGTCACATGATATGGTGTATGTAACAAGTAGAGAGGTACAAAGCTACAAACAGCCATAGAGACAATTTTACATGTCTGAACTTGTTGAGTATTGTAAATACTATGATAAACAAAAGTATGCCAAACAATGCATTTTATTCATTTTGGACATCATGTTTCATAGAGGCATTTACAGCTTAAGACCTACACAATCGATATTTAAAAAGAAAATGTGAAAAGGGCAAGTTTATTTTTTCAAAGCAACCGGGTTCGATTCCCGTACATGATACAGTTGTTTTTTCAAAGAAAGTATGAATGCAGTTTTTATTTTTATCAAAATCGGTGACATGGTTCCTAAGAACAAATCTTAGTATCTCTTATAGTTTCAGACTTCCCCATACTGACCGTTTTGAATGCGCCACCCTGTATAACACAACCGTGGTGGGACAATGAATTCAAATAATGTTCAGTTCCCAGCAGTCTTATTCTTTCATTATTTCCAGCTCGCTTGCCGTGAGATAAGTGCTCTACTTACGATGTCAAAGATCCAAAGTACAGTTAAAAGTTTTTTTAATTGCCTACATGGTGACTAGAGTCAAGAGTTTTGAAAAGATAAAATTTATACGGTCGTACCTGCAAGTAAGTGCTAGAAAATTCATACATTTCTTACATTGTCATCCATTTCACGTCTGACATAATAACATGTTATAAATTTTTGAGTTAGAATATGTATAGATGCAGAACATAAACTGTATAATACAATATTCATAATAATTGATATTAGTCAAAACCGAAAAATAATGAATCATTCAATACCAAGGTTCGTATAATAGAATCGTTAAGCATTTGATGTAATTTAGATAATTATAATTCACTGTGAAAATGCAAATTAAATACTTTTCTGTTAAAACCTGAAACACTTTAAAAAAAAAAAATTCATCTCCGCTAATTGCAAAGGTTGTAATTTCTATGGACACCTCGAATCCACGTGTTGACTAGATAGTCAGTATTCAATGTCAGGTGATAAGCCATGTCGTCATTTACAAGCTCTAACTATTATCTGTTCGACGAACAGGTAGGTTTCCTCACAATGTTTGCCCTCACCGTATAATTCGATGCATTTCGTAAATGTGTTTTTATTACGAAAATGAACATAAAATTAATTACACTTTATATCCATTAGTACCTGCTCAAGCGGGATTTGAACCCTGTACCCACTGATACAGAGCCAAGCCCCAATGAACTGAGCTACGTTGAATTAACACTTTTATTGAGAGCCTATACTTTAAAAACCTATCGATACACGCATAAATTGATTCCGTAAGAAAATAAAATATCTAGCACGTCACGGTAACTGACAACATAGTCACATATATTAATCAAATTAGTTCTTGTTCATGATAATTATTTTCAATCTTGATACAAAAATAGGATGTGGGTTACTTTTAGTTTTGAAGTCGTATTAATTGAATATAAGTGCCATTGAGTATTCTTTGAATAATCTAAAAAAATGGATTATATTAGATTTATTCGATTAGATTATAATTTTATAGTTGAGTTTGCAAAATGATGAAACCAAACTATATGCTTAATAACCAATGTTCACGATTGAGATTCTAAGTTAAAATTTAAATCTGTATAAAAATTTAATTGTTCCACATATTATAAAATCTTCCGTTGTTAGGGAACACTATAAGTTTTTTTCCTATAACTACATTCTTGGTGCATTCTCGTATGTTATAACTCTCAATTCTTTTTAGTACCTTTTAGTATAATGTCATATCTGACACAATTTGTAAAGCCTTTGTCTCTTTGCACATAAATTATAAGCTTTAATTCATTCGGAGTCCATTATTATCAATTATACGTTCTTTTTATTTTCTTGGCTTACAACATATCATGAATATACATAGATCATTGATCTTCCTTTTATAATCTTCTACCTACGTTCAGAACGAAATATTGGGATTTTTAATAAATAAATGTGTCTCATCGTCGTAATTATATCCAACACTTGCAAAGTATTTCTTGTATTGTATCCTAACCCACTCAATCAAATTTCTACATCTAATAAAATCAATTTAAATTTATATAAAACGTTATAATTTTAAAGCGTTTAAAGAAAGTTTTTTCGTTTATTCGACCCTAAAAGGTAATGGACTAATTTTGCTGTGAGACCTCATTATATTTTGCTTATTTTTATAGCAATGTTTAAAGTATTTTCCAAAGTATAAATGTATTTTGCAGATTTACATATTCCATTAATATGTTGAGTACAATGGTGAGTACATATTTATACCACAGGTAATGTTTTTCAATACAATTCTTCGAAATTCCGAAACTGCATAGCATTGCTGTAAACGGGACAGCATAATATACCAATACAATGATTTGCAATATTGATTGGAATGGTTACTAACCTCAATAGTTTTCACTGGTTAACCAAATAACTTTTGCTTTTTGGGAAGATTAAAAGTTAATAAAATACGTCTACTAAACTAGAGGTTATAGCAAACATACTATAATTACTTGGAATATACTTCAAAAACGTATCTTTCATAGACAGTATAACCACATGTTTGCTTTTCAGATGATTTTTAAGTAATAAACGATGAACGTAGAAAAAGTGGTACATAACAAACTGTTTTTCTATAGAGATCATTAACTAGGGCATACATGGAATCATTGCAGAGATATCCTTAATATAGTTTCACAGTGACAAATCACAGGGATTTAGTTATTGTATTTATAACTTGAATTAAGTTATTGTATTTATTTCTTATTGAAAACTGTGTGAATCGTACCCTAGTATGAAAAATATTTTAGAAAATATATATACTTTTAGGAGACATAACACTGAGTTTTAGTCAATATTAGGAAAATGTCAAGTAAAAAACATTCATGCAAGCTTCATAAATAAATAAAATGTTGCCTAATGTAGCCTCTCTTCCCGACATATCATAGGATATCTAAGGAATTGGTCAATCAGCTATCACCTTATAATTGGTTATAATTTAGTTGGTTCGGCCGTTATGCCTTAGCTCTATTGACGAAAGGTGACATACAGGTTTACATAATCACTATAATGCTTCATCTCATTCATACATTCAGCATGTTAACTGCACTGCCTTCAACCTTAATAATAAACAGTTATTACGTACTAACGATCATCCAACCTTACCGTAGGACTCCAATGAGATGAGTTTTACGATAAAGTCTAGTCGACGAACCAACTAGGCGTGTATGTGTATGTAATACATAGTTAGTGATGGACTAGGTATAATAGATGAGCAATATAAATAGAAATATGAATGAATCATTGGTTAGCTGGTTCTCGATCATGGCAAATAGATTGGTGCAAAAAAGACGACAGTTGTTCGCAGCGATGTAAGGTTTAGAAACGTGACTTGACCAATGGATCGATAGAGCGTAGCGATTGGAGTAGTGGCTGGCACTCACCTGGCACTCGTGGCAAGTGTGCACCGAGTAAGACTGCTCGCAGTCGTAGCGCTCGAGGATGTAGGCGAAGTCACAGTGCACGCGCGACACCATCGCGTCCAGGCGCAGCAGGTCGTGCAGCGTGGCCTCGCAGCGCTCGCCGCCAGCCATCACGCGGGCGTGCGCGCTCTGCTCCAGCGCGGAGACGGGCGAGCGCTCGCAGCACGCCGGCAGCCGGAGGGAAGCCAGCCGGTGGGCCCGCGCGCCCTCGCCCATCGCGCACACGTGTGCAACGTCGCGCTCCGTCAGCGGCTGCAGAGGGGCGCCGCCGCCGCTGCCGCCGTCGCACGCCGCTGCCGGCACCGAGCACTGGTGCGTGTCGTCCCACGGCTCCGCGTTGAGGTCGCACGCGCTCAGCCAAGGGTTGAGGCGCGCGAGCGGGCTCACGGCCAGCCCCGCGGCCGCCATCAGCAGCAGCAGCAGCAGCGGCGGCGCTCGCATGGCGGGGGCGGCGCCGCTAGCGGGGGCCGGCCCGCCGGGCGCGCCGCTGCCTCATTCCGCATCGCGCATGGCGACTACTCGCGCGGCCCGGGCCGGGGTGGGCGCGCCGCCATGTCGCTCGCTCGCCGCTCGACTGGCCCCAGCCCGCCGCCGCCGCCGCCCCGCATCGATCGCCTTCCCTTGCGTTATGTAACGTGCGCGCGCAGCGAACGCCCGCCCAACGTGACCTCCGCCAGCACATGACACTACCAAACGTCAGACGTCCATCGCTAGCGCCACATCGCTGTTCCCTTGTCTCACTGGTGAATCTAGAACGACGATATAAACCACCCAACAGATAGCGCTCACCCGTTAATGTCACACGAGCAAAAAGTTTTTCTAGTTTTTACATAGATGGAGCTATTAAACATCGTAAATGAGGTAGAGATCCCGCCACATACGGTGGCAGTAGCCAAACTTGGAACTAAATTTGACGTTACCGCCATTGCGTGTTATTTTGTATGAAAGGAAAATTTAGTATTACCAGCGTTGTGTTTTTTGCCCACTCTTTGTAATTTTTATGTTTGTTAAGGGTGATTATAATAAATTGATTTCCGGAGTTTCTTGTTAGTTCTTCTCCAAGCTAGGGTCTCCGCTGATCTAACCTCGGTAAAAAATATGTAAAGACAATGCTCAGTGCCATGTTTGAAATAATAGTTTTAAGAGATTCGCGATTTATACTCATGATATAAGATATAAGGGTGTGTATAAGATTGATTGCAGCTGTGGGAAATCCTACGTCGAACACACTAAACGGTCTATTGCGGACAGAGTTAAGGAACACATAATATATGTAATATATAATAAGAAGGATAAGTCCCGTTAATTATTAATCATGTTTGAAATAGTTTAATAAACATATTTTGACTTTGATATATTAATTTGTTTTATTTGAGTTTATAGCTCTGCAACCAAAGACCGTTACAAATGAAACCTATAATGTATCGAGCCGTATGGCACAGTGAGTGCTAGTTTTGGCGTGTTTACTGGTAACACTGAATTACGCGACTGTGGCGACGCCTCCAACTGCCACCTTATGTGGCGGGATCTCTATTGTCCCACGTATCAATGAACATTTGTTAGTGTAGCCATGGTAACACTATAGTGCCATCATTTGCTTAATTTCAAGGTCTGAGAGACTTAATCGCTCAATCGAAATACAAAACCTCAGAGCTGTTATCTGCATGCCAGCATGTGGTTGGGTAGGTATGATCTTAAATCAGTACGCGCTGGAGTCACAAACACCATCATATTGCGGTAGATATATAAGCTTTTTAGATGAAATATACAGATTTAGGTATTGGAAAATTTTGTATGATAAATTAATGATACTGTTGATATTATCATCGTTATGTAGTTTTATAGATCTAATAGAAGTCTAAGTGAGACGAGTGGAGACTAAAAGACGAAAACGAGATCAGTTTACACAATATACATTCGGTAGTACTTGAATGGATCGGGAAGAATGACGATTCTTTGTTTCTATCCTATCCCTTTAGAGGAAAATCGGCGTGATATGTATATAGGTGTGAACTTATTAATAATGGAAGCAGGAGTATAAATAATAAATAATATTGTTCACCGAAATAAATTATAATGACTCAAAACGATTCGTGTGACTCTAAGCGCTATTATTGTGTAGGCATTCATCTTACCGATTTAGTGTGATGCCCGTAAACATTAAATGACGTCAATTGAAGCATGGACTCGCATTATTAGTTGTATGCTATGTTTTAAGAGCTAAGACCTGATAAGAATCTAATCAAGAATCGAGTAACTTAAGTATGCAGCACATTAATGACTTCTCAACTCGTGATGACCAATATAATCAGTTCTCTTGATATTTTTAACTTTGTCTCAACAGTGGTAAAGTCCACCTCAAAAGCAATAATGGAAGTGAAGCAAGCACGAGATTTTTGTTAGCGTATTAAAACGAAATCAAACCCGATAATGAATGTAACTAACTCAGCCCAGTAAGTGGCAGTCAAACTCTTTATCTTGCGTAGTTAATGACGTACTTAGAATCCGTGTCTTGTGGCCTCACAGAGTCGTGATGCAACCGATTTACAACAAACCAGAATAATGCCTTCAACTAAAAAACGAAGGAAAATCAACGCTATCGCTGACGTGCTATATCATAAATTCAACTGCCTCTGGCGAACGTGTTTAGCGGCCGACTCACAAACATTCACTTCTGAAGTTGATATCAAGCGAGCAACAACTCGATTTAAATACAATTTTCTTATAAAATAACTCTTTCTCAATAGTACAGTCGTTAGTGGTCTGATATTGCTAAACAAACTTGTGAAACTAGTGAGATTTTGTGTTTTTGAAGTGTTGATCACAAAGGAATTTATAAATAAAACAATAAGATCAATACCAGTGTATAATGGATGCAACAAGTAAGTATATTATGAGATAATTAAATATTCTTTTATCTGATTTATTCAGTTCATATCTTAGTAAATCAGTTGTCGGGAAATGTAAATATATCTCGTCATTGTTACATTGGTAGCCATTTCAATATCACACAATAACTTAGACAAATGTAGTAGTAAGTACCTGATTTCATTTAAAAAATATGATATGCCATAATTTTATTGCATAAACCTACGTATAATCTTTAATTTAGGTAGGTACTACTCCACCTAAGCGATGTCTAGAAAGATTGTTCTTCAGATTTTATTTTTTCTATTCTTACTACTCAAATATTCCGTGCCTACTATTCAATAATATAAAATTTAAAAAAAGAATTTCAATTATGCACTGAATCGTTCATTATACATGAATTCAAATTATATTATACGTACGTACATACGTCCTTCACATTAGTTTATAATAATGAACTTAAAACAACACGTGAACCCGAGCATGAATCATTGCAATAAATATTTACTTAATAGACCTTTATACTTATTCGAAATCTGTGAATCATTAACTTGTTCCTCTAATTAAGTTCGCACATTCGATCTTTCACAATCGTCCAAATAGATTTTGATAATGCGCTAAAGGTAATTTTCCACTTCCGCTAATTAAAGTATGGCATGATGATACATTAAAAGTCCTACTTAGTTATCTCAGTCATAGTCTGATTCGTAATATTTTATTGTATATATTATGCACCGGGTTACTCAATTCTTTGACTTACTCATATACAATAAATACAGTGTTAACACCGACGAGTATCTTGAACTGTTTAAAAAATGTAAAATCTTTTTGTTATTGTATTATGTTTCCTTCAAAATAAATATGATTAAAATTGATTAATACTATTTACGTAATACATACAAAGACACTTTCGTTTATTCCTACATAATCTTCTTAAGGGAGAAAATTATGAACGGTTAATTAGTCGCCTTTCAAAATGCCGGAAAGAAACCAGATAGTTCTATTTCACACCAGGCCCAAAGAAACACCAACTATTGACGTAATAGTGATAATATTAAGTAGGCCACTCTTACGTCTCTGCTGCGCTGTGTTTGATAATATTATATTAATTTAATTACCGTAAGCGCCTACTCGATTGTAATAGCAAACTGTGACACTTTAGCATAATTGATCTGGGGTTTCTGTAGAAATGTACTCTGCCTTAATAGTTATGGTGTTATGATGTATATTCTCACGACTTTTATTCCTTTTGGGGAACCGCGGTGAAAATGTTTCGTTATATTTAGCATCTTTCCAAATTATGAATATATCCAATCGGATTATAAATGATAGATTGCTACTGTATCGTTCAGTAATTTTCCTATTTTCTATGTACATTGGGGAAATGCACCGAATATGGGGAGGGAAAACATCGTGACAAAACCTTCTTGTTATCCGATTTCTTTCAAATGGTACTGATAGTATTGACTATCTGTTCAACACGTGGGTTTGTCGTGGCCTTAGTATTGTTACCTTCGAAAGTGCGGAGATGGACACCCGAACCTCTGATTACCCCGCAAGGATTTATGGTTGTGAACGCGTTTGTCGTTTGTCTTTTGTATCGTTCAATAGACACCATTTTCCTTTTCGTTTGTTATCGTAGAGACATAAAGCTTGTCGCAAACACATATCTAATTATAAACTCTGTTCCTTTTTCAGTGGAGAATAAAATTGGCCTTCCTCCGCCGTATGAGTCGACGGTGCGAAGACCAGAGCCTCCGCCTTCTTACTTCGGGAACAACCCTCCGCCGCCGCCAACCGCCGGGTTCGTGGTGCCGCCGCCAACCGCCCCACCTCGCACCACTGTTATCACCACTCAGCCAGCGAACAGATCTTCTAGGGGTAATATTTCGTATTCTGGCATACATACTATACTACTGTTTATTTACTACGTTTAGTACCCGTCCAAACTATCACAAAATATGCTGATGGTGATATATTAGTGATTATTTACTGTTCTTAATAACCATCCAAACCATCACAAAATATGCTGATGGTGAACTTGCGGGTTCGAAGTGGCATAAATCACAAACCTTTCAATTTCGAGGAAGTGCAATGGCTAACTTCCCTACTAGGGTTAATAGTTAGAAAGGTTAAGCCTTTTTGTGTTACTTTCAAAAGAAAATGTCAAAAAACCTTTAAAACTGTAAGTTATTTGGAGGTTTTAAAGTTGGGGAATATTGTTGATAGTTGCCCTAAGCATTGCAACTCAAGTCTTCAAGTCGCTTTTTTCAATATGCGGTGAAAAATAAGAACGGAAATATTTTTGCATCTCGTCATTATGTAAAAGAAAAAATGTTCTTTATAAGTACATTTGAACACCTGAAAAGAAATTATAGCTACATATACCTTATGTAAATATTAACTTATACTGTTTTTCTTCTTCCAGCAACAAGAATGGGCCCTGGACCCACAGGGACAACCTGCTCAACTTGTGGCAAACAGATTGTCACCAGGGTCGAGTACATGGCTAATAACCGCACGCACATAGCTTCAGCAGGTCTATGTGTTTTAGCTGGGTAAGCATTCCCCTATCAAACACTACACACTATTTACGTATCATAGATATAATAATAATAGCACATATCCTAGGCATTGAATAATGTCTAGAAATACGAGTAAAACCAGCACTATAAGCACTAAGTTGCAAATATATACTCCGACACTAAGTCTGATTTTGCGACAGGTATGCGGAACGTAACCAGATTTCTTTAAATGATTAAACGGGGTTTGTGACATAAACTGAAGTAAAACTTTATTGTGATCGATCTATGACAGTACAAAGTAGTAAAACCTTTCATCCTAAGTATATTATATATTTCAGCCTAGCTGCATCGTATATTGAGCCAACACCTTTTCACTGCAAAGTTTTTCATTATTGATGCTTTTTATTTGTGTCAATGTTATTTAGTGCAGTGAATAAAGTATTTTCTTTCTTTCTTTCTATATTTTATCATCCAGTAAAAAGTGTTCCTCATATCTTATATAAACCCTTACAGGTTTCTGCTTTTAAATTGTTATCAGATGCTCTGACATTGTTTATGATAATATCTGTTTTGTATTCCAGCTGTTGCTGTGGTTGCCTGTTTCCGTATTGCATGCGCTCGTGCAAGACTGCCAACCATTACTGCCCATCTTGCAAAGCTTTCATCGGATCCTATAGGGCCACATGATCTCTGAACAAACATGATACTATATGTTAATATAGTATCCTTTATTAAATAACGAATTTACTGGGTACTCTCCGTATAAATACCTGTTTATCGAATTAAGTTAGGTAGACAATAAATAGATATTATGCTCAAATACATACATAAATATCTTAATCTGTCGGATAACACTATGGGTATTTAGAGAATTTTTGTGATTGTTTGTGTATGGATAGATTTTATATTGTTAATAAACACTGCTTATTTTATCGGATTCTTAGGTTATCTTAAATTTGTATAGTTTTTGTAGTTTATGTTATTATAAGTCTCATTAAATAATATATATTTATAATGTTAAAAAAGATGTTAGCCAAAAGATTATTATTTAAGTTAACAAGTTATTGCTCACGTAACTATGCTAAAAGTTTGTTCTAGAATGGTTAAATAAGATTTAAACCTAAGAATTTTACCGTATTTAAATCAATATACATTAAATGGGTTTTTCATCATATATACATTAAATGGGTTTTTGAATTGTGTTCTTTAATATTGTGTTACTAAAACAAGTCCGTATTAAATTGAGTTTGCTTGATTTTAAGTGCGTATGAATAATTAAATAATTATAAATCGGGATCGTAATAAGTGCGCTGATATAAATGAAGTTATTGTGAATTTAATAAATATAATGAATTAGAATTGATCATTCAATTGAATTGATGATTAGAATTCATCAGTCAGCTAACGACCTTGTTTCCACTTACCAAACAGGGATTGAAAACATATCGCTTATGAATGAGAATAATTAATAATATTGTCATAGTATGTAAATATAATAGAAATGATTTTATTCTTAATTCTAAGGAATAATTCTTCCAATAGTTCAACGTGTAATAAAATATTTTTTTTGTTAAATCTTATGGAAAACATGTTCCGCGTACAGATAGAGTACCCGCCACATAAGGTGGCAGTTGGAGGCGTCGCCACAGTCGCGTAATCCAGTGTTGCCAGTAAACACGCCAAAACTAGCACTCACTGTGCCATACGGCTCGATACATTATATTGAGGTTTCATTTGTAACGATCTTTGGTTGCAGAGCTATAAACTCAAATAAAACAAATTAATATACCAAAGTCAAAAGTCAAAATATTTTTATTCAAAATAGGCCCTATCATAAGCTCTCTTTGAAAGTTATTTTATGATCTAAGTACAAATTAAAAAAACCATATATTGACAAAAGGAATATATATGAGTGAAGTGGAAGGGCGGTTACGTAGGGGCCGGCCTAATAAGACATATATGTAACAGTCAGATAGACGCTATATTGAAAAAAGGTGACGTTAGGAGTACCTATAACCGCCGAGAGTGTATTAGAGAATGTATGAATGTCAATGAAGCGAAAGTGGTCTGTCAGGATCGGGACAAATGGGGATCCGTGATCTCTGCCTACCCCTCTACAGGGAATCAGGCGTGATGTGTATGTATGTATGTAAAAAAACTATTTCAAACATGGCACTGAGCATTGTCTTTACATATTTTTACCGAGGTTAGTTCACCAACCATTTCGGCTGCTCAAGATGCCACGTCATGAAGACCACGACCGCTCTGATAAGAGCGTAACGATTGAGAAGAAGAAGTTCAGCGGAGACCCTTGGAGAAGAACTAACAAGAAACTCCAGAAATCAATTTATTATAATCACCCTTAACAAACATAAAAATTACAAAGAGTGGGCAAAAAACACAACGCTGGTAATACTAAATTTACCTTTCATACAAAATAACACGCAATGGCGGAAACGTCAAATTTAGTTCCAAGTTTGGCTACTGCCACCTTATGTGGCGGGTACTCTAGAGATCGCGCCACATACGGTGGCAGTTGGAGGCGTCGCCACAGTCGCGTAATTCAGTGTTACCAGTAAACGCGCCAAAACTAGCACTCACTGTGCCATACGGCTCGAAACATTATAGGTTTCATTTGTAACGATCTTTGGTTGCAGAGCTATAAACTCAAATAAAACAAATTAATATATCAAAGTCAAAATATGTTTATTATACTATTTCAAACATGATTAATAATTAACGGGACTTATCCTTCTTATTATATATTACATATATTATGTGTTCCTTCACTCTGTCCGCAATAGACCGTTTAGTCTGTTCGACATAGGATTTCCCACAGCTGCAATCAATCTTATACACACCCTTATATCTTATATCATGAGTATAAATCGCGAATCTCTTAAAACTATTATTTCAAACATGGCACTGAGCATTGTCTTTACATATTTTTTACCGAGGTTAGATCAGCGGAGACCCTAGCTTGGAGAAGAACTAACAAGAAACTCCGGAAATCAATTTATTATAATCACCCTTAACAAACATAAAAATTACAAAGAGTGGGCAAAAAACACAACGCTGGTAATACTAAATTTACTTTTCATACAAAATAACACGCAATGGCGGAAACGTCAAATTTAGTTCCAAGTTTGGCTACTGCCACCGTATGTGGCGGGTACTCTAGTATTATTTCTGCTGTCAGATTTATTAATAAAAAAATCTTAAATACAATCGCGACATAACGAATTTAATTAGGTTTTAATTAGGTGTTTTCACATTGTTTTACTCAACAATAGACTATTTCTGTACCATAAACTTTTCCAATAAAGTATCTTCAAAATGAAAAGCCACTTTTCATTTAACTGGTCCTGGCACCCCATTTATAAATTATTTACAAATTATAACATCAAATACCTTTACTAATTATCCCAAAAGGTATAACGAAGGTGTTACTCAAAACAATAAAAGGATGTTACGGTTTAATAAATAACTTTAATTTAAACTATTATGATACAGTAAACAGAAAATAAGTATTCATAATATATTTACAAAATAATTATCATCTTAAACCAATAACAATAAAAGCTTCACAACACAACATATTGTAAATTGGCTGAATTATGACTCGGTGTATCCTTTCAATTCCTTGCGAACTATTTAATGACTTAACACATGCAATATAATGGGTTCTGGTTGAATTGATGTCTTCTGCACCGAGAAGGTGAGGGTTCCGTACGCCTCATAAGTTTCGATTACTTTAAGATACAAAAGCCTTACTTGAACAAATAATGCTGGATCCTGCATAACGTAAAATTAATGTTACAATCAAAACCCGGATGGTCTTAATGTTAACGTCTCTGAATTTCTACTCATTCCTAAAAAAAGGAAATGAGTATTAAATTATCTATGTGGATACCATTCAAATATTGGTAAAATCATGCAATAAATTCTGGTTTTCAAAGTTAACAAAAGTTATTTGTACAAAATCGATTCAAAATTAAGATTTTTAAGATTTATAATTTTGTAGATATATCGAACGATATCTAATATTCGGTCGACTGAAAATTTATTGAAAAAAAAAGGTAAGTATATTTTAATTTCCTTCATATTTTAAATGATGGTTTCTAACAAATATAAGTATATTACTATATTTCTTACCAATTATAGCAGTTTCTTTCAATCTTTATGATCTATCGAACTTTTCTAGTTAATGCTAGTGAGTGTAAACTCACTCGGTTATTATATATACAGTATTTACCGCAAATTCTCTCAGCTACAAGGTTATACACATAGAGATCGCGCCACATACGGTGGCAGTTGGAGGCGTCGCCACAGTCGCGTAATTCAGTGTTACCAGTAAACACGCCAAAACTAGCACTCACTGTGCCATACGGCTCGAAACATTATAGGTTTCATTTGTAACGATCTTTGGTTGCAGAGCTATAAACTCAAATAAAACAAATTAATATATCAAAGTCAAAATATGTTTATTATACTATTTCAAACATGATTAATAATTAACGGGACTTATCCTTCTTATTATATATTACATATATTATGTGTTCCTTCACTCTGTCCGCAATAGACCGTTTAGTCTGTTCGACATAGGATTTCCCACAGCTGCAATCAATCTTATACACACCCTTATATCTTATATCATGAGTATAAATCGCGAATCTCTTAAAACTATTATTTCAAACATACCATTGTCTTTACATATTTTTTACCGAGGTTAGATCAGCGGAGACCCTAGCTTGGAGAAGAACTAACAAGAAACTCCGGAAATCAATTTATTATAATCACCCTTAACAAACATAAAAATTACAAAGAGTGGGCAAAAAACACAACGCTGGTAATACTAAATTTACTTTTCATACAAAATAACACGCAATGGCGGAAACGTCAAATTTAGTTCCAAGTTTGGCTACTGCCACCGTATGTGGCGGGTACTCTATACATTATGTAAAAATTGACTTTAGACGTTGTTGAGAGAAATTGTCAAAATAATAATTAATATTTTGCGCATGGAAACATATCCTAGTATAAATTGTAAAATATATTAGGAGTAAATTGTTAGGTATAAATTTACTATTTTCATTATTGTTACAATGTTTCGCTAGTTTAAATATTGTTGCTGTTTATGTAAAGGATATGGAATAATACAATCATTAATCTTGGCACTAAGAGTATAAATTGAACGACGGACAACGGTTGTTGTGACTACAGTTCAATTTCACATGAACTTTGATCTAGCGAAGTTTGTGCTGCCTTTAATATAGAATTGGAAATCTAATGATATTAATTCAATACAATTTTTATTTTACAAATCCACTTAATGTTATAAATACAGAGAGTTTATTAAAAAGGATCCTGGATTCTTAACACTTTAATTATACAATGTATAAACTATTCTGTACTAGATGACAATAAATTATATTACGGATTAGAAAATGGTGATTACAACGACATTGTTCTTGTCACCAAAACTCCAAACAATAGTGAGTAGCACAAACGATATACGACTGCTTCGGCGGTTTCCATAAGCACTCACATACCAATTGGTTGAATGTGCCGATCTTTTTTTGTTTATTATACCATTGCAGAATCGTGTTCAATGTGATTATACTAAGCATCAGTTTCATTGTGCATTAGAAGTCCTCAGGACTAAATAATTATTTTCTTAGGCGGATATAAGATGTTTTAAATTAATGGAGGAGATGGACTTAAAACAACTATATGACTATGTTCATCGCATATTTCTAACATATTCATATTGTACAGGTAAATAGTTAGCTTTTTTCTGCCCTAACGATTCTTATTAGAAAAAGTACATCATTTGTGATCTTAGCATTCCTAGGTAGTATGTGCATATCTTATACTATTCTAGATCTGGAGTATATTCCGAGGTATCGGTGGCACCTTGGGCAATAATGTTCGACGCTTTTCCACCTCTTCGTCACGTAAGGCAGAATACAACAGCATAACCACCTGAAACAGTATGTTTATCTTTGTGATTCATAAAATAGCACTACATTATATTTACAAACTATTTCGCATACATAACACATAACAATCGTTAGGGAAGTCACATGGCAAACCTATTAATTATGCTGAGACACAGAAAGCAATCACAGTAGATGGGACTTCAGATTTTATAAATAAAGGTTAAAGTTGCGATTAACAAGAACCACGTGCAATGGAAAGCAATTTCTCTATGTATTTATGAATGTCTTCGCATTGAATTACCAAGCACATCTGCAGTTGTACGAGGATGAAAACATCACTCGAAAATGAGATCTTTCCATCTGTGAAATTCAACATAGCCTTCAACCCGTGTCATTAGGTGTTGTTAGTTTAAATGTTGGTTTTTTTTTAAATAAATCTAAATTAATGGTGATATCACAATCTTTTATAACCATTAAGGGAACAGTTCTAATGACAATACTTACCAAAAGAGTAAGCCTAGGATTCCAGCAGCAATATGCGTTAAGGAAGTGGTCTTGTAGTGCGCTTGTGTCATCACATCTTCGAGACAGTAGGGACAACGCATACCCACTGGCTCTGACCCCACCTGCAGCAAGTCCAGCTCAACTGCGTCCCCATTATTGTCCAGATCCTGAGTGATAGGCTGGTACGCGTTTGTTTCCACTGGAATTGGTAATATGAGATAATTTTGTAAGTTTTCTTATACTGGAATGAAATAATAGAGATGTAAATAGATCTAGACTGAAATAATATAGACGTAAATAGATTTATAATTTTATAATCAAGTAGTTTTCTTTCTCCCTGGTAAGCTATAGAAGGTGATTAATGGGAAGCCACCTATTCCATGTCATGTCATCCCAATAGTTTAGATAAAAAGGTCCGAGAAAATGACTCCCAGATGAAATTCATTTTGAAAGGGTTTGTAGGGCATGTATGTCTGTATGTAATGAAGGAAATAATTGAGCGAGTGGAGCTCATGGTTTTAAGCTTTGGATTAGGAAACAGTTGAACAGTTTCCTCAATGTTAATGAAGTCTTCTGTTTTTCTATAAAAATTATCTTTGAATTTAATTGTAAAATACGAGTATGTAAGTCCTACGGCAATAAAAATGAGTTGTAAAGCTGCCGGTTTCTCGGATTAAATAACATAACTCTAGCAATGTTAAGTTGGATGTTGACTTTCTAACAAAGACTGTGTTTCGAGTGGTCAACGGTTACAAATATCTATATGATTAATAACTAGTTTTTAAATAATAAAGTTACCTTTATTAACCCGACGTTTCGGTTACGTTGCAGTAGTCATGGTCGACGTCGTCGGGTTAATACAGGTAATTTTATTATTTAAAAACTTACGCGATAAGTCCCGTTAGTTATTAATCATGAGTATAAATCGCGAATCACTTCAAACTATAAATACAAATATCTAGTTCTTCTAGTAGGATTCATTCGAGCTCTAACTACCCCGAAACGCATTCCAGTTGCGATTTATTTGATTTGAGAGTCTAATATTCATTTAATATTAGATCATTTGCCCGTACTAATTTGGGACGTAAAAAACACTAATTAGGTGCCGTTCTTCTCAGTATATTGTACTAGGCGACTAGGTGTAAATGGAATCTATTGAGTGATGGACTAGCAACTTATCGCCAATGTTCCGTATGATATAACATCATAACCCGTTAATGATAAAAAGTAACTTAGGATATAAATTTTATCGTGTTGCCGAGGTTCTGTCCACCTCGAAAAGGATTAAAGGACGTAAATGTATATTAATATTAGATTATGTTATAACCAATTAACTACCAGTACAAATACGCGATATCTCTTGCATTTCAAGTACGTATTAACAGCTAAATGTAAATAGTGTAGATTAAATAGAGCAAAATTAAAGTTCGTCAATAGCTTCTAACAAATATTACACATATTATGTATTTTCGATAGGGTAGCATATATTAAAATGTCCTCTCTTTTATAACCGAGTACATTTGATTTCGTTTGCCTCAATATTCAAAAAATACAGTATACTGATAGTCATTTCGTAGTTTAGGGTCAGAATACAAATAATATAGATATTTTAGCATCACTTAGTTTATATAAAGAATTATCACTAAATGTCTGAAAGTTATTTTCACAATAATTATTATATTAAAGTATATATATATATATATTTCAACAGTTATGGTCACATGAAAAGAATGTTCCTATGCAACAAAGACTGCTCGGTGTGAAATTAAAATCTGTATAGAAAATCAACACATTACTTACTTATGTAGACTCAGTTCTTATGACGTTTGTAGTTATAGTTGATAAAATAAACTGTTAAATGTTACGGTACGTTAAATAATACAGATATTTTTACACTAATTTCATAATTTCACTTAGAATTTCTATTAAAAACACTCACTAAACTCGATGTAACGATACGATAAAATAATTAAATCCCTATTTTCCTTTACCATAAACACACAAACATTTTTAGACACGTAACATATCCGTGTTATGCACTAACAATAAACAAACGCTGCATGTATTAGAACACACACTGCACTGGCGATTAGAACTCGCCGATATCGATTTAGCCACGTATATCTCAAGAAGGTGATAAACAGTAAAGCAATAGCCTAGTTCCATTGCCTTGATAAATAGAAGATAAAAACAAACTAATAATTCCTAGATAATTCTAGTTAATAATTATATGAGGCGATTAGTTAACATTACGACCATGATCTCCGCCTGGTGTCAGGGGGCTTGGTTTGTTTCTTAAAGACACCAGTTTTACTAGTTTACTCTAAATCTACGATCTTAAAGTTACGATGAACTTATTCTTGTACGCTGGCTACTATCGTAAATGATTATGCATCTATCCTATACCATCATTTCTGCAAACAACTACAACACTCGGACTCTGCTGGCATCATTAAATTTGTTTTTAAATTTAAATCAAAACATGAATGGGACGATCGTAATTTGTGATATACATAATAATAAACAATATTAATAACAATAAAAAGCGTTTATTTAAAGCGACGTTTTCAATATACAAATAAATTCACATCCCTTACGAAAGTAAAGGCGGGACGGCCAGAACGTCAAAGACACAATAATATCGCGTAGGTCACTCTTTACCATGAATATTGGGGTAGTGACGTCATTTCAACCATAGATGACAGGTTCCCAGCGCTAAGACCAAAAGAGTCAATGTATCCTAGTCCTTGTACAGAAGTCCTCGTAGTCGTCTCCTATGACATGCCGGGAAGACAACTATGGGCATACTTTATACGTCCCAGAATACGTCCCGAACAGTAATTAGGGATTGTCACGATTATATGAGTTTTTTTTACAAAATTTGCATTGGTATAAACACTTCAAAATTGTTTCGAGGAATATAGGGATTCGCGTGAAAATGATACTAAACAGCTGAAAAAAATGTCTACTAAAAAAACCTCCAAAAGTTACTTCCATTCCGAGTGGTGTTCAATAAATTTGGTAGTGTTGCTGAATAGAGGTCAAAAGAGGCCTTGCTTAGAGGTATAGAATAATAAGAAGAAATAGTAAGTTGTGGGTTTATAGTAATAATAAGAGTATAGACCATAATCAATGCCAGTTTGTAAATATGTATATAAAGTTGGAATCTTCAAAAGATCTTGGAGATAGTTATCTATCTAAGTTAAGAACGAAAGTTATAACATTGTATACACCCAGCAGGATGTTGTTGAAATTTAATGTGATATTGAGAATCAACCATAAACTCTTTGAAACGATAACTAACATCCCTCTAACTTTATCAATATGGATAATATCCAAACTATTGTTAAAATCCTACAATACTTCCTGTATTCATGATGGTCTGCTCGATAATCGATTTTTATTTATTTATACGAGTAATCTGCCGCTAGGATCCAGATAAGGAACTAAAGCACTAGATGAAGCATATAATGTGCCTTAAATAAATGATTTCGTACCAGTACAGCGCATTTCCAAGCCCTTGAAGATGTTTGTAGCCACAAAGAAAATAAACGCGCACTTTGTTTAGGGTGCTTGCTGACACTGACATTCATCCCTATTAACAGCGCCTGCGTAGAAAAGCCAATTAGGGACGGGATCATTTCTTGGCTTTTCATGGAAAATCTGTGCCTACCAAATTTGCAACTACTATAATAATAATAACAATGTTCGTGGATTAATTTTTGTGCTTAAAAAAATGATATAATGTTTATACATAAACGTTTAACCTAACCCGTTTCCCTATAAATGAGTAGGCAGGGATTACAGAACCCATTTATCGCGATCGTAGCAAACCACTATCGCTTCATTGACACTCGTTCGTCCCGGAAAAGCATCCGTGTTCTCTGTTATAAATATTTTTAATTTCACCTTACGTATAACGCATATTTAATACGAATAGTGACATTTATTTTAATCAATCGATACGAGGACAGTGTAATGCTAGAGGATAACTGGGCGTTAGGTATCAACGGGTGCGCATTAATTAGATAAGTCTTATTAGTGTGTATATTTGTCTCGGCGTGTAGTATCGGAATTAGATATTAACAGCTGAAGGATGTTTGTTGACTAGATCTGTGTACAAAATTAATGAACGTCTACTCTCGTTGATTTGATGATGGTTGATGTTCAGTGGCATAACAATATGAATTTGGTTACAAAATTTGATTTAGAGTTGAATGTTTCGATAACAGAAACCTGTTTATTCCTATAAATAAGTGACTGTTCACGTCTGATGGCTAGGTATACAGTCACGCAAATAATGTTGGTTATTACTCAGTGAACTAACTATCAGTGGCCAAAGATATAATAGCCATTCTTTTACTAAATATATTTTCTTATAAACATAACATACATTACATTCCGACTGTAATTCCTTACTTAGGTAATAAATACAGGTTCTAATATGTACAACAGTTAGGTACTCATAGAAGCGTAGAATTGTTAGTATTGTATCTAAGTAAAACAAGCACGAAACAATCCAATACTCATTATTTACAGTCAATCTTAATATCCGTGTAATGCGTTCATTGATGTTAATGAATACGGTTTTCAAAGCACGAGATGATTATATTTGTTTTTACTAAATAATGTGTATTAAAAAGCTGCGCTGGGGAAATTGCGTTTCAAGTATATATTAAGCTGGGTGTGAGATGGGCATTCAGGAGATTCAAGCCTCTGACTACCCCGCCATAATAAAAAAGGGAGTGTGTATACACAAGTCGTGAAGCGTATATTATGTTATGTTTTTATTTCAAACATGGCACTGAGCATTGTCTTTACATATTTTGAATTAAGAATTAAGAAAGTTGTGTTTGCTCACTTTCTTTGTAATTTTTATGTTTGTTAAGGGTGATTATAATCAATTGATTTTCAATTGAGTTTCTTGTTAGTTCTTCTCCAAGCTAGGGTCTCCGCTGAACTAACCTCAGTAAAAAATATGTAAAGATAATGCTCAGTGCCATGTTTGAAATAGTTTTTTTTAATTTATACTTAGATCATAAGATAACTTTCAAAGAGAGCTTGTGATATTAATAATGTTGAATAAAATATTTTGACTTTTGACTTTGATATATTAATTTTATTTTATTTGAGTTTCTAGTTCTGCAACCAAAGACCGTTACAAATAAAACCTATAATGTATCGAGCCGTATGGCACAGTGAGTGCTAGTTTTGGCGTGTTTACTGGCAACACTGAATTACGCAACTGTGGCGACGCCTCCATCTGCCACCTTATGTGGCGCTAATTCATCCAATTCCCTATTATAGAGTATTCGCCACATAAGGTGGCAGTTGGAGGCGTCGCCACAGTCGCGTAATCCAGTGTTGCCAGTAAACACGCCAAAACTAGCACTCACTGTGCCATACGGCTCGATACATTATATTGAGGTTTCATTTGTAACGATCTTTGGTTGCAGAGCTATAAACTCAAATAAAACAAATTAATATACCAAAGTCAAAAGTCAAAATATTTTTATTCAAAATAGGCCCTATCATAAGCTCTCTTTGAAAGTTATTTTATGATCTAAGTACAAATTAAAAAAACTATATATTGACAAAAGGAATATATATGAGTGAAGTGGAAGGGCGGTTACGTAGGGGCCGGCCTAATAAGACATATATGTAACAGTCCGATAGACGCTATATTGAAAAAAGGTGACGTTAGGAGTACCTATAACCGCCGAGAGTGTATTAGAGAATGTATGAATGTCAATGAAGCGAAAGTGGTCTGTCAGGATCGGGACAAATGGGGATCCGTGATCTCTGCCTACCCCTCTACAGGGAATCAGGCGTGATGTGTATGTATGTATGTAAAAAAACTATTTCAAACATGGCACTGAGCATTGTCTTTACATATTTTTACCGAGGTTAGTTCACCAACCATTTCGGCTGCTCAAGATGCCACGTCATGAAGACCACGACCGCTCTGATAAGAGCGTAACGATTGAGAAGAAGAAGTTCAGCGGAGACCCTTGGAGAAGAACTCACAAGAAACTCCAGAAATCAATTTATTATAATCACCCTTAACAAACATAAAAATTACAAAGAGTGGGCAAAAAACACAACGCTGGTAATACTAAATTGACCTTTCATACAAAATAACACGCAATGACGGAAACGTCAAATTTAGTTCCAAGTTTGGCTACTGCCATCTTATGTGGCGGGTACTCTACTGCGATGTTCAAAAGACGCACGTGTCATAAGTAGTTTAATTGCGTTGAAGGTGCATTGAACTGAACAACTGATTATTAAACTAAACATGGTTGAATTGAAACATACATACATGGCTTTGCAAACGCTGCGTATGGAATAAAGTTGTTAAATATAAGTAAATGAAACACACAATGCTGTATGCGTTTTGAAACTACACCTTATTCATAAGTTTACTTATTAGAAAATAAGAAACTGTAAATTAAGTTTAGTAATTATCTGTTTTCGAGATGGATGTAGATTTGCTTAGACCGGGCACAGTGCCTATATCACCAGACACAATTTTGTGGTTTGAATTCCTTTTAGATCCAAATTTGTTGAAAAAACATCTAAGTAAACCAGCCCCAGGTATGTATTTTGGAGTTCTACTATTAAAAAAGCCAAAATATTGAGACACTATATTGTACATTGACTTTTAACTGCTCTGAATTATAGGATATACTGTAACAAATACTACATCAATATACAGTAAATTCTCCACACATTCACTGATCATCCCTCAACTACGACCTAATACGACAAATTAGGCCACTACTATATCTGACAACAGCAATGAGTATATTAAAAACATGTCAAATACAATAACTGTAGCATTAACTTGTTTTTCAGATCCGTCAGCTTGTGAATTAATAGTAGAGTTCCTCTCTGTTGAGATAAAAGATGGAACAAAGCAAGTAAGTGAAAGGATTGTAGATGTTGATTCTCCGAGCAGCCCACAAGCTGGGTCAGGCGGAAATGGTTTTGTATTAACCAGGAAACAACTGGCCCTTAAAATATTGGCACTCAAAGTTGCAGCACACTTGAAATGGAATTTAGGTTTGTACCTTTTTATTAAGGAAAAAGAGAAGTTCGTACAAAAGTATGTAAAAAATTACAAGCAAACTGTAGTTTTTAGAGATTCGGGACTTATCGCGTAAGTTTTTTATATAATAAATCAGTCTGCCCGTGACCATAGCTGCTGCAATGTAGCCGAACGTTGGGTTAATAAAGATAACTTTATTATATAAAAACTTACCTTAAACAAAATCATAAGCAAACTTTAGTTATTATTAAAAGAGAATGTTATTGAAATTTGAGTAGCCCCTCTGATGACTTAATACTTTATTAGGTTTCAAGTAAGCAGTATACTTTAAAATATATCCTTATTTTTCTAGATATCATTGAGACTCAACTTCCACCGCAAATCCAGGAGCAGTTGATGAAAGATCTTGTTTACATGGCAACAGAGGGTGCTTATTCAGTGCCACCACAGGTATGTTGAGTTCTAATTTATCATTAAGAATCTTTAAAATTCAGAAATATCGCTACTCTTGATAAGCTGCATGAAAATTATACTTTGTTGGATACATTTATGAGAATATATGTTCATATAGAAGTGAATATCACTTTATTGTGAAAATATTATATATGGTATATTTGTTTCAGGATATACCTGAGACCCTTCTACAGAAACCGCATGTGCAATTCGCCTTAATGCTTTATCATCAATGGATTTTAAGGTTTCCCTTGAAGGCAGCATTTTATACAAAATCAGCTAAAGCACCATTCCTACTGTGAGTAGAGATTTGATTAGAATATACTTAGATACCAAATGCTATTTCTTCTCAATAAATAAATAGAAATACTATTAAATTAAAGTAATTTATGCCATTTACCATGCAGGATGATAAAATAAGGTTTGCTTTTCTATCACCGCAATTACGCAAATTACATTATTATAAATTCCTCAAGTTATTACATACCCAATCATTAATACCTATCTTCTCTTACAGCTCAAGTATGCCAGCAGAAAACTGTTTTAGTACCCTCAATCCATATTTAGAAAAAGTGCACAGATTCTGTGAACTATCAAGAGCTCAAAGTATCAGGTTTTTAGAAGAACTAATATCGTTCTATGAGCACAATGATTCAAGCAACAAGGATGTGAAGAGAATCCGAATACCAGTCATGGAAACCTTTGTGCATCTTACTGAAGATACTTTAGAAATGAATCATAATTGGTCGGCAGGTAATGTTGTGATAACCCAACACGAACTATTGATGCAAGTTGACTATGACCTGTGTGCCAATTATTTCTTTTACTGTCAGAATGATCTGGCCAAGAAACATATTCTTGGTTGCTTTGAAAAGTGGAATTTGTTAGAGAAAGAACCAAATACAGCCACTGGGGGTCAATTACAATTTGCTGTGGTCAAAAAAGATGATATTTTAGGTTACATCCGAGCACTAAACTTAGCTTCAGAAGTTCTCAACGAAGAACCTTCTTTGATTCAAAAACTACAAGAATGTATTTCAAATAAGTATAATGGGCTAATAAATGTTTTGCAAGCAGATAATTTAACCAGAGAGATTTCTCTAGTTCATAGACAACATATAGAATTGGATATAGCGGGAGCAATTTCTGCAGGTTGTTATCCCGCAAATAATGATCTATTAGATCGTGTGTCAGCGCTCAATGCCGTAAGATACGCTTTGGAAGGTGGTATACCATCAACAATGCCTGATTTCTTATCTAAATTTAAAACAGTGGGGATAAAGTTCTTTGATATATTTTTCTGGGCTATGGCTCCAGTTTTGACCTCGAATTTATCTCATGAAGACTGGCAAAACTTGCGGGTTTTCTTTCTACATTTAACAACATCCCATAGTCGTCTGCCCGTTGATAGAATAGATGAGTACATGAAGAAACACGTAGGAGAAACAGCCCTCAACATAAGAAGAAAGCTTATAACAGACGAAGAATTAGCGTCAATTCTAAACGACATACAAGCTAACGATGACGAAAATATGGATCTTCCCAAAGAGATAATGACTGAAGATTGGGATATTTCTGATTTTGACATAAAAACCGTCCCAGAATTGGAAATGGGAAGACTGAAGAAACGTTTAGTGGAAGCTTCAACCGCCGACGATATTAGAATGATTTTGATCAAGCTAGCAACGATGACGCCTTCGCTATCTCTTTGGAAGATAAGCCCTACTTGGAAACCTCCTGGGGGTTTGTCTTATGCGTTGACATCGTTACCTCGGGGTTTCCTGCAGGATTTTGGCTACGTCGTGTCCGGAGCGGCTAGGTCCCGTGCAGAAGTAGGTTCTGCTAGACTAGCTCTGAATCTTTTATCGGTTTTAGAAAACGAAGCGAAAGGTCAACTCAGTGGTACTAATGATCCTAATCTGTACAGACTCTGTAAGTTACTGTCGTGGGAGGTTTTGTTCTTTCAAGTGAATGTGATGTTGAATGAGTGGCCTAATCACCGGATTAACTTGACGTCGTTGGCTAATAAGTGCAAGGCGTGTATCGCGGCGGCCACTTCGGGGGACAGCGTGGTACCAAGACCTCAGGTAAGTTTGTTAATAAGGACAGCTTAATGATAAGTTAACAGTCACGTTTTTTCGTGATTTGTTAAACCCGAGAAATGACACAAAGTTTCTACATCCTAAAACATAGTTTTGTTTTAAAAAGTATTCAACGCAGAATTCATTCGTCGTGTCATATAAGTCATAAAATGTCTTTAGTGCACTTTTTTAATAGATAATGTACTAATTACTTTTTAAATAGAAAGATTTATTTACATTTGTCTTTTCATACACGTATCATATCATCGATCATATCACTATCAATTTCTTCCGATCTTAGCAAACCAGTTTCCACCTCGTCATACATACTCATCGCTTATACCTCCTTATACCTCTAACCTCTTTCACTGTATTGCCAGGTAGTAGACTACAGTTGGGTGTGCCTGATAAACACGTGTGAGTGGGAGGGCGCGGCGGCCTCTAGCGGCACGAGCGAGGCGGCTGCGGCACTCTGCGCTGCCTGCTTCGAACTGCAGAAGGGCAAGGGTACCAGGAAGTTCTCCAGGAGTATATGGGACTATGGTAAGGGGTTAACATACTATAGTCTATTCGCGTTAAGTAAATAGTGACGTCATTATATATAGAGGTTAAACTGACCAATGAGACGTTAGTTAATGAGATAACAATTCACATCGACCAATTGCAGACGACGAATTGGTTAAATCGTCGGGACATGATGACATCACTATTTTCTTAATGCGAATGTACTATAGTGAAGGCAAATGTATTATGTATATATAATGCTTGTTCTATGATGAGGCATTAATTAGTTGTTAGTGTAAAAAGAAGCAGTGCATTACAGCAGCATGTTTTACAGTAGTTTAAGATATTTCCTTGGTCTTTCAAATGTTTTTATTCGAAAATACTCAGAGCAATACATGATTACGCATATTTGGGTTTTAGTTTCCGTGTAAATAGTTGTATTTTTAACTAGTTAGGCACATACAAATAAACACCGCTTATTTCGGTTTGAAATTCCGTTTAAGTAGTTGTATTTTAAACTAGCTATGTACCCATGATTAATATCTAACGGGACTTATCGCGTAAGTTTTTATATAATAAAGTTACCTTTATTAACCCGATGTTTCGGCTACGTTGCAGCAGCTATGGTCACGGGCTGTTGATAAGTCCCGTTAGATATTAATCATGAGTATAAATCGCGAATCTCTTTAAACTATAGCTATGTACTTACAATAAACACATGATAAAAATCAATAGAACTTTATATCTGAACACCACATAACATCTTTTTTTCTATTTCCAGCTCTATCAATATACAACAACGGTGCCAATGGGCCGGTGAAAAGGAACGCAGCCGGCACTGCCGCCTACCCCAAAGACTATCCCAACGCCATCGCCGAAGCTCGATCTCAGTTCAACGCCTTCCTATCGACGTTAAGAGAACCACTCGTGATCAGCGTGATGCTGTCCCTCCTTGCCAGGATTCACAACATCCTAGTCGATGATAGCAGCTGTGAACTGTTCATGGATTACATAAACCTATGGCCGGCTAATATAACGAATTCGAATAATTATAACGTGAAGTACGTGCTGGAGTCGTTGACGGATCTTCTGGATAAGTCGCTCAAGTTTTACCCCTATAATCCTTCGTGGTGAGTATGAGATTCATATTGTTTTTCGTATAAGTCAAATTTGAGGTAATACAGGCTAAAATAGCATGTCCGTAAATTATATCTAAACTTATTAGTCGGATTTATTACAATACTTTGCTACAGTTTGACCAAAATCGTAATCTTACACTCTACAACCTTGAGCGGTTTTTTACATCTTTATTACAATGAGTTGCTTAGATTTATACAGCAGATCATTCACAACTTTCACGCTTATTATGTAACCATAACTTAAGCATAGATGAACGAACCAGAGCTTAGATATCTTATAATTAACTTCAAAATTACTTATTCGGATCTGCTTTTTAATAAGCATCTTTTCATTATCAGGCTAAGACTATACGGTGACATCGAAGCAGCGGGCGGCCGTTGGTCGTCAGCATTACGCTACTACATTTGTTCGTACGCGTCCGCAACCTGGTACTTCGCCAAGCGTTCGTCAGAAGAGTCAGCCTTGGCGAAGCGCGCGGCTCGGTGTTGCCAGCAACTGAGCGCGCCCGTCCAAGCCGCGGCGCTTTGCCAGTTGCCAGACGATATTGACTACACGACGGCGTTCAAGTGCCTTGCGGAAAAGGTGAGTTTCATTATGTTGTTTATGGGTAGGACAGATAATTATGTAGTATAATTCGACGTTGCTCAGTTGTTTGGGTCTTGACTCTGTATCGAGGGTACAGGGTTCAAATCCCGCTTGAGCATGTTCCAATGGAAATTAAGTTTAATGAATTTCTATGTACATATTCATAATAAAAATACATTTACGAAATGCGTCGAATACTACGGTGAGGGAAAACATCATGAGGAAACCTACCTGTTCCCCAAATAGGTAATAGTTATACAGGGTGGCGCATTCAAAACGGTCAGTATGGGAAAGTCTGAAACTATAAGAGATACAAAGATTTGTTCTTAGGAACCATGTCACCGATTTTGATAAAAAGAAAAACTGCATTCATACTTTCTTTGAAAAAACAACTGTAACCAGTACGGGAATCGAACCCAGTTGCTTTGAAAAAATAAATTCGCCCTTTTCACTTTTTCTTTTTAAATATCAATTGTGTTGGTCTTAAGCTGTAAATGTCTCTATGAAACATGGTGTCGAAAATGAATAAAATGCATTGTTTTGGCATACTTTTTTTTGGCATACATTACATACATTCTAAGTGACCACCTTTGTTTTCAATACAATATTCAACACGTTTAGGTAACGATCTTACTATTGAATTTTGTATTTTCTGTGGTGAATTTGCGTTTCTATTGACTTTATTGCTACTTTTAGGACTTCAATGCTGTCATAGCTTGTTTTGTAAAATTCATTCTTAACGTAATCCCACAAGAAATTTTCTAATATGGTTTAACACGTCACTTTAAGTGGACTTTTTAGATTGTTAGTTTTTGATTACTGTAGATAACAAAACTTCCTTAAAGGATTAATGCAATGCTAATGCCACATGATATGGTGTATGTAACAAGTAGGGAAGTACAAAACTACAAACAGCCATAGAGTCGATTTCACATGTCTGTAGAATATTGTTACGGTGTATGTAAACTACTATGATAAACTAAAGTATGCCAAAACAATGCATTTAATTCATTTTCGACACCATGTTTCATAGAGACATTTACAGCTTAAGACCTACACAATCGATATTTAAAAAGAAAAAGTGAAAAGGGTGAATTTATTTTTTCAAAGCAACCGGGTTCGATTCCCGTACTGGTTACAGTTGTTTTTTCAAAGAAAGTATGAATGCAGTTTTTATTTTTATCAAAATCGGTGACATGGTTCCTAAGAACAAATCTTCGTATCTCTTATAGTTTCAGACTTTCCAATACTGACCGTTTTGAATGCGCCACCCTGTATAGTGCTTGTAAATGGCGATATGGCTTACAACCTGTCACATTGAGTAATGACTATCTGGTAAGACGTGGGTTCGAGTTGGCCATATGGTGGTAGAATTACTACCTTCGCAATTGCGAAGATGGACACCTGAACCTCTGACTACCCCGCAAGGGTTAATGGTCGTGATTGCATTTGATTGTTTTGTTTTTTGTAGGACAGAGTAGAATGGAATTTGCTTTCTTTCTGACACATGTCTACTACATGTTTTGAAGTTGTTTTAAATAATTGAAGCAATAATACTTCTATTTACATATATGTCTTCAACAAAGAACTTGTATCTAGAGGTCAGTGTTGAAAACCACCAACACAAGTCACACTATGCTTGTCTATGGACGTACTTAATATGCATGCATTTAATAATATATATTTTTCTATAGAGACGTAAAAACTGACTTTCCTTTCCTCTCTTTTACTCCAGACAATAAACACGGCAGACGCAATGGACGGCTACTATTGTACGTTTTGGGACGGAACCATTCTAGAGGTAGCCACGGCCATGAACTCTCGAAGGGGCGAAGGTGGTCGCCGCGGAAGGGCCATGAAGGCTACTGGGGCCCTTGAGCTCAATTCTAACAATAATGAAGATATCATTCGAGAAGCGTCGGCTGTGAGGCGGGCAAGATTACTAAGGGCCTTGATGAAACAATATGTAGGGTGAATTGAATTGAATAATAATAAATGAGAATTTTGATTGCAGTTGTTTTGTTTTTTGTGTTGGGGAATAGTGATGTGGTGCATAATGAAATACTATCTATCAGAATAGACTATCACAGAAGAGTAAGTTATTTTATTTTGACTTGCTAAGTGTTTCGGGGATTATAGCGGTGAAGGTTGTGTAGTATTCTATATCAGGCTGACTTATGACTATATAACTGAAACCAGTTTGACACCGTATTAATATCTGCAGAATAAAAGAATAATAATTGAGGGAGATATTGAACGTAGAGTGTGTGCAGGTAATAAGATTAATGAGGCCATGTATAGTGTTATGGGTAGCCAGCTGGTTTCTCAATCGGCACGTATGGCTATCCATAGGGCTGTGCTGGTTCCAACATTGACTTATGGTAGTGAAAGTTGGGTATGGCAAAAGAAGCATGAAAGTAGAATCAATGCCGTCGAAATGCGGTCACTGAGAAGCATGTTAGGAGTGACATTAAATGATAGAATTAAAAATAGTGTGATAAGGGAAGGTTGCGGTTTGAAAGCAGATGTAGTGACTAAGATTGAAAAGAGCATGCTTCGATGGTTTGGACATGTTATGCGGATAAATGATAGCAGATTGACAAAAGGAATATATTTGAGTGAAGTGGAAGGGTGGTTACGTAGGAGCCGGGTTAATAAACCATATAACAGTCAGATAGACACTATATTGAAAAAAAGAACGAACGAACGTAACGAGTACCTATAACCGCCGAGTGTGTATAAGAAGATGTATGAGTGTCAATGAAGCGATAGTGGTCTGTCAGGATCGGGACAAATGGGGATCCGTGATCGAATCAGGCGTGATGTGTATGTATGTGTGTAAATTATACAACCTCTTTTTTGCGAAATTAATTTATTCTGGTACAAGGTGGTTTACAACGTAAAGCAAGAAAATATAATATACTAGTTAAGTTATTGCTGACTGCAATTTGTATTAACATACATTCTATGTTTACACATATATTTTCAGTTGTTGCTATATTAAGTTCATTACGATATTAATCAACTAAAACTATTATCACATAAATATGAATAACTAGACCGTAAAAAGTAATTTTATCAATTAACATAAAACAATTTATCTAATGTAAAACAAAATATATTCCAGATTTTTCCTACAGCAGGATTCTATCTACTCAGTTTAAGTTGCCATGCAATCAACGTTTATAATGTTACTTATAATAAACAGATATTTCATAGTAGGTTTGCAAGGTTTTCCAAACAATGTTATTTTACTTGTCCTTTTATATACTACAAAATATATCAATAACTATATAAATAAATAATTATAATGAACAGAACTATAATTCTTGAAACGGAAACATTATACAATAAATAAAATATAATAAATCTTCGTCATTATTTGCATAAATACTGAAACTTTTTTGTTTAATCTTATCATTTGATACTCAAATGTTAATTTACTCCACATTTATTATTTAACTAACAATTGATTTACCACGTAACATTTACCTACTGTCATAATTATCACATTACTAAATAGGCTGGTAAATTAATAAATGTAGGGAAATAGGTAAGTATGTTAGGTTGAAAAGAAAGTTTGTAGCATACTAAATGCTTTTTTAATTTCGTTCACTAAACTAAAATGTTATTAAAACTATATCGACCTCCATTACGTACCCAGTTTTAAATTCGTTCTTTAATTTTCACAGCTTAAAGTTTTAGTGCAAAATTTTATGTAAACAGTTTCATTATAAAATACTTAAATCAGCGTTTAATATCTATATGTATGTATGTAAATTAAAAAGCAGATGAGCTTTATAATCGTTACATAACACGAGACGAGTTTGAACGAGATGTCATTGATGAAATGCTTATGCCTAGTAGAGTAGTAACCCAACACTCAAATAGTGCTTTCGAAATTGAAGTCTTGTTTACGGTGACTGTAATCACTAGGATCCTTATCCCTTCATTCCCTCATCCCCCATCCCTTAATTTTTTTAGGTAAAAGTCACCACCAAAAAGGTTGAACACTGACTGTCTCAATGCATATTTTCATGAGAATAATAACCAGCTCCTTGTCAAAGAATAGCCATATGACTTTAATTCTCTAAGTCGCGTACGGCTTGGTTACGTTCTTACGTTAATTTTAGGATAATCGTTAAATCTGTAAGGGATGGGACACTAGAATAGTATCATGTTATCTGCGCCGTAACTTAAGTTATAATATTGTACCTGCTAATTCAATTCACTCGCGTAATTTGGCGTTCTTATTACATTATATATCTGGTATATATTATGGATATTACTTACACATGCAACCAAATTCAGCCATTTGGTTATCTGAACTCTGTATTATTTATTTCGCTATGCTGCGCCAACGTTCCGCAACGCCATAATAGGAATTGACTCTAAGGAATTTATATAGAATTCCTACAAATATATCGTTTAAGGCTCCGGCCGCAAATGAGCGTTCATAGGCTACTAAAAAGAACTATAAAATTCATAATAAATGATTTAGTTATAAATGATGGCTAAGACAGTAATATTTCACTAAAGAAAAAAGAAGTCAAATTTTGTGTTGCACTACAGTCTCGCAAGTAGGAACGTTTCGCGTGTAGGGCCGAGCCTAAAATATAATATAAATTTATATATTTTTTGGGGCTATGAAGTGCAACCTATTGTTTTTCCAATTCGGCGAATACTTGGATGATTTACTAGTGATACACATGTTATGCACTAATTTAGACGACATAAGCTTCCAACGCTAACATACACACAGCAGCCATCGCAGCCACTGCAGGGACGGTGACCACCCATGCAAATATAATGTTCCTGTAACAATAAAAGAAGATTAATGTAGGTATAGGCATGGCATACATCAATATCCTAACGCATTCTTATATTTTTCACAATTTTAAACGCGCGAAATCGCATCGCATCGCTTCCTGCGTATTTTCAAAATAAAAAAATTACATTTCTCACGATGGAAATAAAATAGATTCCCTAACATTATAAGGTCGGCGGCTATTTGCACATTTTCTTAGTTACACCGCATTCGCGGCACGAAACTCTAGCGCTGAGTAAAATTTGGAGAGGATAGATGCGCATTTGTACAGTCGTGCCCGCAATACGGACGGAGTACACCTGGAGAGCCAATCGGCGTAGCGCGCACCTTATTTTGGATTTCTGCGTAATAACGGTCAACGCTAGAGTTAAGTGCAGCTACTTGTAGGTACTATGTTACAAAGATTAGCAAAATTACCTGAACAAGCTCCAATCCACAGAATTTTCAGAGAAGTAGCCCACGCACACCACAGAGCCGACTTTGCAATGCGTCGTGGACACCGGCAAGCCTGCTTTACTTGCTACCAACACTGTCATCGCTGCTCCCAGTTCGATCGAGAAACCACTGCAAAATACATACTTACATTGTAAGGATACACCACTCGAATAATAACAAATGCCTACTCGAACTTCTTTATTCATCAAAATATTAATCTATCCACACATTGGCACATCGGCTTATAAATATGTTTAAAGATGTGTGTGGCTGTCAATTAACCAATATTAGTCTAAAAGGATCAATAAAAATGGCGATTTCTACCTAATACTCTGGAGGTTGAGGGTCGTGATTTGTCTGTATGTATGTAATAACGTATCGCGTATTATCGTTATAAATAGAATCGAATACTTACGTATCAGGTGTAATACTGGTCAAGTCTTCGCCAACCGTCCTGATCACTCTACGACCCCAGAGCCACAAACCAGTAGCGATGCCCAGACCTCCGAACACTAATATCGCCAAAGGGGTCTCCGCTTTGGCATGTGCCTCGCCTTCTGAGTACAAGAGCCACAGGGCTACTAAGGGTCCAATGGCATTACTGCAAATTAAAAGATTTTTAGTATTATCATGCATAATACAAATCACAGGGGAATTTGTGGGTATACTTATAAGGTTTTGTGAGTTTATGGTCTTCATTAGCTACTACTTTTTATTTTTCTATTATCTGTAATTTTTCATTATAATGAGGGATTCTCAATATTGGCATGGTGCTTGATATAGATAGGTAGAATCTTATTTGCAGTTTGCAGGAATCAGACCAAGACCAGGACCCAGATATTTGTAAGTTTTTATTTTTAAACTTTACAATGCGGTTGATCAATTTCAAAATCTATAGCGATAATTAGCTGCTGTAGTTACCTGACATCATTTCCTCCATGTGCAAAGGCTCCGAATGACGCCGTGAAAACTTGAAGAAAGGAGAACAACCTCAAAGTATCTGTAGATGGCGACGGTTCGGCTGAGACTGGCGGAGTTCCGTTTCTTATCAAGGGAGCTGCACTGGAGTTTGGTGTGATGGCAAGGTAGCATGGAACCTTTTCTTCATACTGTGCATTATAGAGTTTTGTATTGGCCTGTCCCTGCAATTCAATAAACTTTTTAATAACATTTAAAACTTTATTTAAAAGTATACGTAGTTGTTGGTGCTAACTCTCTCACTGGTACATTTATTTATAAAAGATAACTGTGGAAATATCGTGAGGTTATCACTGTGCAATGTGTCGTGAGCGGGTGAAGTGTTGGTTCTAGGTTACCCCGTAACATCGTTGCCCCTAAGCGTAGTGTGACTATAGCATGTTTAAACATACCTCAGCAAATCGAATTTTCGGCGCATCACCATCGTTTTCATTTTTGAAATTGCATTCTCCATCGTCCGCTCTAGCAATAGTTTCGCAGGATGAGCTCAAAAAGCCGTTTTTTGAATCGTAGCTCTCCCCCATTCCTACTAGCTGAGTTGAGTCCATACTTTTGCAACAACTCATTGTTTCGTCTATATATTTAAGCGTGGTCATTTGTGGGTCTGCATCGATTAATTGTAGGTTAACTTTGGACGGTGGGCTTAGGCTACGAGAGAAAATGCTGCAATCGTCCATAGTAGCCAAAATAGCTCGGTTTTTTGCATTCATCTCCTGTATTCCGATAGATAGTTTGTCGGAATCACTTAGAGTGGCCATTTCGGCCGTTTCAGCGATTGCTTCCAAAACTTTTCCATCTTCTGACAGAAGCGAGAGAGGTCGGGATGAGACACACTTATTCGAGTAGGTAGGAGTTTCAACGGGCGTAGTTTCTGTAAAATTAAGTTTAACTTTATAAAGATGGGCTCGTGACATATATAAAAATATATGTCAAGAGCCCATCTTTTAATGGAGTGCTTTTAAAATAGAAGTAGTATATAATGTATTCTCAGTGCCACTCTCCGATAGTAATTTAATATCTATTTTATTTTATCCGATAGTAATTTAAAAACTCACAGTAGATAATCGTTTTCTACTGTCGCCATAATTATATACGAGTACCTACGAACTTATTATACGAAAAAATATGTTAACTGCTACTTAACTCACCATTGGAATTGCCCAAGGTAAAATTAACAGGCCTCGATGCCAATTTGCGCTGGTAGTAGGGCACTAGGAAGAGACGGACACACGCGCCAACCACAATGCCTAAGCAAATGGAGCCGACTGCGGCTGCCCATATTGGAATCTTATCCATGGCTAGAACTGTAAATAAAAACAAAGTTATATGTTATTTATTGTACAGCTAGGAATAATATAAATATATACCCGAAGAGGTGCGGAAGACCAAAGTTTTCGATGTTAATTATTCACAAATTTTGCATACGAATATGTAAGACGAGAAATATATATATTATTATCAGTAGCTTTCATTCAATTAAAAAGATGTTTAAAACATACTTACGCTTTGGACCATTATGCACGACGCTCACAAAATTAACTGCTACGGTGCCGCCATAAATGTAGGGCAGGGCTTTCAATGCGAAGTTGAACGGTTGGCTTGAACGCAATATGAACTTCTGCACTAGCCAATACAGGAACCCCGATACGATACCACTCATGACCGGCGACGTGAACCAGGATAGAACTGAAAATAACATAATTAAATTATAATCGTAAGACAAAGAGTCTTTACCACAACCCTAATTTGATAAAGATTTCTATCCATTGTTTAATAGATATAGTACGTACCTTCTTCTAGATAGATTGTCAAAGATAGAAAAAATGCTAAAAATTGGTTTCGACTATCAGGTTGAGTATTTATATAACGAAAAGGAGCGGAATATTTTTAATGAATTTAGAATAGAAATCTAATAGTTAAATGGGGTCGAGATACGTATGTTAAGGGCACTATTCGTGAAAATTATAAACGAATAAAATGTAACAAAAACCATAGAAAATAAATCGGAGCATTTTCACTCACCAATAGCGCCGAGTGTTGACCATCGAATGCCGGCAGTTCCTTTAGCCATCAAAGTGAAGCCCACAGTTGCCCCCACCACAGAGTGAGTCCCAGACACTGGCAACCGCAGCGCAGTGGCCACCAAAAGCCACACAGCACTGGCTATCAATGCCGACAGGCATCCAGCCGCTAGCAAACGTTCCCCACCGTCAGCATACAGGGATATATCTAGGATTCCCTTTCTCATGGTATCCGACACTTTATAGCCTGTAAAAGGAATATATCAAAGTCATTCATCGTAATTAAACCGTTGTCTATTATCTTAGAAATTCATACATACCAATAAGAACCGCTCCCGCGATCTCGAAGATCGTAGCCAAAATGCATGCTTGAGTCAGGGTGAGAACCTTAGATCCCACGCTGGTACCAAATGAATTGGCTACATCGTTGGCCCCTATTCCAAACGCCAAGACGAACGCCACAGCGAATCCAGATATGACCATCCATAGCAATTCCTCATCGTATTCCAGCATTCTTTTTGTTATATATCTTATACCAGGACCATAATAAACAACAATTATTTTAACCAACAAAGCTTAGCTCCAAAACGAACGACGCATATATGCTTTACAGAAATAGGTACTTATAAATTAGTTAATTGAGTATCACCGATATTATAATCTAGGAATGTGTTTGTACTTGACGTCACAATGCGTGAAAAATACAAAATGTTCTGAAGAAGAACTTATATCTTGAACTTGGCTTCAGCATTTCTGAAAATAAGAAAAAAGCATAATGTACTCGTAAAGCTCTCTAACAGTAATATAAAACTATTAACGAATATGGATGTTAACGACGTAAGTATTTTTAATTATACTAATGTGGCTGAAATAGGTATGTTACTGAGCCTTATTACTTAACTGGACAGTAAAACCACAGATAATAAAATACTGTAAAACTATGTGTTATACGACAAAATAACGACTGAAATACTAAACTGTGCAAAGGTTCTTATTTAATTAATAATTTAGTTAACTAATTCAAGGCAATATTTGGCTCTGAATATTATGAACTTGTATAACAAATATCCAAAATACATTATGTAGGTATTGATATAAACATATCTTTCTTAAAAAAAGCTCGCTTTTTCTATAAAATATGATATAAATCAGGGATTGCTGCTGGACTATCTATTATTAATCATTATGAAATGTTCAATGACCGGTGTAAACTCAAACTGGACATATAAGGAAAACTTTTCGTCTGTTGAATTAATTTATTGAAATAATCTAAGATTTGATAAATACAATATTTTAATAATATCCATATTTTATTACATAAATTAGATTTAAAGCCGCAAGTCTATTACTTGTTAAATTAAACTTTTATTTGCCTAAACAAAATATCAAATTTAGTCATATTATATGTACATCAGAATATGATAGACTTTATTTCCCAGGTAGGTGCAGGAGGAAAAGACCACGATGACGCTCATAATAAGTTCAAGGACACCATTTGTTATTTTCGTATTGACAATTCTGAAGGTTCATAAGACAAATTTTAATGAAAAATAATGTTTCCCTAAAAATGTTTTATGAAAGACTGCCAAAAATATGTAGATCCTATCCTAACTTCGCAAATGCTGTCAACACCTGAACACGTGGTTTATTTTCGTAAAATCTTTAAGCTTAATTAGTGGAGAAATATTTTTCTGAGGTAACGCGTTATAAAAAGGCCCACTTACTTTATATGAGAATAGGATTGTATGGTCCTACAGCCAAGGGTATCTTGAAATATGTGACTGATCCCGGAGGATATCCAGCTGAACTAATTCGCTGGAGTATGGGTAAGCGTGGCTCCGGCTTTACGCATGCGCAACAGCGATGGAATAGGTTTCCTTTTATGCGTAAAATGCGGCCCACCAACGTGACAAACATCGCATTGTATCCTCGATAATAAAATACACACATATTTGCTACTGATTTGTTAATGGTTATCATTACAAGAGCTTATTTAATGGATTATTATATGTTAAAAAGAAATTTAGGTAAAATGGTTGGGATAATGATGAGATAGGTATGATAACATATAAAACATAACATATTAAGGTAACGACAACGACTCGCATTCGGGGTTGACAGACCTTTGAATAACGAATACCAGCTTTTTCTGAGTCTTTGCCTACCCATAACTTCATCATATCCAGTATTATAAGTCTCTCAGCATTCAAGAACAATATTTGTTCAAAAATATTTTTTATATTTATCTACCGTACTAATTCAGAAATGACGGTATCACAAGAAAATATGCCAATAAACAAAGTTACTGTTAAATAAACCATAATTAGCCGTCAATGTTCATATGGCAGAATTCGAGTTCATCAGTGTAATTATGACCTACCTAACCCGAGGGACTAGTGGATTTCCTCAAGTGTTTCCCACGGACCCCTATTTTTCCCGACATTGACAAATAGTGATTATGGATTTTTCTAAATATGTGGGTTAAGCGCTTTTTATTTATTTTATTTAACGACCACGAACTAACTTATAGTATCAAAATCTATTCTCGATCTTACGATCAATATAATAGGTACTTATAACTTAGTTGAGTATGTAAAAGTTGTAGTTTGTTGTCATCGCGACTACATAAGCATTTATGATACGTATCCGCTCTACTTTATGGTATACCTACTGTTTAAATTTTCTTTATTTTTCATGGTTGAGTTTCTTCTGCAATCAAGTATTTCCAAGGACAGTCGTCTATGGTTCGTCAACAAAGTCAGCAGCTCAGTGAAAGTTGAAAAATACAAATAATTATTTAGCGGCTGAATATTTAGTCTAAAAAAAAAAAGTATTTCCAAGGACACAGATATCGCTGTTTATGATCACGACATCCTTCGTATTTTTATGTCCATTAAGTTTAGTACCTATTTAAACATTTAAATGTTACATTAATAGTAGGTTCATTTGTACTCTTACTTTACCTATTATAGATTTTCTTGGGATCCAGAAGTTATTTTGTAAGTGCTAATTAAACTCCGTTGCTACTCATCAAACAATCATTTTTGTGCACGATAGATGGAAAGCCTGCATCATTGTGTCATGCCTCATAATGTATGTGCAATGGGGTTCATTATTACTCTTCTATCCATAGGTGCAGTACATACATACGCTATACAACTTGTGATAAATCCCTTCTTATTGTAGCGGGGAAGTCTCAGCTTGAGTGCCTATCTCCGAAATTTCGAAGGCATGTTAGCTCAATCTATCTATATATATTGTATGTATATATGTATCTATATGTTATCTATGTGCCTCAGAGACGTCCTAACGTGATACGTAGCGAACTATTAGGCTGTATACAGGCACTAGCTAATACCTATCCCTCACGATATTTTCCATTACTGTTTACTTCTGTAAAGTATGTACCTACGCAAATGAATAATACAATTTAATTCATTGGTACATGCCTGACCTGGTATTCGAATCTAGGTCCTCTAATAAGAAGCTAGTGTTTCCCACTAGGCTACAGCCACCTCATAGGAGCGTTATTTGGGGATTATTGATATCCTGAAGACTTGAGGGTTTATTTACTAGTAATAAAAAATGCATTACACAATTAACAGGAATTTATTATATTAATTACTATACAATAAATAAACATTAGAAACGCACCGTCCGTTATTGTTTTGTTTCCGTGGTTCGAGAGTTTTCATTATATTTACAAATCAGCAACATAATGAACATATTGTTAGGTACAGTTTACACAATTAGGATAAAATAATTTTTTTAAGGATAATCCTATATTATATCAAACCAACTGATTCGTCAAAATAGTATAACACATATTATTAAATGTCTGTCCAGAAATACCTAGAGCGTAGCGTTTATTAAGTTATAATAATATTTATCCCTTGCGAAAGGCAAGTGCATTTTATTAACATTTTACGCATTGCATCATGTAGGTATTAACCCTTTAGCAGTCAAGCTATTTTTGCTGTGAAAAGATTTCCTCCGATAGTGTTAAATGTCACATACATATGTAAATAAACAAAGCTGAAATATTCAGATGCGTGTCACATTGAATGTTCCATCATTCTGTTAAATAATAATAAAATTTGCATCTAGAATAATCCCTTTCAGGCTGGGAGCAGATTACATCAACTGACTTTGGCAATGATATTTTGCCACTCTAAACCTACTATTACTATGTTAACGTTTACAGTCACAATTTTTTTCAACTATGTTTTCTCTCGGCGTAAATCTGATTGAATCAATCACTAGCGAAAATATACATAAAAATTCCAATAAAGCGTACTCATCAATAATAACTCGCTTTAGAATGAAATAAGTCATCAAATACTTGTGTAGTAGGATAAACTGAGCACATGGCCTATTTATATCAATTTATAATATTTTATTTTTTTCACGAAATCTTTTGTTTTTATCTACGACATCAAGATCAAGTCTGCAACATAGTCTCTGTTTCCATTGAACAATACATTTCTATATTTGAAAACATAGACAAACATCCTAAAAAATGAAAACATCTCTCGAACCACACTGCTCAAAACTAGTGTTCCTCAAACAGCAGTTGCTATCTCTCGTCCGTCTTATTTCGTACGGCATGATAGTATTGGAGTATCTTATCTCGGTTACCCCACACCTCTGAAGATCCCCACAGACACCAGGTCCTGGAACAAAATATTTAACATCAGGAAAAGAAATAAAGAAATGACGTTCTTTTTATTCAATAGAAAAATCATGGATATCACTTCTTGAAAGGAAAAAAGAATAGTTAGCAACGGATGCAGCTATGTAATTATAGTTTTAAGAGCTTCGCGATTTATACTCATGATTAATAACTAACGGGACTTATCGCGTAAGTTCTTATTTATTAAAGTTACCTTTATTATTAACCCGACGTTTCGGCTACGTTGCAGCAGCCTTGATCACGGGCAGACTGACGATTGGGCGTGATTGGGATAAGAAATAATATTTATGCGAGTACCTACTACGAGTAAATTAACTTAAGATAAACATAAATATTGTATCAAATAAAAAAGAAAACTTACATTCCGAAGATCGCCCCGCCCAAATGCGCAGCGTGGTCGAAAAACTTCCAGCCCATTATAATACCAGCTAAATCAATGGACATTATCGCTTTTATAGCCTGTGGAGAAAAACACATATAAGACATTGTTGTTATAGTTTGATACCACTTTATCGTACCTCGGTTACGATAACTAAATGTAAAACCAGATTTAGTTCTTAGATTGCTTTCTATTTATGAATATGAATTTAAAGTAATACAGGCATAATAATTTAAAGTTGAAATGACGGAGAACAAGGTATATACGTACATAATTAAGTCAATAGCCATGCAGCATAAACAATTATTTACTAACAGTGCTTTTCTCATTCACATTAATGTAGAAGTTTAAATGTAACTAACCCTCACATACAGAACATTACATACATACGCTTCACGACTTGTGTACACACACTCCCTTTTTTTATTATGGCGGGGTAGTCAAAGGCTTGCATGCCCATCTCCGAAATTTCGAAGGCATGTTAGGTATGGGTCATTCGAAGCCCGCGTATTACAGATAGTACATACAGAAGTATTATTACAGATTACAAAAACACACCAGTCATTCAGCAGAATAGATAACAGTATTCACTGCGTCTTTGTATGTTTTTCTAAATGCTCATCATTTTAGTCATTCAACGTGTCTACCACGACAACCGTGATGCAATTATACCTATAAGTTACTACAGTTACTATACATAATTGATAAAATAGGGAATCAAACTCACCGTTCCCGCTGCAAACGTGTACATAGGCAGGAATACAATTGAGAGCTTCGTATCGGGGTATTGTATGCAAACATACGCGAGCACCGCCATTATGGCACCTGACTGAAACGGTAACCACTATGAGATTCCACTCAGCATAGAAATTAAGACGTCAAATTATGAATCTCAAGTTTTCTTAAATAGAAAAGGTACATTCAAGTTTGGTGATGTCTATTGTTGTTGCCCCGTGCTGTCTGGCACTTGAAAAATAATGTAAATAGTGAATAAATAGTGAATAAATAGCACCTTATTTTCTCAGTATGTTTAAGGCGATGTGTTAGTTATCTAGTGTATTATATTAGTAGTAGCAGGTAGTAGTATATTATCTGGTATAATTCAATACACTTTAATTTGTATGCCAAAAGTTACTGAGTCCTTCTCACTACACTAAGGTTGCCCTAGCCAGTATAGATCTTTTTATACTTAAAATAGACGATTTATATAGTAATATGAAGCTTAGCCATACAACTTTGACGACCTCCGTGGCGCGATCGGTTAGACGCCTGAACGCTAATCGTGAGGTCCCGGGTTCGATTCCCGGTGAAGGCAGAGTTAAGAACTACGCTTTTCTTCTGCTTTCCAGTCTGGTTGTTGATTATATATGCTATATATGTATTTATCTATGTATAATATGTTCACATTTCTTAAATGTACTTACCAAGGGGCTAGTTTAATTGGTGTAATAATGTATATTATTATTAAAAGACGATTTATACAGTAGTATGAAGGTTAGCCATACAACTTATCTACACAATTAAGACTACTTGATCATAGCTACACTACATACCGCTCCAAGGCTTAACCCCGGCTGATTGGCGACAACTTTATACAGGAAGCTGGTGAAGCTACTGAACACACCCGCGCCCATGTACATCGCCACAAACTGTTCCTTGCCCAGAGAGGCAACCGCCGCTGCAAACAGTGTGTTATCAATACTTGTAATTTCTATCTATAGTATATTCGCGTTAAGTAAATAGTGACGTCATGCTAGTCAGAGAGTAAACTGGCCAATGAGACGTGAGGAAATGAGAAAAGAAGGCACATTGACCAATCGCAGACAACCGTTGTCACGTCTCATTAGTCGAATCGTGGGGACATGATGACGTCACTAATTTCTTAATGCGAATATACTATATATTTAATACTATATATATAAGTTTTGACGACCTACGTGGCGCGATCGGTTAGCCGCCGGAACGCTAATCGTGAGGTCCCGGGTTTGATTCCCGGTGGAGGTAGAGAACTACGCTTTACTTCTGCTTTCCAGTCTGGTCGTTGATTATATATGCTATATTTATCTATGTAGAATATGTATATATTTCTTAAATATACGTTGACTAGTACCCTTAACACAAGTCTTAAATGAATTTACCAAGGGGCTAGTTCAATTGGTGTAATAATGTCCAAATATTATTATTATATCACTAGTTCCAAGTTCGCAACTCGGTACGTACGTAGGTGAGTGATTATCTTTTGTAGTCTTGTCGATGATTACTGGAACCTAGCCAAAGAGGGTTAACACACGTGTAGCGTCAATTTTTACATGATTATGGGGGTTATGACATACATACATACACATTACGCCTGATTCCCATTTGTCCACTGACAGACCACTTTCGCTTCATTGACACTCATACACCTTCTCATACACACTCGGCAGTTATAGGTTCTTCTAACGTCACCCTTTTACAATATGGCGTCTATCTAACTGTCATATGTCTTATTGTCGTATGTTATGACGACGTTAGAATAAAACATGGATGACAAGCTATAGTATTTATATACATAACATAACATACGGTACACGAAACGGTACATACTCCATTTTATTGTGGCGGAGTAGTCAGAGGCATGAGTGCCATCTCCGGAAATTCGAAGCCCACTCACCGTTAGCGACTGTAAATTATGTATGTAAATGAAAAACACATGTTTAAATTCATTGGTACATGTCAAAGCCGGGATTCGAAACTAGGACCTCTAATAAGAAGCCACAGGACTTCCCCACTGGGCTATGGCCGCTTCTTTTATATACTCATACCTGATAAATATACTCATAATAGCACGGGAAATAGACATACTGAATTATAACACCATTGTTCACCCGCATAAAAGCAACAAAGAATGGAATATACAAACATAAGTACTAAAATTACCTGGCATGAAACTGTACAGCACATACATATTCGCCGCCAGATGAAAGAACGAAAAATGACTGAATGTTGACAACACCATCGGAAGACAGGTGGTCGCTAGAAAGAGAAATAATAATTAGAATCATATAATAATAATAATATAATAATATTTGGACATTATTACACCAATTGAACTAGCCCCTTGGTAACTTCATTTAAGACTTGTGTTAAGGGTACTAGAGTCAATGTATATTAAAGAAATATATACATAGATAAATACATATATAGCATATATAATCAACGACCAGACTAGAAAGCAGTAGAAAAGCGTAGTTCTTAACTCTGCCTCCACCGGGAATCGAACCCGGGACCTCACGATTAGCATTCCGGCAAATCATACAATACAATACATATATTAACATACATTTCATATCGCGTGGAGGAAAGTCAGAGATTGAGGCATCTATCTCAGCAATTTTAGAGTAAGCGTTTTTATAGACACATCTAAACAGTATTTACCTATACATTATACCTATACATTGCACACCACTTATTACAACTTTGCAAGCTTGACCATTGGCGTTATTTACATACACACTGTTATGGTCTAGTACTTCAATCGCTTTTGAGGAAATTAGAAAAGATTACTTTATTAATACATTTATGACCTTTAATCCCTTTTGTGATAGATACAACCTTTGAGATATAATACCAGTTACTTGGTCAAAACAAAAACACACAAAATCAACTCACTTGAAGATGGGTTGGAGCAAAAATATTTGACCATGATCGACTGGCAGGCTCTATTTTTCCAGGCTAGGAAAATAAGTACATTCGCAGCTAGTATGGGAAGAAACACTTTATCACTGTCTCTTAAGGAATCCCACCATCTTTTTAAATCTGATGAGCCAAGCTGGAAACAAAATTGTGTATTTTATAAACTTATTATTTATTAAAATTCGACGTAGCTCAGTTGTTTGGGGCTTGACTCTGTATCGAGGGTACAGGGTTCAAATCCCACTTGAGCATGTACCAATAGAAATTAAGTTTAATGAATTTCTATGTTCACTTTTGTAATAAAAATACATTTACGAAATGCGTCGAATACTACGGTGAGGGAAAACATCGTGAGGAAACCTATCTGTTCCCCGAACAGGCAATAGTTAGTGCTTGTAAATGGCGACATTGCTTACTACCTGTCATATTGAGTATGTACTGACTATCTGGTCAACACGTGGGTTTGAGGAGGCCATAGAATTACTACCTTCGCAATTGCGGAGATGGACACCTGAGCCTCTGACTACCCCGCAAGGGTTAATGGTCGTGAATGCGTTTTTTGTTTGTTTATAAACTTACTCAAGAATCTCCTATTTGATGATGTAAATAAGTATGTTAACTAACTACCCTTCTTCCTGGCAAATAGTAAGAGTTAACATGTCACCAATATACCATATTAATAGTAAAAGGTTACTCACATCAAGTGTCCGAGGAGATATGAGTACTCTCTGTAGTTTTATCCACTCAAAAGTGATTATAAAATGTTAGTACCTTTAATATTATATTATTCAAAGCAATATTAAACAGAGTAGCCATAATTGTAAGTAAGTTTGTAGTAAACATGTATAAAGACCAATGCGTTGACCGTTAACCCTAGTGGGGTGTTCAGAGGTTCAGGCTTCTATCTCCGCGAATACTGAGGTTACTATGGTCTATGGGCACCTTGAACCCATGTGTTGACCAGATAGTCAGTAATCAATGTGACGGGTGGCTAGCCATGTTGCATACAATACAAACACTAACTATTGCCTGTTCAGAGAACAGGAAAGTTTCCTCACAATGTATTTTCCTCACCGTAGTGTGCAGTGTGTTTTACAAATGTATTTTTATTATGAAATGTGCATATAATTTCATTAAGGGTATTGTTCGCGGAAATGAGCGAAACGAGTGTTTTCATTTTTCAGTTTAAACCTATTTAGAACTTACTGACACCTATCATACTTTCAAGGTAGCATAATGAAACACTGAAATTGATGACTGAAGTAGTTTCAAGAGTTAAATATCAATAATTACGTAAATATAAACGCATAAAGTTGATAAAAAATCAGAAAAATGGCGCAAACAGGGTTTTGTATTTTTTCGTTTATTTCGTCACGGAGTAAGATCTGAAATCAAAATATACAATAATGGGTTCTCTAAATACTAAATAATTTGACTAAAAACATATTAGGTCCTGTTTTATTCATAATACTGCAGTTTTCGTAAGTATAAAACGCCCAATTTTGGGCCGCCATCTGTTTCATACATTTTTATATGGACAGCTTACGCGTCCGCCGCGAGTCGCTAGTTTCAATAGATCGCGTTCAGAATTTGGCGAATGCCAGCGTGGGGAGCACGTCCATTTTGTTGGCGATCACAGCTAAACCGCTAGATAATCACACGAGATCAGTTATTTATTAGTTCAATAAGTGAAATTTGGAAAACAATGTGTAATCACTTTGATGTTTGAGGTTATTGCTTATTATATTACAAGCGATTTTTTTCTTTCGAAGGGAACTGCTAAAGTTGATTTATTCTACATGTATATTTTAAGAAGTATTTTACTTGATGCGACGCCATATTTGATATAAATTTATTCTTGCGTCATTTATGCCTATGACAGGTATGTCAGACATGATATGAAATAATCATGATAATTAATGTACATAATTTTTATTTACCGCTTGATGTTTCGGATATTATGATAAGAAGTTCAGAATATACATACATGATACCTACTGACATCACTTCAGCTTTCTTCCCAGTAGGTAGGCAACAATTAGTGAACCCCAGGATAGGTTGTTTATGGTGTATATATATATATATATATATATATATATATATATATGTATGTGTGTATACACACACATATACGTAATTATATATTATGCATAATGACCGTGACCGAATTCAGGGTAGTCAGAGTTTGAGTATGCATTTGTGATGCTCGAAATCATAAATATACATTTGGGATACTCTTTGGCATCTTGAATTAGAGTTTTAGCGTACTGCAGAATAGGTTATACCGGTACCGAACAGATATACGGAAAGAACGGCAGCCAGTTAGATTTTGTTTTTTTTACGACTCAGACTCATATCTCTCAAGAAGGGTAGACCGCGGAGCAATTTTTTAGAGATAAATTGCTATCGAAATTTGAATTCGGTCACTAGGCTCTCATGGCGGTATTGGAGGTCGCACCAAAAAAAATGTATAATTATTATACATATCCTGCTGCTCAAAATTTTGCTCAGTAGTCTGTAGGTATTGTTTGCCTCGTCAAACTTTACGCATAAATCGAATATTTGAAGTTCTTTTTCAGCTTAAAACCATACGAAAATACAAGCGCATTACTAGGCTCACAGACTTCTACAGGAGGTCGGGTTAGGGTACTCACTCAAGTACGTTCCAAAACACTATTTCTTATTGTTTCTATAAAATTACAATTATTTACCACAAGTGATTTATTATTTAAATATTGATTACTTTTATATATTTATGACTACAATGTTTTTAATATATATTAATAAATAATAAGTTGTTGAATAATCTGATTATAATTTATTAGTGTTTGTTTCGTTTACAACTCAATTGATACACGGAACGTGCATCCGCCATGACAATAAAGTTTGTTATGATTTTGTTGTATCAAGTTTGATGTGATTTATTTCAGTGTTTTTGAAACTATCGTAGTGTGGAACCTGTTTATATCGCAAACATAAATAACATTACATAAAATATCCCCTATTATCCCGCCGCATTGCTTTGTGAATCGATATTTATAGAAAAATTCTTCATGCATAAGAATTTACAAATGAAATAACAACAATTTATCTGCAAGAAATCTAATTCATCATACTGATTTGATATTGACTTATATTAACTTTGATTTTAACTTATTTTAGATATAAAAACATTCTTGGCCACTACTAAAATAGAAAGGTAACCTCAAAAGTATTTATCCCAGAGATAAACAAAGGGCTGCAATTGTTTTACACGGACTTGTTTCTATAACAAAACATAGACTTTGTTTTGGAATAAGGTGGTAGGTATCTGTAAGAACATACACACATCAACATGGTCTAGGTATATTTAACTCAAACCTAAATAACTAAAATTATACTACCTTTTAGTTAAGACACCTGTATCTGTAGTATTATATCATCTGTGCCTGTATATTAAATTAAACCTTGATTATTAGCCTATCTGATTAAATGAAAATATTTTAGTGAAAGTTGTATTTTAAAAAAATCTAGAACAAGAGAAAAACCTCTGATAAAACTTCAAACTAAACTTTATTTTTAAAACATTAAAACTTCAACATAACATTTACTTTTTTTTACTAAAATCGTGTTCCACTGAAAATCAATAATGTGTAGATCTTCCTAAGACATTCCTGACACATCTGCAGGGGTTCGGCATGCTTAAAACAAGGGTGTCAATATCCCGTTGTGGAATATTGTCCCAAGTCCTGCTAAGATGCAAGAAAAGATGGTTTTCACTGACAATATCTTCTGGGAAATTTCTTAAAGCTCTTCTCTGAAGCATATCCCAGGCATGCTCAATAGGATTTAAGTCTGGAGATTGCGCAGGCCAGTCTAAAGCCTGGACATCGTGCTGTTGTAACCAAGTTGTAACGATAAGCGCAGATAATTTGTCATCTTATTTTTTTCTGTAAGGCCAGTATTAAATCTACTAATATTATTAATTAAATTTAAATCTAATTCATGATACTGATTTGATATTGACTTATATTAGCGTTGATTTTAACTTATTTTAGATGAGTGAGGGGGCAGTGACGGAACGCTGGACAAGGTTACTCGCTAAAAATAGAACTCATTTCCATACACAGGAAATAACTTACACTAATCAGTAGATGTCCATACCTAGTCACTAATCAAAGTGTAATGTAACCTTAATATGAGCATTTATAAAATTAAATAATAGGTACCTATTATTACAAACAATATTTTAGTGCAGTAACCATTACTTACATACATTATAGACTATAACTAAATTTATAGTATACTTATTTCAGGAGCTTATGTAAGTAGTAAATTGTATATCAATACACGATGTGTGTTTGCAAATTTTAACACCTACAGAGAAAAAAAGAAAGAAACTTTATTCACTACATTAACAAAACACAAACATGGAAAAAATATAGGTATGTAAAAAACCATTGATGCAGTGAAAAGGTGCTGCCTCAGTATACGATGCAGTTAGGCTGCAATCACTGGTCCTCCGGCAGCACCCAATTCGGAAACCGTCACAAGCTGCATAATATAAGAGATAACAAACATACACAAAATAACTAATTTATAATATACAAATATAATACGAGTTCGGCTGTAGCCCAGTGGCTAAGAAGTAAGAACTCGGACTTCGTATGAGAAAGGTCCTAGGTTCGAATCCCGACTCTAGCATGTACCAATGAATGAAATTTAAATATTTGTTTTTAATTTACGTATATAATTTACAGTCGCTAACGGTCAGGAAAAACATCGTGAGGAAACCTGCCTTTCCCTCAGGATAGGTAATAGTCAATGCCTATATACGGCGATACGGTTCACTACCTATCACGTTGGGTGCTGTCTATCTAGTGAGACACGTGCTTCGAATGACCCATACCTAACATGCCTTCGAAATTTCGGAGATGTGCATTCAAGCCTCAGACTACCCCGCCATAATAAAAAAAGGAGTGTGTATACACAAATCGTGAAGCGTATGTATGTATATAATACGCATACATAAAATTAATACACTATAATTCATAATCATACTTCGGGCACATAAACAAGAACATATACATATATTATAGACATGTAGATAGATATAGGCACACACATACACAGTCATACATATTATATATACATTATAAACAGTAGTAACATCGTATAAACATACATTAATATATTTCATACACATACACATTTATTCAAACTCATATAGTTATAGAAAGAAAAATATAATAACTATTGGTATTTGCACTGACAAGGTGAGACATTGATAGGAGTTAGGGTAAGGATTTTTGTTGTTCGAGAAGACAAGCCTTATACCTAAGGTAGAAAGCTCCCCTAGAAGCAACCTCGCGAAAAGGTGGAGGTATTTCATTCCAGCATTTGGACGCAGAGGTACTTACATCTGGTGCTAGTTTCTATACCAAAGAGCAATTACAAAGGTTCGTGGTCTAAACCATATTTAAACGTAAAAGAATAGCTGACAGTTACAGATTCCGAGAGCTAATAATCATCTTACTACTTTCATTTTAAATATGCCAGACTGTTACTATATCAAATTAACAAATAATAAAATAGGTAGGTACGCTTTGTGAGGTCAGGTGTATGTGTTTAGAGTATGCCGAGAAGACACATCATCGTGACAAAACAACAAGCAACAAGACAATTTCAATGCATATAATTAAATCGTAGTTACTAAAGTATCTGAAAACTATCTACGAGTGCGCAGTGTTTATAGTTTTATAATCCTGAATAGGTACAAAATTCTGTGCTCACATTACGTCGCTGCCACCGACCCCGATTGATATGGCTACGTCACATCCCACATCCCTTTCGGGGTAGTCAGATGTTGAGTGGCAACTAAGTTTTTTTGCATTTTTTTGTCAATCAAAACCCAATCGTTACCTGATTATCAATAGCCAATGTAATAGGTGATTAACTAAGTCCTTGCATACCCAAACCAGGTTCCCTCACTAAAACAACAGCACGTGAACAATTTAAATGGTCACCCATCCAATTACTTTCCACGCCTGCGTTGCTTAACTTCGGTGATAGAACGAGAACCGATGTATAAATCACAACCGTAAAATCCTATTGTACGATCACAACATAAAATATTTCAGCAAAAACATTATTGACATTACATAACACAAAAACAAATAATTGACAGTATAATAGTAATTTATCAGGATCAAAAGATATCTGTATGAAAATCGAGACATTTACATTTTTCGTACGACTGCCCGCCTATAAAAGTCTGTGATCCTAGTACATATTCCGTTTGTAAATTTAGTCGCAAAATCAAGCAGTATTAGGGCAAATTAAAATTAGTGTTTATGCATTGTAACGAGTTTACACTTAAATTCATGAGCTCAATTTTATTTCAATATGTGTAGTGTGGGTAAATGTAACTAATAAATTGTATGACTACTATATCTACAATATGGTAAAAAGCATTGTAGAATAGGTACTTATATAATTTTACCGTGAATGAACTGAATTAACCTAGGTAATCATAATACTTACGCATATGAAAAAATGACTACAGCCGATCTTTCGTTGAAGAACATATTTTATTTCAAAAGCATTATAATCTAAAAACATAGTTTTACAAATTCGTTAACCTTTCGGAGTCAGTAAATGAGTGGTTAGGTAGTTGCATACCTACATACATACATAATGTAATCTGGTACTAGCATCATTACAAACACTGGAAAACTTGAATTTATTTCGTGTTGGATTGATTACCATCTGGATTTGGGTGAGAATATCAGTTTATACGTTACATCATATGGAAACGATACGTATTTATTGATATAACTATCTGCAATTTACACGCCGCGGCGGCGCGTCGTCATGATCAGAACTATCTGTCACGTTCGACAGAGAATATCTGCTAAGAAGTCGGTCTGGATTGTCGAAAAATCATCACAATGTTTATTTTATGTTAGATAGATAGATAATGTACGTTTTATTTAGCAATTAAAAAATTGTCTTGCAATCGGCACACTATTGAGTTTAAAAATCAATTATATTAATAATATAAAACTCCCATAAACGTTTCGCGATGTTTTGAAATTCGCGCCTTTTTATATTTTATATTCTGTCCAACCGCTAAAAACAGCACTAACGCGCAATGTACTCAGCGCTGCTGCGCTAGAAATGTCGGATTTTTGACAGTTCGTGAATTTATTTTTGGAATACAATACCCTTAAACTACATTTACTTTGGTACAAGTTCAGGTAGAATTTGAACCCTGTCCCCCTAATACTGAGTCAAGCCCCAAACAACTGAGCTACACTGAATTGTCATATAATGTATATTAATTACAGCAAAAGATACCAAGTGTTTTTATGATACTTACATTACTAGTGTTTGGTTTATGCTGTGTGCTAAACCAGCTTTTTGGCCTTCTCAGAAAGCGTTGAGCATGGGAACGGATGGTTTCATATTCCCAAACAGCGCAAGCAACTACACTTGCTGTTGTAACCTGTAGAATACATTTTCTTAAGTAACAGATTCATATTTAATTCATAAATATTATTTTAACATCAAGGTGTCATGATAAGTTTGCTTCGGTGTCAAAACGTTGGAAAATCATAAAGTGTCATTTAATTATAAGCACCAGCTGTTTAGTTTTTCTACCACTTTACCAGTGACTATAATTCATAAAACGTAAAGTTACAAATAACAAATATTCATTTAAAAAAAACAAAATTTTTTAATACTTTTATACAGTAATTGTTACAAACTCACCCCAACAGTAAAAACAAATGGCCGATACAGGTTCCTGGCATTAAGTGGACCTGTTTCCACATGCAAATGTTCTAATGGATCCCTTGTACGGAAACTTTTAAACTGCGCTCTTACATGTTGCCTTGATTTGTGAAAGGAATTGGTTAGTTGGAAATTAGGTCTGATCAAAGACTTGTTTCCTCCATACAATACAAATGTATCCCTGTAATTAAGGTTTAAAAATTAACCATAAAATCACTAAATAATACATGAATCTAACAATTATTTTATAGTACGGCTCGCAAATCATAATCATCATATTGTATCTAGAATATTCATATCTGTACAATATATATCATACTGTTTAAACTCAACAGATTTTACCAGACACTCAGTACCTTGTCTAACGTGATAGTATAACATATAGTATGCAATTAGTACATCTAATCTTATATCCATACAGAAGCTATAAAATTTTGTGGTTACATTTTAGATACTGTTTTTCAATATATTTTTAAATATATAAGTCTATCAACAATCCAATAGTATAAACAAGCGTGTCTTAACTCGCTAATGCACCAAAATAAGACAAAAATTATAATGACATAAATTTTCCACAAAGTTTCATAATATGAAAACATGCGTGTTTAAAACAAAACTTTTATTAAAACTAGATGGATAAGATGATGTGGTAGGGAAATTATCGGTCAAATCAGTAAACAATTAAAGGGAAGATTGGTTGATAAAAGATTTAAATATAAGATTGAAATTAAAAATATAAAAACTAACCCTTTCCATATTGGTTTCCAAATAGTTCTATGAAACATATCTAGTTATATTCGTTAACAGTATTTCATTATACAATTTTTAATAAAGAATTATTTTAATAAAATATTATTCAATTGTAGAAAACAAAATACCAAAACTGCAGAATAAACAAATCATTCATTTGCAAAATTATATAATGGTGGTCTTACATTTTAGAACTCCTGTCATTTTATGTATCACATACACAGTCAGATTGAGACATCGTCGTTATAATAGATGTTTTCTTCAAAAGCATAACTTTTTACTTCTTCATATCATCATACTAAATTATCCAGCATTTACTAAAATTAAATCTCTTGGACGATAAGCTAGCAATATTCCACCAGACACGCAAAAAAGGACGTAAGTACCTATATGATGGTTATATAAATATAAAAATTATGCACTTATTATTTACAGACTTTTTTAATTCATATACTCTTCATATATCACGTCCTTCAGTACCTCCTTGGTCACTTTCTATCCTTAATATTTTGGTTGTTTGTTATATCATATAGGCTATTGGTGACAGGTTGCTGGCCTATTGCCCAATATGATTCAATTTATCCATAGACCCTTAGTTGCCTCTTACGATTTGCAGAGAATATCGGCAGCTAGTTAGCATTCTTACAATACATATATTCACATCTCTTAATCCCTTTCGGGGTAGACAGAAACTAGGAGAAAATTTATATCCCAGGTGTGCCCAGGTCATGTTTTAGAATATCTAAATACCTACTGGGGATGTAATGTCATATGGATCATCGGTATCAGTTTGTTAGCCTATCACCCAGTAGATTCCATTCATCCTTAGGCACCTACTGAGACATGCCGTGAAAAACGGCAGCTATTCTAGTTAAAATTCTTTTTACTTCCGAGCTACATAATATAACTGCCATATAGAAAGGCAAATAAATATTCGCTTATATGTAGATAAATAGAGCATTCTCAACCTAGAATCGACTTATGGGCAATTATGTAAGATCTAAGATTTGACAGACGGCAAAAACGAAGGTTTGTCTCAAGCCTAAACATGAATGTTTATGAATCAAAAACATTCATTTAATCTTTACCTTTGTATCGGTGTAAAAAATTCCATGAGAAAATCTTACCTTACACCAAACATATTCAGTGCTTTATAATAAACGAACAAAAAAAGACAAATAGTTTCAGGGCCAGCCTCTTAAAGGTTCGGATAGCTATCTCCGGAATTGCGGAGCTTGTAGGTAATTTTATGGTCATCTCTAGAACACATACTTACCAGATAGTCAGTATGCAATGTGACAGGTAGCAAGCTTTTAGATTTTCCTGGAATGGGTAGGTTTCTCACACAGTGGTTTCCCTCACCTTGGAAACGTATTTTCAATGTACTACATACAAAATCAAAAACCTTATTTCATTAGTATATAGTCCGGCGTTGGATCCCTAAGTCCACTGATACATAATGATAATCCCCCACCGACTGAGTTACCACCGAATAATTATTATAAAAGAAGGTACTTTGTGTTATCTAAGGTACTCATGGGGAATCATATGCGAAACTCATATATGTATATATATATGAACCCAATACAGATAATTCCATAAGCTTTCATTTGAAAGGCCATAAGTGCAGTCATAAACCAACAAGTACACCGGTAGGTATGGCAGCAGTTCCATTCATAAGTGAGTCAGGTATGTAAATAAGCATATGCGTAATGCATGTTTCTCGTTATGATACGTCGTCGCAGACATGTGACGTGGGGCAGGCGTGCGGCTGGCGCGAAGGGGCGAGCCCGCAGGCGCAGGGCGGCGATCGATACGGCGGCCAGTGACGTAAAATGGAAGTGGCCGCGCAGTAGTGGGGCAGCGAGCACCGGCCTCGCAGTGCTCCGGGCGGCGGGTCCGCTGCCATGGCCGACATGCCGGACTTGTCGCACCTGACGCCCGAGGAGCGCGCCATCATCGAGGGCGTCATGCTGCGCCAGAAGCAGGAGGAGCAGCGCGAACACGAGATCATGAGGTGCGTCGCAGCTTAACCCTCCGCGTTCGCACTTCACGGCTCTCCACTGATTTGCTAGTGTTATCTTAGGCTGGTTATTCTAACGCCACTTAGTGTGCGTACTCTATATGCAGATACTTGATGATGCATGCATGATTTCATCAGCATCTGCGTCGTTTTCTTAATATTCATCATTCTAAGAGTTGATGAAAATGAACGATGTTTTTCCAAATATCATATCGATCGTTTAATTCAGTCCGAAAAGTACTGCTCTGATCATTGTTGACAGGGGTGTACATATTAATTTTATGCAAACATTATTTTCGTATTTGGAATACCTAGATTGCAAACGTAGCATTAAAAATGTTATTTATAAAATGAAACCTAGAATCTAAAAGTAATTAAATAGGTAGATAGTTAAGTATTCTTGCTATAGTTATCATATTTTAATCACTGTTGGAGGGGTTTCTAGACGATTGGTAGCATTGCCCTTCTCAATAGCTTTCACCACAGCGATATCATAAGATTGGATTGAGCCAAGGGTCCACGCAACTTTTATCTCACTCCAAAGATTTTCTGCACCGCTGTAGATCATTATTCAAAATTGGTAAAACTTTATAAACATCTATATTGATTGTTGTTGTTTGATTACAAATATATGTTAAAGCATATTGTAAGTAGACTGTGTTTCTGTTCGAAGTCTATAATTGGGTCTGCTTAAAATTATGTACTGCGAATTCTTTACATCTATTACTATACTCTGAGTGTGCTCAACCAACAATAATGGAACTTAAAAAGTTGTTAAGTTAAAGTTCTTTATGTATTTAGTTTATGGCTTTAGATGTAGGTATTATAAGTTGGCGCAATGTTGAGACCGTTAGTCCTTCCACTTGTACTACCTAATCAAAAGAGAGTCGGAAGGTGTATGTATGGTTTACTATAACAACCACTCTAGTTAACAGTTTTTCCACCAATACGTAAAGAGATTTTTTGGCTGTAATCGACAACCGATAGTTAACTATAGCAAGTTAAAAGCATATTTTAAGTTTATGTTTTCTGCATTTCTAAAACAAATAACATATTACTATAATTTATTTTTATCTGGATGCATATATAGGTACATATACGCAATACAGTTACAATTGTAGTCCCTCATTTAAGGTTTAAACCTTTTGTTCGATACCTAAAATTACTTATAATTACCTATAAAAGGGTTATTTACCTATACTTCTTGTATACATAATATGTATAACACTGTTAGAATCGGCTAGTCGTCATAGCAATCGGTCATGTTAATTACCAAAACCTCGCAAAATAGGATATTAAAATAATAAAATTAATGTCTTTCCTTCCACCAAATATCGACCTATGACAAACTAGATTGTACCTAGATCAGTCCGGGGAAGTTTCCCCCCGGTGAATGCGGAACATAAAGTCTAAATAAATAAAGTAAATAATTGTATGGATGAGGCTACTAAAATAATTTTAATAAAAATACTAAAATAAATATCATCTTGGTGCAAAGCTTTTCTAGTTTGTTTTTTCTTTTTATCGAGCAAATTTGTAGATTAAATCACCATGTTTATAAACCAAACATCCACGCAGCAGATTGCTACCTAAATATAAAAAATACTTTAGGAAATCTCTATTTATTGTTGTTTTTTTAGGCGAAAACAAGACGAAGTGGCAGTGTTAGAACAAACTATTCGTGCACGCAACGAAATACAAAGAGCAGCCGGCGTGGAGCTGACCGCCACCTGCCACATCTGCTTGAAGACGAAGTTCGCAGACGGCGTGGGGCATTCGTGCCACTACTGCCGCGTGCGATGCTGCGCCCGCTGCGGTGGCAAGGTCACGCTGCGTTCAAACAAGATCATTTGGGTTTGTATTCTGTGCCGCAAGAAACAAGAACTCCTCTCGAAGACGGGCCAGTGGATTCATAAATGCGGTAGCAAGGATCCTACGCTGTGGCAGATAGACGCCGATCTTCGAGGCACTCCTTGTGACCCGTTCTTTGATAAGAGACCGAAATTGGAGAGAGCACACAGTGCTGCTGAGAAAGAGAACCATCCACTAGACAGAGCACCAGGTGGATTGCGGCGCCAGTACAGCCAGCAAGAGCCTCGGTGCTACGCGCAGATGGAGAACTACTCGCGGTCGCTGTCGCAGTACCAGCGCGCCGAAGGGCTGTTCCAGCCACCTGCGGCGCAGCCTCCAGTGCGCTCCTCCTCCTCGGACGACGAGGCGCCCGAGTGCATCTCGGACGAGAACGATGAGTACCACGAGAGAGGTGAGCATGGTATTCCATCAGTGGCCCCAATACGTATCTTTTGTTTGTTTCCCCTACTCCTACAACAGTACATACGGACACGTACAACACAATTCACGACATTAAATAGAAGTAGAGTCCACCCAATATCTATACCTACATCGACCTTATACAAATTAGATTGTACCTAGATCCGTGCGGGGAAGGGTGGGTATTAGTTTTTACTTAATTAGGAGTTTATTTATAAGAATGCGTTTTAATAGGTAATGATACGTAATAATTAGGTACCTACTCTTATTTTATAAGTAATAAGTTGTGGTTCGTGTTCTGCCATACGATTAATCGTCGACATAAATATTCGGCCCTGCCCGCCCTGTTCGCAGATGTTAGAGATAGGAGCAGCTCTGACAGTTCGCGAAGCCATCATCGGGGCATATTAGAGGAGAAAAAAAAATTGGTGAGCTGCCACTAAACTCTGACGTGCCCTTCTAACAAACCGTTTAGTGCTGTTACATTGAATGATTATTTTATATACTAAGGTCAAATGTGAATTGGTGTATTCTGTGACAACGCAGTGGTGACATTCACTTAATCCAAACCCCTATGTGACGTGGTGAATGAAAGCGGTACTTTAATTATGCAATATAATTCTAAGTCAGAAATAAAACGTACAGGTGGATGTCACCACAAAATTAAATTGAAACCATGAAGTGATTTGTTATCTGTCGCGATAGTATTAAAAGAATCCTGAAGATTAATGTTATTATGACTTACCTATTTATAAATTCATGGTTTTAACATTTGCATGCTTCGGCGAAAAGAAGTGTTTATTATGAAACTTCAATGTCTATCTATTTATGTATTAGAATGATTTGTACTAACACGATTTTATTACTTCTTGTTATTTGACTTACGTTTACACACATTCTTTCCGCTTGGCGTGTTCACCGCTTGGTACCTTTAAGCTATAGGACACTGTGTTAGAGTAGGGATTGAGTGCGGACACTTGGCATTGACTAAGCAGGGCTCACACGAAGCAGACGTGTTACACGGTTTCTCCAAGCATCATTATGTTATCGTTCGATTTCATCCATAGGACGAACTGACGCCAGTGCGCTCTCCCACCACCCTCACCTTCGAAGTGCCAGTATCGCCACCACCAATTATTACAATATGAGTAATCACTCATCGCGGGGGTATGAGCCGACGACTGTTTCTCGGAGCTTTGATACAGTTACAGACCTCCGCTGGCGAGCGCTCGATGACGGTGAGGGTGCTTACTTGCGGCCTTTCACTCAGAACGGCGGGCCCTGCCTCGACAGGCCCGTCCACAAAAGCGCTTACCTTTGGGAAGACTCAACAGATACGCGTTGCTTCACTGAAAGAAGAAAAAAGACTGTGCGTTTTGACGGTCACGATGCGGCCGCCACGTTTTCTTGCGGGGGTCGTGATCCTTCACTAGAATTGAACCCTTTGAACTGGGAAGGAGAGCGACAGACCAGTCAGGACTCCAACACGAAAGATTCTGGCATCGACACCTCCAGCAACTTCACCTCTAGCGAAGACTCCAACAGGGGCGACTTTCCCAAGGTACTCAGCGACACAACTTTGATACACAACTGAAATCAACAATAGCTTTTGCATTCGTAACATATCTCAAGTAGAATGGAAATACCAAGCCACATTCTTCCCATTTAAAATTCATGCCGAATAATTATCACATTGGAACTCCATGAATGTAGAAGTGAAATAGCTTCTTTATTCCAATTATTTTCAAAAGTTGAACTACCGTTCTCTTTTCAATGGCAAACGTTTTTCCTTCTCCCTAACATATATGACACAAGCATAAAGGATTGAAGTATTATTTTAGAGCTCTCCTTTGGGGATTGTGGGCGCTTATAGGTATACGCTTTTCGTGTCCTGGTTGCATGTTGCACGGCTGCATCATCGTGCACGCATTCACTGATTGGATTTATTTGTGATTTTTCCCGTTGATTTTTTCCATAGTTCAGCCTAAATTACTACAATGCTTTATCATGATACCTCTGCGTAATTGTTGTAAGATATTAAATTGATCGGACAGTTTCCACAGAGCTGGCAACTATCAGCTGATGGTAGACGAATGGTCGGCCATATGGTACTGAGAAAGAGCTACGTGGACGGATCAAGCAACACTTCTGCAGGCATCCTTGGATTAAAAGTGGTTGGAGGAAGGAAATTGTCTGACGGCAGCCGAGGCGCTGTGGTCGAAAAAGTTAAACGGGGATCCATTGCTGATATCGAGGGCCAACTTAGAATAGGTAAATTATCTACAGTCATACACGTCAATATACATAACTATACAAACGGGTAGACTGAGATGTAGATCGCTATTTCTTATGTTCCTTATCAAACCACTTGCACTTCACTTTGACACCCATCCACCAACAGTCTATCTATCACTTGTTTGTGCACTCAACTTTCTATAATGAATTTCCAAAACCCCTATAATAAATTTTATTACGTTATGACGTAACAGGCCTTGTTAATATGCATTCAAAATGTTCATGGTGACAACTAGCTACTAGACACTCTAGCTTCACGAACTGAATCCTATCCCGGCCAATATGTTGTACTAAATATGCACTGATCATTGGCCCCAAACTAATTTTGCAATTAATCCACAGGCGATGAAGTCCTGCAATGGAATGGCATTTCTTTGCAAGGGCGAAGTGCTGAAGAAGTAGCAGCCATAGTAGCAGACAGTAAACAAGATGCCCAAGTGGAACTGATTGTGGCTCGACCCACGGGACCCACGCGACCTCCGCCGGAATCTATCTTGTGGAGGATGCACAAAGGTCAGAATTACATCACATTATGTACCCTTTTCATGTCCCAGTAGACACTTTCGAGTAAATTCATGAACTTAAATGATATTGCATTATCTATAGATTATTTTAACTAGAACACAATTATTAAGCTATTGTTTCACCATAGTAAGGTTTACCAACAAATACATAGCAAAAATGCATATTATAGAACGTTTTTAAATACCTTTCAATTTTTAAATAGTCTTTTGATTACTACTGTTTTGTTCTATTGTAAAAGCACAAATTTCGCAATATATATTTTCTTTACCATCAGGGTATACGGAAGTTTTAGGTGGTGGTGGTGAAAAGCCAAGCGTCTTGGTGACATCACCAGGGTCCCCCGACATCCACGCCCGTCCTAGACTATCGCATTACAACAATAAAAACTCTAGCGTGGGAGGAAAAATACAGGTAAGATGTTATAGGAAATTATTGGTAAGGTTGCATTGCAATATTTTAGATTGTATTTAACCAATGCTTTCTGCTTGATTTACTTTGTTACACTTTACATGTTGAAATAAGTAGTATCTCCGAGGTCATGCCTAGAAATTTTCTTTTATGATACTTAACTTAGGGTACAACGATAAGAGGTCAGCCAAGGGTTTCCCACTTTTTAGATTGAATCTTATTTTCTTCTGAGGAACCATCCTGTTATCTAAAGCTATCTAAAGGACGGATCAAGATTCTGAAATTTGACTTAAATTTATTATGAATTTTATAAAACTGCTTTTATATATTGAAAAAGAGTGACATTAGATTTACCTATAACCGCCGAGTGTGTATGAGGAGGTGTACGAGTGTCAATAAAGTGAAAGTGGTTTGTCAGGATCGGGATAGATGGAGATCCGTGTTCTCTGCGTAAACCTCTACAAGACATCAGGCGTGATGAGTATGTATGTATGCTTTTAGGTCCACAATTTGACTAAGTTGTGTCGAGTCCAGTTTAAATTAAAATGTTAACCTAATTCATCTTTTCGTTTTTGTTGTGCAGATAAAAGTATTCTACGATTTTAGCGTATCGCAACTCCTAGTGACAATAGTGGCGGCTTCTGGTCTTCGACGCAGGACCGATGGTTCGCCCCGATGCCCGTACGTAAAAATATTCCTATTGCCTGACAAAAGTGAGAAGAGCAAGCGGAGGACGAAGGGCCTTCTGAACACTACTGATCCTAACTGGAACCAAACCTTCGTGTACTGCGGTGTCAGGCTCACTGATATCAAGACCAGGAAATTAGAGGTAAAATACACAACTACAACATCTGTTTCTGAAACTGTTGCTGTTGTTACGAATACCTACAACAATTTAAAAAAAGAACAGATTTTATTAGGAATGCTTTAAACTGAACATAGTATGTTGTACTATGTCTAGTCTATAAATAGTGCTTGAAACCATTAATACAATTATAGTATTATCACTACATAGTATAAAACAAAGTCGTTTTCTCTGTCCCTTTGTATGCTTAAATCTTTAAAACTACGCAACGGATTTTGACATGTTTTTTTTTAATAGATAGAGTGATTCAAGAGGAAGGTTTATATGTATAATAATATCCATTAAATAGTGTTGTAAGCTATATATTTTATACCCGTGCGAAGCCGGAGCGGGTCGCTAGTTATTAATAATAATTATTTACAGAATATGAATGAAAAATGTTAATCTTAAATATTGCAGTAAACTATACGAACACGTTTTATAATTACGTGTTCTATAATTTACAATATTCTTAAAAAACGTATTTGTCTGATACCGAGATAGTAAGACCTGATTGTATTTACAGGTTACTGTATGGGACTTAAACCGCTACGGACCAAATGACTTCTTGGGCGAAGTTCTTTTGGATTTAGATAATCTTTCAATGAACCATGAAGCTAACTGGTATACGTTGAAGCCGCACGAAGAAAGCAGTTTTCATGTAAGTAGTAAACACCGCCCAATAGAGTTTACCATGCTCCTAGTCTCAAAACCTTACATCTATTTACGTGTAACTCAAACACGCTCAACATGTATATATATATTAATCGTTTTACTTTTAAATGTCTTTAAGAACTACGATTTAATATTCCAAAACGAAAATGGCTATGAGTTTAAACAAACCATTTCATTTACAGTATTACCAAGACGACGTAGACGGAGAACATCTATCGCCACCTTCGACTTCTACGTCACGATTGTCGGATTCCGACACGCCAAGCGAGTGTGAGATGCGGAGGCATAATTCACTCTCGAGCCTAGCCTCCAGTTCGAGTCCTCCTCCAGGCCCTCCGTACGATGTGAGTTGTACAAAAACTTATACAAATTCATGAGCCATTTTTTAAAATTTCATAAATGAACATGTGCCAATATAACCTACAAAAACTGTCTATTTTCTTATAGATAAAAGACTAACTTAATTTTAAAAGTAATTGCTATTGTCGAGAACAAAAATGTACTCATAAATGTTTTAGTTAATTATAGATTATTTTCCAAAACTACTTAAATACTAACTCCTTTCAAAATTGTTATAATTAAGAGAACCAAATTTGAGATATCGTAAACTGTAAATTTTGATTTCGTGATGCATGGAAAACTTCATTATTTTCATGGAAAAAATGATATTCGTTTCAGATGGAAGGCTTAGATTCATCCAGACGTAGCAGAAGAGATTTCTCGCCTGCTAGTAAAGCAGACCCAATTAGCAAGGCTAGAGAAAAGGTAATTTTAGCTTAGTCCTCGTACAAATGGTATCAGAACGCGAGCACATTGTGTTAGACGCTGAGATAACCGTTTTATATGCACGCAGGTAGGCGGCGCTGGGGTTAGGAGTTATCGTTCGCAGTCGGCGGCGGCCAGCGCCAGGACGCAGCGATCTCGGAGCAAGTCGCCTCGGCGCAGCCTCTCTCCGCCCGCGGATGAGTGGATTTATTCAGGTCCCCGCACGGAACATGGGCAACATCAAGTCACCTCACTACTTACCAACTCTTCTCACTTGACCTTCTTTTGTTTTGTTCGTCATTCCCGATTACTCCTTCTCCTGCTCCTCCTGAATCTTGTCTTTATCTAGCATGTACTCTTAAGATATAATGTGCACGTGTAGATACTTGCATCACACTCTAGTACAACGGTGTGATCTTCTAACATGAATTTTTCCATTTTATCGGTCATGATCATTTATCTAAGCGCTAAGTACTCGCAATCAAATGGAATACTCTTTTGATCATTGATGTTTCTTCTAATAGGAGATGAGAGAGGAGAGCGTGGCCTGGGTTCGAACATAGGCCCAAGATTGCCGACGCATGCATATTCACCAAGATTCCAATCTCGCTCCGCAACCGCCACTCCAACGACGAGCCCGAAAAAGCGACAGCTACCGCAAATACCACCTCATCAGGTAACAGCATAATACTTAATACTAAATAATATTCTTCTTTATCTTCGAAATTTTTGTGGACATAATGAGGTTGTATACGCTAACCTTTCTAAATAGAGTTTCAGTCTTTTTTATAGTATTATTGTGAATACTATTAAGTAATTAAGTATTATTTTTTCCTATCTTAACATCTTTACAAACATAGTGACAATTTGGTACGAGATTTTTTACTACTGAACAAAAAAAAGCTAACGAAATCCATATGAAAAGTAATATTAGCCTTACATAAAATTTTCTCAGTTGTCGAGTCTGTCGCACTGCATAAAAAGCTAATTCTATAAAGCTTATTGAATAAAGAGCTAATAATGATACGTTTATACTTTTGCGTGGACAGAGTAATCAGAGGCCAGTCCACGGCTACGCGTCGGCGGATTTGGAGGAACGTAAGTGGATCCCCTCCCATCACATTGGCGCATCACTCTCCTACCGCAGCACTCCACAAGGTCAATACACGACTCATTACTCCTATATGTGTTATTTGTGAGCACTGGCACTTTCAAATTTAATTAAACTACACGCATTACCTGTAGAATTCAGATAAATTCATAAACTCGTCCTAAAAAATGTAGCAATTTCATAACGCTAGACTATTAAAATATTTACCTATTAGTAAACCTGTAACCAAGCATGTACAGAAATCAATCAAAGGTGGCATGATTATCACGATTCAATGTAATATAATGAGTTTTCGAAACAAACCCCAAGCTTATCACACGGTGAACAAACTGAATTTCAATGTGAAGTCAAGGCTTTAAGCGCTTTTACAACCTACAAATTTTTGTCCTTAAAACCATTTGTTTGGTAATTTCTAGGTTGGGAAAGGCATTACACTGGGTTATCAGACTCAGAGTTAGCGTCCAGGGGAGGCGGAGGCTACTCGTCCCGGCGAAGACCATCACCAGATGCCGCCGCTGGAGACTCTGACCTTGAATCTGTGGCTTCTGTTACTTCGAGCGCTTTCAGCACTCAATCAGAAAGACCTAGACCAACGAGAATGATGAGGTTCGTATTAAATCTAGTCTAGTATTTTTATTTTATGATATATTTGTACCACATCAATTTTGGAATACTAGAACCACATATTATTGTCGTGAAATAGCATCATTCTAATGGACCAAAAGATAAATTTAATCTAATAATAATTTTACTAGAAATAATAGTTAATAACGAAAATAAAACAATGATTTTACGCCAATATCTATTATTTCAGCCATGAATACGGGAACGGAAATAAAGATAATGGGCGCGTCAATGGCCAACATCAAACTCTTGACGGACAAGACTTACGAAGACCTCAATTCAGCAGAAGCCTTAGCAACGCCGACGTACCTCCTGAGGAGAAAGCAGGTATTTAATGCCATATTATCGGATACAACAATAGCATTTCAATTATTAATAAATAAAAAGGAAGGCAACTAACATATTTATCGTAATGTACTTAACAGAAAATTGAACATCAGTATGAAGTAAATAATTAATAAAGGTTTATTAGTTAATAAATACCTCAACATTATTTCAAATGATTCTTTAACAGGAAGTGACTAAAACAATATCTTCTAACGAATTCGTTCCTTCGCCAGATGGAAGTCTTAGTGACACTGCACTCTGCGGATCTAATTTGGAACAGGCAAACGAAGACATGCTTCTAAAAGCTGAAACGCGAGATCATTTTGGCAATGGAATGGGCAGGAAAAGTAATTCGACATCTCAACTATCGGCTACGGGTACGTCGACAACACTAAAACTTTTAAGAAACGTTCTTTCGCTTGATCAAGTATAATTTCAAAATAAGATCGTAATTTGCATTCAAATAATTCGAAGTGCCTACATCCGTAAAGGCAGATGATATCACATTAGTATCGTTACCTCAAAATGAACGCTGTTTTATGTCAATTAACAGGGAGGAAGCGAAGGTTAGGTTTCGGTAAGCGAGGCAAAAACTCGTTTACAGTGCAGCGCAGTGAAGAGGTAGTGCCAGGCGTGTCGTGCGCCTCGTCTGCCTCCAGCGAGAACGATGTCGACGACAGGTGCGAGCCGCGGCACTCGCACATTGACACAATAGTGCATCTAGGGCGGCGTCCACCCCAACCGACAGCATTCACAGCATGAAATGTCCATCAGACGTAGATCTTGTTTACCGGCTTGCTTGTGCCACTGTTACGTTGACAGTACCTAGGTTTTTTCAATTTTTAGGTTAGACGTATCGTAGTGACTGCTGTTTTGACAGCTTGTTAAATTTGTTTGCGTGCTAATGGAAGTGGCTACATTGTATTGTTGTGGGCCGCAGAGCGGCGCCAGGGTGGCGGCGGTCGGCGTAAACGCTCCGGGCCCTCCTGCACCAGTTTTCAGCGCTCGCACGAGGTGTTTCACGTGAGCCTCGCCTCCATCTCAAGCTCTGAGGGATCCTCGTAAGTTGCCGTACCCTCGCTCGAGCCGCAACAGCTCGATCTCTTCTCCTCGATGTCGTTCCTATGAACATTTTGCTCCGATTGCATGATCTTGTGTAACGTTGTTTTCAAATTTCCATGTAATATTATTTGTATTGTGCACGCACGAATTACCTAATAATTTATATTTCACACAGAGCTTTGAAGTTACACGATCTGGAATTAATGTGTTTAGCCTAGGGAGACGTCGATTTTGACAGCTTCCCTGTATCGCTACAATGCTTGTTCTCGCTTACGCCAAGTTGTTGATGTGTAAAATGAATGGTTCATCTTGTTTTGTCAAAGATAGATTGCTGTTTAAAATATAATCGGAATTTCGAAACAACCGTTAGGACATTCTGATCAAATATAGAAAAAAATTAGATGTTCCAATAAAATATATTCGTCCTCTTTGATGTCTATACATTGCGATTTAATTTTAGGTACGCTACGTATATCTAGATTATTGGGTTTATCAGTAAATAAACACAACATTTACTGTTCTATGTAATGAGTTTTTAGTTTATTTTAATTAGACATCTATTATTTTATTATTCTACTAATTAGATATGACATTTAGGACATTGCTAAGATGATTTAAGATATAGTTTTTTACAGGAATCAATAGTTTTGTAGTAGGTTGTACACTGAATATCTACTTGCATGTTTGAATCTTAGGTAAGCAGGTAATTAAATGTAATTTTGACTCTATTTCTCACAAGTTTCTACTATCCCCCAGTCAAACTATTCTACCGCCGCCCTTTTAGTCACTATTGTATCAATGTTGCATTGCCACTTATTTCATTATTTAGTATAAGAATAATTAATTAATAACAAACGATTTACCTATGTGTGTAGCATGCCACTGAAGTTTCCTGTGTCCACTCTCTTTTTTCTATCACCTAGCTCGATGTCTGCTGCTAGCAAATGAACATTGAAATGTTTTTATTTTCATTTAATGTTGTTTAATGGTATTACCTATCTCCTTTTGTAACCATCATGTAAGTATGAATAAGTATGATCAATAGAATTAACTGTATCATCAATAAAATCTGGTCAATTTCTAATTATCAATATATAATTAGGACGAAATGGAAATTTAAATTATGTAATAATTTACTTTGATCGTCAATACGTGTAAGTCACTTATTGTGGTCATTCAAATCAAAGGAACGATCTCTTAATAAATTTTAAGATATTTAAAAAACATAAAGTAAACGTAACATTAATATTATTATCTTTATAACATATTATAATACTTACAACATTTTGAGACCATACGTGCAGATAAATAACTTCCGTATCCTTTTGATTTTAACGGCTACAGCTATTCATATCACAACGTTGAACAACTATATCGTTCCCTTATTAAATGAGGTGCATAAAACAGATGGTCTCCCGCTCTCCGTGGTTCGAGTTCATCGGATGGCGGTGGTCTGTCAGAATTCATTGACGGCTTAGGACCTGGTCAGTTGGTCGGACGGCAACTGCTTGGTGCTACCACGTTGGGCGACGTACAACTTTCTATGTGCTACCAGAAAGGGTTTCTCGAGGTAGGTATCTATTTAAAAGCTTATCATTCCATATTACGAGATGCTTATTAGTGTTTTTTTAAATTAAATGGAATTTATTGGGTTATTATTTACAAAATCTGGCACCAGTATTCCGATAATGTCATAAAACCCTGATAGCGAGTCTGTTTTGTCTCGAAATTAAAGGGATAGGAGTTGAATATACGTACAAATAATACTGGAATTTGATGTAAAGTGATATACTCTTTTGCAAGGTCGAAGTGATACGCGCTAGAGGCCTTCAATCTAAGCAAGGAAGCCGGACGTTGCCGGCGCCCTATGTCAAAGTGTACCTCGTGAATGGCAAGAAGTGTATCGCCAAAGCTAAGACTAGTACTGCGCGACGCACTCTGGATCCGCTCTACCAACAGACACTCACGTTCAGAGAAAACTTCAAAGGATGTATATTGCAGGTTAGTAAACAATGCTGTAAAGATCGATGTATGTGGATGAATAAATTAATAAAAGGCATAGAAAAATTAAATAGGTCTAAATTGATTATGATAATATAGCCCTTAGTGTAGTGCCAAAGTATCAAATTACGGCCACTGAAGTATTACTGTATCGTTACTGAAGTAATATTGAGCTTAAAATGCATTAGTGGAGTAAGGCCCCTGGAACCATCCCAAGCAAAAGTTACACGTACTCGTATTGTTGTTACTTATATTTTGTAGTTTCGATGAGTGTATAAACAAATAGTAATATCGCCCTTACTGAACACGCTTTTTTTATTTAAAAGTTTTATTTATTTTTCCAACAGGTGACGGTGTGGGGCGACTACGGCAGATTGGAAGGGAAGAAAGTTTTTATGGGAGTAGCGCAGATAATGCTCGACGACCTCAACTTGACCAATATAGTTATCGGCTGGTACAAACTTTTTGGCACAACCTCCTTGGTCAGCGCAGCATTGTAAAAGATATCCTTAAGATAATATCTTTGTCTTGAAATTCAAGAACTGTATCTGGCTCACCAATTACGGTTGGCTACAAAGTTTTCAACAGATGTATTGAAAACTGACATAACAACTAATGTCACTACTTAATTAATCGTATGAAAAGGCAAGGTCCATCTTGCTGTGATAATTAAAATATAGAATAGCTTTGACTGAGGGAAGGACTAAACTGCTGTTCTATTAAGTCGGGACAAAACAAATGCCGCAATTCACGCATGTGATATAATGTCCGTATATAGCGATTATTTAAGGTATATCATCATTTTAACGTTAAAACATTTGGTTATATCGTAAGAGGCTTTTTCATGCATTAACGATGAATTCAATATTTTTAATCATACATTTTTCTTCAAACAGCCCAGTAAAGAGACTAAGTACTCATAAATAATATGTGTTTTATATGAACGATAGTCCAAATATGTAATACGTTAGTGGTACTGCTTTAATATCATGATAAATACGCTAAAGATAAATTTTTCAATAAAACTAAAATTTACTTGAGTTACACTAGTTTTATTTTATTTCTAAGAGTCATAGAAGTCACATGCATTGAAATACATCAATGGAGTAAGCATGCCCTAATTATAGTTACAAACATGTTTTTAAGTAAACTTCACACAACTCCCACATACACTATACCTCGCGAATTCAAACTTCAAAATACTCATAACTTTACTATGTAACATCTGCTAACTTAGAAACATTATTAAAAGATGACAAACATAAATCTATCAATACATTCTATTGGATAAGATTTTGGTTTTATTCTCATTTACGTTTTCAATTTATAACTCGTACAAAACGACTAAACTGACAAAATACTACCAACTAAAGAAGTTAAATCGGCTTACATGTCAGATGTCTGTATGAATAGCACACAGTATAAAAAATAGACCATATAACCTCATTGCAAATCTAGTGTTCCATTGTAATATTATTATTCACTTAATTATGTAAAGTACACGATGTGAGTTATAAATATTTACCTAAGCGTCAACACCAATGCACTCGCATTCGGCTCTATTCGCTATTTAAATTTGCTTCTTCGATGGAGATGCGCCCGTTATCCGCGAGTCACTTGGTCTCTTGAATCCGCCGGTCTTTACATCTAAAAATAAATTAACACACAGTTAGCATGACACTAACAACCCGAACTGTTCAAACTAAAACACAACAACCATTATTTCCAGAACCAAAGTTAAACTATCTCTACTTTAAAAAAACTTTACAACAGCGATCAAAAAAACCATTCTCAACAAATATACCAAACGGCCTATATTTAAATCATGCCATGCCTATAATAGATTGCAAGGGATAGGTTACTCTAGTACTACAGGGAGAAAGCAGAAGGAACATACACTGGACGCACCTTGGAGCCACCTGACTTGCGTGGCTGGCCCGTAGCCCTTGTCGTTGCGGGCGGCTATCCGGAATATGATGGCCGGCTTGTTCGAGGAGTCCACGTGCGCCGCAGACAGCGAACTTTGCGGGACTATGCACGTGTTCGTCTTCCCGCAGTACACCCGCACGAACGCCAACTGAGATTTGGTGTTGTCCTGCAAGTTTATTGGGTTTAAGATCTATTTCTAAATTTCAATTATTCTTTCATTTACGTACATAATTAACAGTCGCTAACGGTGAGGAAAACATCGTGAGGAAACCTACCAATCCCTAGGGATAGGTAATAGCCAGTCCTATATACAGTGATACGGTTCACTATCCTAACATGCCTTCGAAATTTCGAAGATGTGCGTTCAAACGTCTGACTACCCCGGAGTTAAAAAAACGGAGTGTGTATACACAAGTTGTGAAGCATAAGTACGAGTATGTATTCTTATCATAATCCTTATTCGATGATAGCATTGTTGAACCTAGACGTTCCAACCTGACCATTATTTAGTACCCTTGTTCCAAACAAAATGAACAGATATGATTCCAAGCTTCATTCACAGTTCTAAACATAGAAATAAAGACCATGACTTCAAAAGCTTTGATAAATACTATTACAAACTAAACTAAATATCTATCCATCACATAATTACCTTTGATTGCGTATTGCTCCTCACGGCAAGATAGACGGAGTACTCGAATATCCCTTCGGAGCCAACTTGCGGCGGCTCCCAGGACAAATGAGCGCCTTCCGTGGACTTGGATATCTTAATAGCCGACGGCGCTCCCGGAAAACCAGGCAGGCACGTTTTGAATGCGGATTCCTAAAAATATTAAGGTAAATAAATAATTATGTTCTGCATAACTTTATTTAATGTAGATGCGTAACTAAGGGTTAAAATGTTACTTAAAACTTTTATTGTTATATGTAAAAAAAAAAAAGATGTATATGTGTTGAATATTAAACATAAACACAATTGCATTTATTATGATTGTGTTAATACTGGTGTCCTATAGTTTTAAGAGATTCGCGATTTATACTCATGATTTATAACTAAACGGGACTTATCGCGTAGGTTTTTATATAATAAAGTTACCTTTATTATTAGCCTGACGTTTCGGCTACGTTACAACAGCCTTGGCCACGGGCAGTCTGTAAATTTATTATATAAAAACCTACGCGATAAGTCCCGTTTAGTTATTAATCATGGTTTTCTATAAAAAAAAATACAACAGCTTTACATACATAGAAACCCTTAAATCACGCCCGTCCACCTATAAAGGGGAAGTCGGAGATAAAAATTAGAAAACATTACCTCACTGAAATCTCCTCTGCCACACGAGTTGATAGCTGCAATTCGGAATTTGTATGCTGTCCCATGTTCAAGGGGCAATGTTGGTAAGCCTGATAGATCGGGGATATTATCCAGCGATAAGTTTGTGAGATCCAAATTAGGATCCGCAATGTAGTTTTGAACCTGAAAATTGGAGTAGAAAATTTTATAAGATTGATTACAACAGACACAAAATAATAATTATATATAAAAACCTCAAGGAAACTAACTCACATATTATTATTGGACCACAAATAAGTTGGTTTAAATGGATCCATTACTTTTTTTAAAATGAATGAAACATTAAAAAACAAGTGAATATACAAGAGGATATGTTCATATACGAACTTAATAAACAATATGGATCATACATAATAAACAATTACCGTGCACATTGTTCCATTGATTATGCCGACTGTATACCATGTGTCATCATCGTCCTTTTCTTGAGGTTTGTTGTCTTCCGGCTCATTCTACCAAATAAGAGTTATAAGTTACAATGAACTGTTACAACAATATTCATACCCTGAGATACATTCACATCCCTTTCGGGGTGGTCAGATCCTTGGAGACATGAAAACACCTCTTTGGTCACTTATTAGCATGAATTGAGGTTTTGATGTTGTGTGAACCATTGCTGACAGGTCGCTAACCCATCTCCCAAAACATTCCATTGACCCCTAGTCCCATAGTCGCCTTTTACGACATGCCTGGAAGAACAGCAGCTAGTAAGCATCCAGAGACTAGCACAGGCTAGATATAAAATTTACACATAATTTTGAATCAGACTTTGAAAATAAAAAAATATATAATAGTATATAAATATTGAAAATTAATAATGAGAATTATTATAAATATTGAAAATAAATGATAGTAATCAAATTATGATGTTGTCACATAGGGAAAAAACAGCCATAAATCTTACATTATGCTCTTACATTCATAACAAAACACAACGCAAGCTATACTATGTATCCTACTTACTTGCTCTTGGTGATGAAGAGCCGCACTGGCCAGTGTGGCGAGCGCATGCGCCGCGTCTGTGGGCGGGAGTGGGGCTGTCTCCGAACTGCTCACTGCTCCGTCACTATCCATCACTCCACCGGTGTTGGATGAGGACACCCTACCAGCGTTACGCTCTGAACAAAAATACACTATTATAGCGGGTATTGCAATTAAGAACGGAACCAAATGGTTTGATAGGACTTTTCTTAGGTAAGATTTTGAACCCATTATGAGCTTTATAAGATCACAATGGTTTTGGGTTGAGTGTGGGGTACATTATTGTTAGGATTTTCAGCTTTGAATTATTTTGTTACACTAAGCTAATCACGCTTCAATCATTCATAGAACAATGTACAAACAAAAACAAACGCATTAACGACCATTAACCCTTGCGGGGTAGTCAGAGGTTCAGGTGTCCATCTCCGCAATTGCGAAAGTAGTAATTCTATGGCCACCTCGAATCCACATGTTAACCAGATAGTCAGTACTCACTGGACAGGCGGTAAGCCATGTCGCCATTTACAAGCATTAACTATTACCTGTTCAGGGAACAGGTAGGTTTCCTCACGATGTTTTCCCTCACCGTAGTAATCATCGCATTTCGTAAATGTGTTTTTATAACGAATATGTACATAGAAATTCATTAAACTTCATTTCCATTCGTACATGCTCAAGCTGGATTTGAACCCTTTACCCACTGATACAGAGTCTAGCCCCAAACAACTGAGCTAATCACGCTTCAATCATTCATAGAACAATGTATTGCTGCATAATATTCAAAATGTGTACCTTGAAGTAAACCAACTGATAAGGTGTCCGCAGTATCTGACAGTGTGCCAAGAGATGATTCGCTCTCCATTGGAGCTGCGTCGGCTCCTTGCATCTCTGACGTGTCTGCATCACCACTTCTAGGTAAAAAGTTATAAAATTAGTTTGAAATTACAATATGAAACCAAACCTAAGAGATACTGAACATAAATATCACCATAGTGAAAACAAAAAGGCAGAAGAATAGGTTTATAAAATATTCCAGAATTGTTAGGTAATAATAATATAGTAAAAGTGATTTGCTTTAATGTAAAAGATAGAAGGCAATCATACCTTAGACCTTCAGGAACTCTAATTACTTTGAAATAGAAGAACATAATATAGAAAATCACACAATATTATACCATTGGGGACTTTGGGATACCACTGAGTCCAATAAATTACAAAAATATAGATTTACTCATTATGATGTAGGAGATCAGCTGAAGACACATGGCCCGTGGAGTCAGTACCGGTCGAAGAAATCAAGGCTAGCTCCGAGGGAATACTGCTGGATATGTCCGCTCCAAATTCAGCACAGCTGGAGCTAAAACAATAGTCAAAAATAGATATTAATTGTTATTTAAGCTCTTACACACTTATCTTACTCATGAACACCTGGGAAATATTTTCATCTCCAAGGTTCTGTCTACCCCGAAAGGGGTTGTAGGATGTGAATGTACATGTAATTGATAATAATTTGTAGGATCCATTCTAGGAAATTGATTTGTGTAATTATTATTTAATTCTTGGCGGTGTTATCTGTGGTAATTATGTTTAACTAATTGCTTACTTAGGTTTCTCTCTGTGTGTGGCGCCACAAATTAATTGAACAAAAATATAATCACAAATTTATCAATCATTACTTAATTTATTTAAAACAGATTATGGGTCACATACCTAATACCAGCACCAGGATGAACAATATCTTGGGAAGCTGATCCCACAACATTGACATCTTCACTACTAGCCACTCTCTCGCCCAACTCCTCATCCATAGTGCTGGACTCATCTGTGTTAACAAAGCATGATCAATATGTAGATTTGTTAAATTTAATTTGATTCATAGATTACTATAATATTTGGATGGAAGCTAAAATAAGGCCAAAAATTGGTCACTATATACCTGGATTGCAATAGATTTTTATATTAGATTTAAATATTGAACTAGAAACCTTAAAAATTCAACAATAACATAGGTAATATTCTTTTCACACATACATACAAATCACTCCCGTTTCAATCAAATGAATCAATACAGTTCCTATTCTAATTTTACCCACATCCTGTTATATAATTTATGTCTTGCATTTCTTCTTTGCAGGTTTTTGCTTTAGGCAATGCCAATAGTTTAATTAGATTTATTATAACTTTTTAAGATTAACTAATTTTAATGAAGATTTTTTAATATAAAGCATTTCATTTCAAGTCTTCCATTAGCCCATATTCATACAAAAACATACCGTCTTGTTCTAAAGCAGATCCAGCACTGATCTCACTGTTATTGGGCATAGCAGAGCTGGACTGGTCTGGAGACTCCTCCTGGTCCACACCTTCGTGCTGGGCCACCTGCTCCTTCAAGAGATTGTCCAGTTGATCGTCCACATCTTGTGGTGAATTGTCTTCAGTGGCAATCTAGTGACAAGTTAGACCTTTTTAAAAACAATAGTACAATGCTGTTTCAAGCTTTATGGAATAAAATGTTACATTTGGATATAATGAAACTTATAGTTACTTTTAAACACTCACGATTTATACTCAATTTATTTACTATGTATCTTTATTAATTTATCGTGATACAACCAAGTCTCACATGGTAAATAAAATAATGTAACTTGTTAATTTAACACTAGAAAGACGGAAGCGGTCAAACGACCGCTTTTTAAAGTTTGAAGTCCGATATTTTGAAAAATATTTTAATCTGTTAATTTGTGACTTTTATTATTATGCAAACCTACGTAAATAAACAAAGTCAAATTATTATAAATTTATTTGTTTACTTATATATTTTACAATATTGGACTAAAGACGGAAGCGGTCACATGACCGAATTATCAAAAGTGCATTTTGTTTATAGTATTTTGAGAGGGTAGTTAATTATTTCAATGTTTACATTGTTGCCGTGTCGGTATAATATAAACATAATGTCTGATCATCTTAGAAATAATGAAATCCTTGCCTATTTACAAGAGCTTTCTGAGAATGACTCTGACTGTGCACCCGAACGCGGAACCATACTTAGCAAAAGATGAGAGCAGTCCACAATCACAAAGACTTGAATCTGTTGTCGACTATTGGAACTTTTTCTGAATACTGGACGAAACGTAACTACTGATAACTTTTTCACAAGTGGTAGTTTGGCTAAGAACTTGCTCCTGAAATGCGCTATCATTGTAGGTGTCCTGAATAAGGCGCAACGTGAAGTACTATCTTATGTCAAAACTATCCCTTTGAACTTATTTGATTCAAAAATCCTAAAAACTGATAACTGTAGTCTTACTGTTTATCAAGAAAAACTGAACAAAACGTGCTTTGGCTAAGCACACTACATGATAATGTTGGAATCTATACAAGAAACTGTAACTTTTTACAATGCTTTTTGTAACTGGCACTGGGCAAAAAATCCTGAAAGCCGGAGTTTCTTGTTGGTTCTTCTCCGAGCCAGGGCTTCCGAACCAACGGTAGAATATCAATGTAAGAGACAACCAGTGTCAGGCAAATGTTTTGACTTTCAATGGATGTACTGTACATGTACTTATGTTGAATAAAAACATTTGACTTTGACTTTTCAACTTCGCAGTCAAGAATTCCCATAATTCTAGAAAGTAGGAAAAAGCAACAATGACATATTTTTAAGTGTAAAAATAAAACCAACAAAGTATGCAGCAAGGAGCTACTTTGTGGGTTTTGAAATGTAATTTTGAGTTAATTAATTTAAGAATTGTGTGAAATATTAAAGAAGTCAGTAAAGAAAGTGTTTGTATTCTTTTTTATTGTTATTTTTCACTTTACCCTAGACTTATGATCATAAATAAAATTCAGCGGTCATTTGACTGCTTGCCGTCTTTATAGGTAGCAAGATTTTCCCGTCTTTCTAGTGTTAAATAATTAACACAAGAAAACAATGGTTATTTTGTGCCTGTTTTTTGCAGTTACATTTGGTTAATCAATTATTCACATAAGTTAATCTCTAAATGTTCAGAAAATGCAGAAGTAAGTGCCAAAAAATGTGATTCTTATATCTTAATAATAATGCTGACTAAAATTTATAGTTATATGTAGTCTCTGAATGATATGCAAGTGTATTCATCACCATATAACACTTGCTGGGTAGTCAGAAGTGTACATCATCATCAACTATGATTTTGTGGTTGTCATAAGTTTATCTAACCCAGTGACAGATAGTAAATAAATGACAAAACAAAATCTTGTATTGTAGACTTACAGGTGTTGATAAACAGTTATCTCCTATGTAAGCACTTTCACTGCCTCCAGTTGTGTCATCAATGTCCATTTCTTCTGCTTCACCTGCAAAATTAAATCTTTATTAGATACAATCCAGGTAGTTAGCAAAGGTATTGTGTGTAATATAATGACATAGCATACCATAATTACCTTCATGGCCCACATTATGTTCAAATTCAATCACTGGAACAGACTCAGTAGCTGTATCTAATGAGTCGGCAGCGGTGATCATTGACTCAGTTGCGCTGGTAGGTGGACCATCAGTAGCTGGAGAATAAAGAAAAACTGTATAGTATGTTTAGTAATAGTTAGTAAATAATCAATTAGGCATGAAATGAGTCAGGAAATGTGTTCTTATTGTAAAAATAGTGACAGTTGTAAGTCATCACCTAGTACAACTTTTCATAAATCCCTGTATAGCTTCCAGTTGAATTATATAGCACATGTGATACGTAGCAAGTAATAAACAGCTTTATTCTGTTTACCCCACAGCGGTATAATATAACCTCTAGTTATTCACAAACTTATTTTAATACCTGAGTCTGAATTGGTTATTCCGTCAGATATGGTACTTCCAACGTTTTCATTGCCTTCGATCGATGTTTCTAAGTTTTGTACGTCGTCGTCGGGTAATTCACCGGGGCACATAACATCGTCGGCGGGAAATGCTGAAGCTTCCATTTTTCAATCTTACAAAATAATATTATCAAATTTCCAGTGTTCACGTAGAAATAAGTATTTAATGGTGAGTTTTACAATCTATCAAGCGAATTACTTACTGCAAATAAAGTCTATACTGAAATTGGTTTAATAATCTAAAGATTGATTACTACACTCAAGTCGCCCGCAATAACAAACGAACGCTTTCATTTTTTATTTAGTTGGTTATGGTCAAGAGACAATAGGGATGGGCCTATTTCAATTAACTTTAGCTTGCTTGCAAAAAATTGCTTGATTTAAATTATAGTGTAAACTGTAAAGTATAGTAATAACATTTTTCAGATACATTTGGAAATAAAATTTAGGTTATTGTTCATATTTTCATTACACTATTTAACAACAATTGATTCTTTATTTGGCTCAGTTACCACCGATGGCCCTACTATCACGATTTAGACTTCAATAAAATAAAGGCGACTATGAGACTTAGGACTGAGTACTATACAGTATTAGTATGCTTATATCTGTGCTCAAATCATAGTTGGAAAAAATTATTATATATTTACAACATGCTGTTAGAGGATATCGTTTTAAGGTATAACATTAAAACTTCTTATATTATACAGTAGATCAGTTGTACCATACTTATATTATACATTGCTTTCTTTATTTTTGATTCACAAAGCAAATAAAATTCGACGTAACTCAATTGTTTGGGACTTGACTCTGTATCGGTGAGTACAGAATTCAAATCCCACTTGAGCATCTATCAATGGAAATGCAGTTTAATGAATTTCTATGTACATTTTCGTAATAAAAACACATTTACAAAATGCAGCAAATTATACGGTTAGGGAAAACATCGTGAGGAAACCTACGTTCTCTGATCAGGTAATAGTTAGTGCTTGTAAATGGCGACATGGCTTACCACCTGTTGCATTGAGTACTATCTGGTTAACACGTGGGCTCGAGGTGTCCATAGAATTACTACATTCACAATTACGGTTATGGAAACCTGAACCTCTGACTACCCCGAAAGAGTTTTTTATTCTTGAGTATTCTTTCGCTGCCGAAGTCTATGAAATACATACATTGTATCTGTGTATGTACAAGTACAAGTCACTAGTAAAACTGTAGTGACAAATTGAACGAGTTATAATTTAAATTGACACTGATTTGTTTGAGCTGTGCTATTGAACATTTGTTGGTTATATGCTCAGGTTATATGAGGAATACGGTTATATTTAGATTATTATTGTAGTGTATGTCCATGGAATTAAATATTATTTAGTAATTTTTTAACAATATTACTTCCGTGACAAGTTATGCAACCATAGATTTTGGAAAAATATTTAAGGAAGAATAATATTATTGAAGTATACAATGAGAAGACTTTTTAAATTGTATAAAACTGCCTTAGAACGTAGACCATACTTGATGCAAAGTATACAAACTGGTACTTTAATGGGTGCTGGTGATTTACTATCACAAACAATGATAGAGAAAAAAAGCATGTCTGATGTAAATTTTCTCAGAACAATTAAGTTTTCATCTATCGGATTTGTGATTGGGGTAGGTAATAATGGATTGGCATTGATTACATGATCCATAACAACATTTTATTGCATCCATAAAATCGCTTATGAATAGGACTTAACAAATATACTTATCGTTAATATGGTGATACAGCTCGATTAATTAATGGTTTTCTTGGATTTGAAAATTAACTCTGCAAATCATAAATTAGGACTTGGCTTAAAAACAACTTGCAACTTCATATTTTTGATGTCCAGATTAAAAATAAAAAGACAAGCACAAGTTTGTAGGGTAGTCAGAGGTTCAAAGGAACCTGATAAATTGCTCTTACTTCACCTACACCCATTAACCTCTACACCCATGCCATAAATGCTCTTCTATTCTTCACACTATGTATACCCTCATTGAAAAGAATGTCTCCAATCAAAACACAATTCTTAATCCATAGTAAATATTATGAAAATTTAGTCATCTCCCGTAAACTTACTAATATGCTATCTAATATACACTGTTGTAATATAACCGATGATATGCATGCATTGATCCGACCCTTTTGGAGTAGTTAGAGGTTGAGTGTCTACCACCAACTAATTCTTATTTTACTCAAAACCTAGTATTTACCTGATAATCAATATCCAATGTGACAGGTGGTAAACCATGACACTGTTTATAGATACAGGCTATTATAACAGTGATGAGCATCACAGACACATAACTTAAGTAAGTGTAGAATTGATGTGTAAAATTGTTGACAGGTTAGGTTAGCAGGCTATCACACAATAGATTCTAATTCCTTAACTAAGTCTTCTGACAATATACTTAACTAGAATGACATTTTCAATTTCAATAAAGATTATTTAATTCTTCAAGCAAGACATTAAAATATTAAAATTATTATTAAACATTTAAATATTTTTTTATTTCATGGTTTCAGGGTCCAGCATTAAGGGCATGGTATGGAGTATTAGATAAATTTATTACTGGAAAGAAGTCTACTGTGACTATAAAAAAGGTGCTTCTTGATCAATTTATGTTTGCACCCATATTTCTATTCATGTTACTTCGTATAACTGGATCCCTAGAAAACAAGACTGAAGAAGATCTAAAAGAAAACTTAAGCAGTACTTATTTAGAAGTTTTGAAAACCAACTACCTTATATGGCCCTGGGTGCAGTGTGTAAATTTTTTCTTTGTTCCGTTGCAGTATCAAGTTTTGTTAGTGCAGATAGTAGCTTTGTTCTGGAATACTTACCTCTCATGGAGGATTCACATGAATCCACTAGAAAACAGCCAACATATTTAAAAAAGTCCTAAGTGAAAAGTGCTTCCTTATATTTTTGTAGGTATTAGAATTTGTTTTAGTTGATATGAACTGCAGATAGAAAATAATCTAAGGCCTGGTTGAATATGTCTTCCTTTGTCACATATCAGCTGTGTGTGTTTCAACAATGGTGCATGTAGAAATGTTTTTATTAAGTTTTATTAACATTAATTTTATAGTAAATAATATTGTTTTATTTTATACCCTTTAGATACATTTAACATTAAAACCTGTATGACAATGCTATATAAAACCATGAATGATCATTCAAGATCCAAGAATAACTCATTCGACACCGCGCCATTTTTCAGCGTCTTACTAGCGGAGCCGCCATACAAACGGTCATGAACACGCTCCGAATTCTACAATTTTAAAAATTCTGAAATCTCTAACAATTCCACAAAGGTTAATGGATGTGGAAGTGTATTTCTTGGCTAATTTTAAAATCTCTCTCATGCATCATAATACTGCTCTCATGGACCTATGAATAAAGTTGCAATACCTACATATAATATTATACCATACAATATTATAGCCTTGTCGACAGCACTAACTATTACTTGTTCCCCGAACAGACTGAAAAGAACAGAACTGCCTACTGGTCAACACGTGGGTTCAAGGTGGCCATAGAATTACTATCTTCGCGATTGCGGAGATGAAACCAGAACCTCTGACTACCCCGCAAGGGTTAATGGTTGTGAACACGTTTGTCTTTTGTCAGCTTTGTCAACATTGTATGATAGACAACTATAAGTTTTACATCGATCTTTTTATTATGTGAAGTTCTTAGAATCTGAAGTCGTCGGAAATAATAATTATCATTTATCATAAGTTCTGTCCTAATAGTTTTCATTCCGTTGTACTTCAAAATATAATGTCAAAGCCACGTCTGCAGATAGCTGACAGAAAGAAAAAGGTAGATAGACACTTTTTGAGAACAACAAGTCTTGAGCGGAATTATCGCTATTCTGATTAGATAGTAGTACGTGCGGCGCCCCAGTGATTGGGTTATTTTTAGCAACTAGAGAAGAATTATTAATTAAATCGTTTCTTATATTGTTGATTATTACAAGATTACGAAAGGTACGTAATATTATTCATTTAATTTTACTTAACTTAAAAAAAGTTAATTTTAATCACTCGTTATTAATGTCAAACTTTAATATCAAAACATTTTGTTTTCTACATCAGAGAACTATTAACTGATCCCTTGTAATAATAGTAGATTTATTAACCTTAATTACTAAATAATTTTATAAGTAGTAGTGTAAATACTGTCATTGAAGGATTCCTTGCATTAACTTATTGATTTCTTGCATTAACGATAATTATGTGCCGACTAACCTAACTTATTCTAGCAGATTAATGTAAATGATGAATGCTGCCTTAGTTAAGGAAAGGGTACCAAAAAGACCTTCAACCCTTCCTACCTTGCCAAAAAGATAATATACTTTAAAATAGATCACTAACTAATTTTCGTAGCATTTAGCTGAAAAATAATGGAATTATATTTCTCCACACAAGTAATTAATTACTAATATTAAAGATATTTTACGCATTCATAAGTTTTATAGGTAGTAAATTTTGTCTCCATATGAGTAAGCATTGATAACGAACTTAAAAGGTCATGGATATCATCAAGCCTTGCTGCAGTATTCGTCTGTTTATAAAACAAATGTTTTCTAGAAGAGAGATATAAAGCCATTCTTAATGTACATGAGACATTCCAAAACTCTAAGCAAACTATGTTCTTAATTTGATTATTATTAGTTTTTCTGAAATGTATACCTACTTGATCAACCGAAGTTCAACTAGTTTGACAGTGCAGTTATCAATTTGTAAATAACCAAAGCAATAATTATGATATGATATGATGTTTGTTAAAGATTCTTTGCAGACACTCATACTTATTATTTACAGATGGAGAAGTTGGAGTTAGTGTCCTCAAACAAGATTTTTGGAGGATTCCAAAAAGTATACTCACATGACTCGTCAGAGCTGAAATGCAAAATGAACTTCTCTATTTACTTACCTCCTCAATGTGAAGGTGGTGATGTAAAAGTACCAGTGATTTTCTATTTGTCTGGCCTAACTTGCAGCGAACAAAACTTTATTAGCAAGTCTGGTTTTCAGAGGTATGAAGTGGCTCCTAAACATTTTATTTGCATCTATAATTCCAAAGATAATACAAATGCGCAAATTTTCAATTGTGTTGACAATTCTAATGCACACACAGACACAAGAGAGACCTCAGAGGCCTGAGTATGTTTCAATAAACATGGGTTTATTTAAAATTCATTCTATGCATGGTCAACAAACTATTTTAGCCAAAATTAGTATGTAATTTATCCATGAGACTTGTTTTGGTTTTGTCCCATGTTTCTTCAATGCCAAACATAAACGCATCTTTAAATATACAATTTATATTTTTAGATATGCTGCTGAACATGGAGTGATAGTTGTTGGTCCTGACACATCACCAAGAGGTGTGAAAATTGAAGGCGATGATGAATCCTGGGATTTTGGTGTAGCTGCCGGTTTTTACTTAGATGCTACTAAAGAGCCATGGAGTCGTAACTATCGGATGGGCAGTTACGTCACTAAAGAGTTGTATGAACTTATAGTGTCTGCATTTAGCAATGTGGTTGACCCTGACAGAATTGGAATTATGGGCCATAGGTGAGTTTTATCTAGAGTTTTGATAGGATTAATCAAAGTACATAGACTATCTTATACGTTTTGCCTCCAACTTTGTCAATGACAATCAGATGTCTGTTTAAATATATTTTTTAAACCTATATCATGTCTACAATTCCATCATAAGATAAGTAAAATTACATTGTAGTGGAAGAAATATTTTAATTGATATGTGTTTACATTTACAGCATGGGTGGACATGGAGCATTAGTTTCCACCCTCAGAAATCCAGGGCAGTTCAAGTCTGTGAGTGCATTTGCGCCTATTTGCAATCCAACCAAATGTCCATGGGGTGAAAAAGCCTTCTCTGGCTATCTTGGAGAAGATAAGAGCAAATGGAACGAGTGGGATGCTACTGAGCTGGTCAAGCGCTATGATGGACCTCCTCTTACACTGTTTATCGATCAGGTAAAATATGATCTTTCATCTGAAATAAATAATGTACTAAAAATGTTAAAAGATACTTATGCTGAAGGGAAATAAGGATATGTGAAGATATGGATATGTATATAAGAGAATAAACAGATGAGAGTAAATTAACCTACCATTGATGGATTAATATTAATATAAAAATAAATTTCAGGGTACTGCTGATAAATTTTACATTGAGAAGCAACTGTTACCAGAAAACTTATTTGAAGCCTCCCGTGCTGCCGGTATACCAGTTATTTTCAATTTGCGCGACGGATATGACCATTCCTACTACTACATTGCAACCTATATTGGAGAGCATTTCAATTATCATGCTAAAATATTAAAGGCATAAGTTTTTATAAACATGTAAATAAATCTTTTTGTATATTAATTTTTATTTTATTACAAATGAATATGCAAATGTCCTTTGTTTTCTAGAATTAGGGTTAATCATGTAGTGTTTTCCGAAATAAATTTAAACACAGCAAACATTGAAATGTGTTATAATTACACTACTGACTCAAAACTACGACCAGCCGGGCTATGATGACCACCTCGACACAATTTTCTCGACTGTATCTCGCCGCGTATCGAGTTGAGTCGCGGGGGACTATGATAGCCATTTCTCGATTGGTCACGTGACCCGACTCAAAATCGACTCACGGGAAAATGTATGAAAAATGGTATGATGAACACTCGGCTACGCGGCTTTTGTGTGTCGATTTTGCTCGAGTTTTGCTTTTTTTTGTTTTTCTGAGTCGGCTTGGCTGGCGACCTCGACACAGTATAATGTTGCCAAACTTGAAGGAATCCTACTTATTTAGAAAAGAAAAAGGATGTTTTGTGGGGTTATATTCGAAAGATACAAGTAGGCAATACCTAAAAATACCTTAAATGTACTTATTACTAACCACTGACTAAGAATATATACTTTTGTAATAGTATTTGTAAGAATTGAAGAAAGATTTATAGGAATTCTCGGGGAATATCTGGCAATACAATACATTCATAGCTAATGTGTGGAGAGTAACTACAAAAGTTTTAAAGTTCAGCTTCTTACTTGTAAATATTTCTTCAGTCAGTTGTTATTTGACTAATATAATATTTAAAATGGCTGGGGCTGGTGCTGCCTTTTACGTATAAGTATATATATATATACATTTATGCTGAAAGGGAGCGCAAAAGACTCGAAAGACGTCAAATACGAGATGTTTGCAACCCATGTGAGGTTGCAGACGCGGAATTCCTGCACCTGTGGTGGATCACCAAACCTATGGCGCATTACCTCATTGCCAGGTTAGAGGAAGACTTAGCCCCTGGTAATGACAATGGCATACATGTCCATATAAAGGTAAATTGAATCTCTTCATCCCTATTATCCAAATTAGTAAAACCACAGATAATATAATGTAAAACTATATTTAGTAGGTTATTATCGTAAAACTATGAATACCCACTAGCATCATCGGCCCGACATCATGTCGGTGGTCAATGAAAACTCTATATTAATATGCTTAATTGTAATGTTTGCAAAGGCAGTTGGGTCAAGACCATTCAATTCTAATCCCTAAATCTTTCTAAGCCCTCTGCCACCCAATCTTCTTTTGTAAAAAACATTAATACGAAAGTTAAAATTTATACTTACATATTTGTTCATTTTTTTCTAAAAATTCTTGCAGGTGATGCTGGATACCCGCTTGAACCATGGCTGATGACCCCTATAAGAGGAGCTGAGCCTGATACACCAGAATATTGCTACACCAATTGGCATTGCCGTGTGCGTACCAATGGCTACCTGAAAGGCAGTCTTAGATGTCTTGGTGTCGATTGAGTGCTGCACTACACACCTCAAAAGGCATCATCAATCATTTATGCTGCTTGCACCATTTATAATATAATGAAGAGCTATGGGTAAGTTCTAGTATCCAAAAGATCTTGTATCTCATTTCTTATCTACCAAACTGAACTTATATGACTAAGTTAAAGTATTAGTGCAGGCAGTTTTACCTAAAGCAGTTATTTTTTTCAGGGTTCCTCTAGAACAAGTAGCTCCAGATGCAGCTTGTGGTGCTGTAGGACCAGTGGAAGCCGATTTAATAGAAGATCAATACGCACATGTGCAAGAAAAAAGGCAGAATTTAGTTAGGGCCTGCTTCACGTAATTGCCATTCGCGTCTATGGGGGCCAAGTCCGGATTGGTGGACATGTTAGTCTACTGGGTCATAAGTGATTTAACTCTACTTATTTAATAAAGACAATATTTATAATAATAGCACACTTTTTAATCAGTCTTTTCCCATGCATCAGATATAAATTACACCATGAAACAATACTTTCTAGAAATCACAAGATTCAACTTAAGCTTTAATACCTAAATCACAGATAATCTAAATTACACTAGATAAAAGAACTAAAATTTTACACATAATAATAAAATAATATCACACTTTAATTGAATCACAATCAACGTAAACGCAGCATAAATAACTCGCCTCCCCTAAAGTTAGAGAACACATGAAAACTGCTGATGTTAAACACCAGCTTGCAAACACTTATTTTAACAAAAATTAGAATTTAAGTAAGTTAACAGTACATATAATGAATTATTAAAGTCAAAGTCAAATGTTTTTATTCAATATAAGTATAGTACATTCATTTCATTCATTGAAAGTCAAAACATTTGCCTGACACTGGTCTCTTGGCATTGAAATTCTACTGTTGGTTTGGAAGCCCTGGCTCGGAGAAGAACCAACAAGAAACTCCGGCTTTCAGGATTTTTTGCCCAGTGCCAGTTTCAAAAACAAATTATAAAGAAACATAAAATTATCTTTGCATATGCTTAGATGCACTCATATTATTATATCTACTACTAGCTATTTTCTGGTGTATGTAAACTGATTTTAGTTTATTGTATATAAAGGGTGTCCGGTGGCAGAATCGGGATTTTAAAACTAAATATAAAAAAAACCATTAAAGTTATATCACTTTAATTTAATTATAATCAAAGATCACAAGTGTGGGTTTCACTTCTTAAAAATTACATCGTCTAAATGTTTACCATCACGTCGGATACACTCACGAAATCTAGACTCAGTATTTCGCGCAACTCGCCGGAGAAGTTCCACCGGGATGTCATTTATCTCACGAACGATATTTTCTTTTAACTCTGATATTGAAGATGGCTGAGTTTGGTACACTTTACTTTTAAGGTAACCCCACAAAAAAAAGTCCATTGGCGTGAGATCCGGTGACTTGGGTGGCCAAAGGATGTCACCAAAACGACTAATCAATTTGTTAGGGAAGAAATCCCGAAGAAGCGCCATGGTCTCTCTAGCAGCGTGCGGTGTGGCGCCATCTTGCTGAAACCACGTGTGAGAAGTGTAGGCAGGATGTTCTCTTAATGTTGGAAAGAAATAATCGTTAAGCATGAGTCGATAAGAAACACCGGTCACAGTTGTGGCTTGTCCTTGAGAATTTTCAAAAAAATAGGGTCCGATTATTCCTCTGCTTGACAATGCACACCAAACTGTAACTTTGGGACTGTGAAGTGGCTGTTGATGTTTCAAACGAGGATTTTGTCCTTTAGGGGACCAAAACCGGAAATTCTGCTTGTTAACATCTCCATTTAAGTGAAAATGAGCTTCGTCACTCCATAAGATAGTGTTTACACTACGAAATCGTTGCAACATGGTTTCACAAAAACTTTTACGCAAATTGTAATCATTTGGATTAAGTGCTTGCACAATTTGAATTTTAAAGGGATGGAATTTAATATCCTTCTTCAATATTTCGTGTATAGTCGTTTTTGGGAGCCCTAAAGCAGCCGCCCTCTTACGTACAGACTGCAGCGGATTTTCACGCAAACTGGTCGCGACGAGTTCAATATTGTCATCAGTCCTTGATGTTCGGCTGGGTCCTGGTCGCGGATTGTTTGCTGCTGAACTTGTTGCCCTGAACCTTCGCACCCAAAGTCGAATTAGGTCTTCGCTTGGCGCATCGCGTATACGTCGAATATTGTAATGAGTACAAAATCTTCGACTCGCAACAACACAGGAATCATTAGACTTAAAATAAGCTTCAATCACAAACGCACGCTGTTCACCCGTCCACTGCGACATTGTGACTAAGTAACCCGCACCAATGACGAATCGAACGCGACCCCCCTCCCGCTCCTCGGTTCAACGGTTTTGGAACAATTCAAAATTTAAATCCCGATTCTGCCACCGGACACCCTTTATTATTATTTATAAAAGATTTTTTGTTACCTACACAAAGATAAGTTTTGTTTATTAATTTATGCAACTTTCTTAATGTTTTCCTACAATTTCTTGACATAGGGGTGGCAGAAGCACTGACGCCGGTCTTCATGACTAGGCGCTGATACAGCTGGTTAGCTTCTGCAGATTATAGTCTCTTCACCTCCGTGTTAAGGGATCTCACCACCTCTTCGGACTCACGCAGGGCCAACTTCAGTTGTGAGATCTGCAACATGGCATCTTCATACTCCAAATAGCACTGATGGAAACCAGCCAGAGCACTGCACACATAGTCCCGTTCCGCCACCACCTCTGCTAACTCACGATCTTTCAAAACCAATTCTGACTTTAACCTAGTGTTTTTTTTCAACTATAAGTAACACTTCCTTCTCGCTATCCTCGTGCTCCGAGATTAGTCCGGAACACTTGTCTTTAGTAGTCTGAAGTTCACTTAGGGTGTTTCTGAGTTTTGTTTCCAGTTCACGAATGGTTTGAGACCGAGTATTCATTTTATAAGTCGCCATTGAGGTAGACAAGATAATAAATAATTGTATGTTGAATTGAAATTTTGTTAAGTTATTTTTAGTAGATTAAACTAGGAAACGAGAAAGAAATGCATCACACTTCAATTATACCACGAATATTTAGTACAATTATAACTTTCAAATATACTCAACGGTAACAGATACTTTAAGTGGATCAAAAACACTTTATATCAAAATAATTTACACTTAAAGCACTGTTAAGTATTAACTTATTTCGGTTTAAATAGTCTCAAAATACTCAGAATGAGCATATAAACAAAAGTTTTTATAACCTCTAATTGTCTGTTGTCGATTGTTTGACCTCAGTGTTTGACGCATTTCTTTATGTTTGACGTTTGGTTGACAGCTTTGAGCGCAGATAACTCTAGAAAGCTGAGTCGGCCTCTTCCGTTGTGTCGAGCTGAGTCGAATCGTGGGTCATCATCGCAATGTCGACTCGGGAAACGCCATCGACTCAATTCCTGTCGATTTTGCTCTGTCGAGCTCGATTGGTCATCATAGCCCGGCTGGTTCACATTTGCTTGACATATTTACAAGCAATGTTACGTTACTTGTGACAGCTACCATTTAAATGATAGTAAAAGGCGCGTCGCAGTCGAGTGAGAAAGGTAAGGACCGAGTGATACGAATGAAAAAAAACACTATCGAAAGCAAAGTGACATGTACAAGACAAATGTAGTCACATGCCTTCCCGAATAGCCGATCACATTGTTTACTGACCTTCTCGATAACACGTGAGTTCGAGATGACCCTAAAATTAATAGATCCGCAACTGCGGAGATTGAATATGTTTGCCTATGTGTATCTTTTAACAGTGCAGTGCCCATCACTAATCCGAATAGGGTTCCATAATACTAATGAAATTGAATTGAATTGTTTCGTGTAATTTGTAGGAGAACAAACAAAATAATACCACGTAACTTTCTGATTTTTTCTAACAATAAAGATATATCAATATGTTTTCTGCTTTAAAAAAATTGGCAATAGGCAGTGATGAGAGATGTCCCGCCCCAGTTCCTATGGCTTCTAATTTGCAAAAAAAGTTTTCCAGAGGAGTGAATTATAACAGTGAGTAACTCGGTAAAACATATATTTCAGTGATTCTACGATGAAGGTATTTATATAAATTTGTCATTTGCAGTGAAAATTCTCATCAAAGGCGATAGGAACGTTGGTAAGTCATGTTTACTCCAAAGATTGCAAGGTGGAGCTTTTATTGAAGAATATGTGCCAACTTACGAAATCCAAGTAGCACCAATAAACTGGACATACAAGAATACAGATCACATTGTTAAAGTAAGTTGCTTATTTTGTGTTGTTACTTAAAAATGAATATCAACTGGTAATCCATGAGTGTAATGTTTTAGGTTGAAGTATGGGAAGTGGTAGACAAGGGAAGAGTCAAAAAGAAGCCCACTCAAGGCTTGAAATTGGAGAATCAAGCAGCAGCCAATTTGGATGATGATGAAGTTCCTGTATTGGATGCAACCTTCTTAGATGTTTATAAAAATGCCAATTGCGTTATATTGATGATGGACATAACTAAACCATGGTAAGAGTGACTCCTATTGCCATCAAGAGACTGGTACTATGCTATAAGTGATCAAGGACATATTGTATATCTGAGGTTCTGAATATCCTGATAGGGATCTAAATATCTATGAATGTAAGAATAACTTGATGTTTAACCTAGCCTTGCATTCTTAAATAGCCTTAATAGTCATGGTTCTCAGGCTTATATGCTTAGAATATTATATAATATCCAATAACATATAAGTAAAAAGTAGTTTACTCTGAAGTATTAATTATTTGACGACCTCCGTGGCGCGATCGGTTAGACACCTGAACGCTAATCGTGGGGTCCCGGGTTCGATTCCCGGTGGAGGCAGAGTTGAGAACAACGCTTTTCTACTGCTTTCCAGTCTGGTTGTTGATTATATATTATGCTATATATGTATTTATCTATGTATAATATGTATACATTTCTTAAATATACGTTGACTAGTACCCTTAACACAAGTCTTAAATGTACTTACCAAGGGGCTAGTTCAATTGGTGTAATAATGTCCGAATATTATTATTATTAATTATTTAAAAGCCCATTTAGTTATGATTTCAGTGTATCAATTCTAACAATGTGATAACAAAATTATTAACCTAATTAATATTGTATCATAACTGCAATTTTGGAGCTGGAATCTTTATTAACCCATTATAGCTAATGCATTAAAACTGGTTGTGATTCATTTGTTAATGTCCCTTGAAATTATTGTTTTGCTTTCATAGTTGTTTGTATCTCTCATTTTATTTTGTATTTTTTTAGGACTTGTGATTATGTTGTTAAAGAACTTGAAAAAATTCCACTGGACTTACCAGTGGTCATTCTAGGAAACCATTGCGATATGCAACATCATAGACAAGTTCATCCCCATCACATCAGCCAAGTTATGATGGACGCAAGAAATAAACGGTATATATTTTTATTAAGACAAAATGATAAACCATACAGGACAGCTATGCTGAATTTTTAATTCATAGATTTTAATTAATGTCATCACTGCCGCAAGTCTATGTCTATAGAGGAAGTAATTTAAGAATGTAAATGTATATACATATGTTTTATTCAATAGCAAAATAAGTAACAACCTTATGTACTATCCCAATTGAGTAATAAATACCTACAATTTACAAACAAATTTTGAAATTCCTTTTTAAATACATACCTCTCTAATGTGAGAGTGTGTCTAAATTTTGTTCATAGCCTTTCTTTATTACACTTTTAGAACTGCACCTGTCCGTTATGCTGAGTCATCAATGCGCAATGGATTTGGTTTAAGGTTCCTCCATAAGTTCCTGAGTTGCCCATTCCTTAGACTGCAGAAAACTAGTTTGCTGGAGCAGTTGCAGAGAAATCAAAAAGAAATGCAGGAGGTTGAGGTGGAACTCAATGAGTATCAGGTAAGAGTTATTTAGTTTGAAAACTCGTTTTCTCTAGCAAGGCTTTTCAGATATATGTATGTTAGTGTGAACCTTATACAAATAATGTAAAAATATACAATAGCAGGTTTAATATAGTCTCTGAATTGTGGTTCCCCAAAAATGAAAATTTATAGTGTATATATGTATACTTGTATATTATATGAGATAAATCTGCATAATATTTGGGCCTTTGATACAAAAGTAATATTTTTTTGCTATGGTTAGGGAAAAGCTGGGGGTAACCTATAATCAGTTTGGATAGGCAATAATTAGTCTATGTTTTAGTTGTAATGGTACTTCCATTAGCGTTCTAAAGGGAAACTGTTCAGTGGTACACAATGCTACATAAGTACTGTTAACTTAATCTGTATTATTCAAATGTCATCATAATCTAATTCACATTCTAATTTCACTTTACAGGAATCTGAAGAATCTTCGTACAATGTATTTGTGGAGCGATTAACAAACAAACGTCTTAGTACGTCAAGTGATACTAAAGCTAACGTAGATAGATCCCCAAGTATTATTTTGGGTGCTGGCAAGCCCATCATAGCACCTGACATCAATCCACTGCTAGCACAATCTTTAAATCCTAAAGGAATTAAAGCACAGCATAGGACTGAACCTATGACTGCTGCTTCAATGAATTATGTAAACACACCAGTAGAATCAATTGAGGTTGTGAAACCAAGTGTACAAGAAACCAGCGAACCTGTTAAACCCCAGTCATCTGACTTGGAAGATTTTTATGCAGGCAATTTGGATAGTAGTTTCTTAGATGATGTGGCACCAATGAGCCCAGAGAATGCGGAGTACAAACATGAAAGTGAGGTGGAAGAAGACGAGTACCATAACCCTATGGTGACTGTTGATCAAGATGACATTGAAATAGATAATGATAAGCATATACAGGAACTAGGCCATAAGGTTAATTGTGTAAAATAAGTGTTGTAATTAAGTTACATGTTTGTAGGTTAGATACTATATTAATTATGGAGCAAATCAAGAGAATCTCCATTAAGACGAAAATGTTATTCCAAGGCTAATAATATATTGTTTAAACTAGTCATTTATATTGTTTTTGTCTATAAATTATGAAGTTTATTATCAGTTATTTGTATGTCTTATTTTATGTTTAGATTAAGTACAAAATATTTTTGGATATTTATTAAAATAAATAAAATCCTACAGTATTACTTGTATTATTTATCAACTTTTATTACAAATAGCATTTAATTAGGTACACTTAGCAAGCAGTGTACCTAACGGTTATAGGAAACCAATTTATAGAATGAGCTTGGGAGTATGTAATTGTTGTCAGGTAAATCCAATAAAATCCACAAGCACTTTATAAATGGATATAAGTATAGAATTAATTATATTTTGATGATGGTTAAGCTTAACAGATGTGGAATTTATTAGTGGCATTTAATACTACAGTATGTTCAATTATAACAATATTTATTTACAACTTAACATTCAGCTAGTAATTTACAAGTTACTGCACTAGACGCAATTATTCCCATTTAGATTTCTTTTTCTGTAATGCTTCATTTCCATCTGCATCAATTGTTGAGTAATATCCCATGTCCTCATACTTGTATCTCATGTAAGCCATGTATCCCAAGGCTAAAGCAAAACATGTAGCTCCAATTGTCATTACAACAGTATTCTGAAAGAGGGTTTAAAAACTGATTTAATTCGTTAACAATTATGTAATTCGGTAAGGAGAATCATAATAAGGAGTCCTTAAATAATGGCTATCAAGTATTATTCAGACTAAGTCGCATAATACTCTAGATGCCATTTTGATGGTGGTCTCTGGAACTTCTGACTATACTAACTGGGTTAAAATAGTTTTAATTATGTATAATTTAATGTACTCTCCGATTGTAGAGTACATTACAATAAAATTAAAATAGTATATCGACGTTTTTGAAATGTTATAAAACGTACTTGTAATGTAGTGATACTTACAGGTTTTGCATATAATTCGAAATTGATAATCCTGAATGCATTTGTGGTTCTAACAGAACGTATTCCTTCTGTGGTAGTATTTTTATCAACATTTGGATTACTATTACTCATTCTCGACTAACTTTGATCACAAATTATTTTCGTTATTGTAAGTGTAATTTTTATATCTGTAAAAGTAGTATATTTTAAATTTCATTTATTGTTGTTTACATAAGGTTAGAAGGTGGTGGATTCAATAACAGTGTATCAATTTGTAAACACATCCAATTCGACGGTAGTTGTATCAATAAATCTGCCAATGACATGCAGTCCTAAACACTAATTTTTGTTGTTTGTGTATATGTATTTTATCAGTATCACCAATCAATGACAAATTTATCGGATCTAATAATGTTACAAAAGTGACATTCGCAAACAATATTTTTTTATTTACTCTACTTTGCAAGAATAACCCACGAACCAAATACAACAAGCAGGTAATAACGTATTTAGGACCTATTGATTAAAACACTCATTTCTGCTTTCCATATGTAAAATCATTTTATTTTATTCATGATTAATGATGATTCATTTATTTTATGTTTTGTAAACTCCAATAGATTTACTACGATGATACAATTAATTTAAAGATTAACGATCATGGATCAAATTGCATTTTATATATTTTTCGGTTACTTGTAGTTTGAGGTTCACGTAACAATCTCTGCGATTTTGAAATATTTCAGTTATAGAACCCACTTTTCACCAGATAACATAGTATAGAACACATCGAGTTCGGTTATGTTCAAAGTTTGGTCCTTGATTAATATCTATTAAGTTTGCACGAAATTTTGTTTCCTTTACAAGAGTGGCGTGTTTTACAATTATATTTTGAAAATGTTCATATAATAACAATTAATTATAGAGTTTAAATAATACGAGTAGTAATAACAATAACGGCGTGGTATGAAATCAAAGAACTTAATTGTTTTTTTTGTGCTACTATCAGAGCCCCAGACATAATAAGTTATTTACGATACTTTAGATATGATAGAACAGGTTATTTTTGCTTACATAATTTTTTTCAGCATGTCTCCTTACCATTAATAATTGTCATAATGGATTCCAAAGTATTGCAATCAGCGGTAGTTGAATTTTCTGCAAAATTTTTAAAGGTAATTAAAACTTACGCCTTGGATAAGGTATCATGAGAAAGTAAGAAACGATGTCCCGAAAAAAACTAAACAATATTGAAAATATTTTGATTATTTATGCAATGTGCAGTCAAACAAACTATCATAAGGTGATTAGTGTTCACTCACCTAAACGAAACAGGCGTTTTATATGTGTTTGTTTCCTTGAATTAGTAGAATAACAATTATCTAATGAAACATAACAAAGATAGCACACTACGCAAGGGTTATCTTACATGTACAGTCAGCGCTAAAAGTGCAGTCCCAGTAACTTTTTATAAGGTATAAGTTTATAAGAACAAAAACACAATATTTTACAATTTTAAAACTAGTGAAAAATATTGTCTTTTGTTCTTACAAACGTAAACCTCATAAAAAGTTACTGGGACTGCAATTTTAGCATTGACTGTACCTATAACCGCTGAAAAGGTATGAAGAGGAATTATTATTATTTTTATTAATTGACAGTTTGCCTAAATTTATAAAAATAGGAAATTATGAGCTCTGCCTCTTATCAATTTATTCTACCCAAGCTAGTTAGACTGAATGCTTTAAAGCCTTTTATTTTTCTACTTTATTCAAAAATGTAATCCATTGGATGACTACTACACCGCATAAAGCCATAAGTAATTGTTATTAGATAACTTTGGAGTTTTTTCCAACAGAATTACATTCGAGAATTTCACCCCAAGTGTGTTTGCGGCTACAAAGACAATGCGACTTTTAAGTATCACACAGCAGTAAGTGAGAATGCTTTTTAAAAAATCATTAATCTCTTAATAGTGATGAGACAGTCCCGTGCTAATCTGGGACGTAAAGAGAATGCTAACTAGCTGCCGTTTGTACCTGCATGTCGTAGGTTGGGAAGGGATTCGGAGTCAAGAGAATTTATTGACCGATCGGCAACCTGTTATAATTATACAACATCACATCTCCAATTTTCATGGGAAAAAGTGACCTAGGAGATATTATCATATGTCCAAGTTTATGTCCACCCCGTAATTATAAATAACAATGAATTATAAATAACAAATTTAATTTATTTTAAGGAGCCTGAAGACAAAATAAACTTTGTGTCATCACCTCTATCCGTGGAAATTCTTCTTGCAATACTAGCTTTTGGCAGCAAAGAGCAGATTCATGCTCAAATAGTAAGAACCCTTGGAATGCCCAATATATCTGAGGTATCGGTTTTAAATTTTAATTAATTGACTCTACATTATTGGAAATTTATTAAAGGTCAAAGTTAATTTATGGAAGTCAAAATTGTCTTTACGAAATACGTAAGGACGTTGAAGAGTAAAAAAATATATGTTTAGTTTTAATATATATTTTTTTACTCTTTGTTGAAACCTGAAATAAGGTTTATAGACATGTTATAAATTTTATCGGGTTTGATAATTATTATTATTATTATAATCGATTGACGCGAAGATGTGTAATTTTATGATTTTATGAGTAAGATGTGTAATAAGTATGAATAACTGTTGCACCTACAGAAGATTACACCACCAAGTCAGTTCATGAACGAAATTGGTCAGTATCTGAGGATCTCGTAAAAATGGAAACTGTTAGGTTGGTAGGTATGTACTTAATATATTACTTGTTATGGAAAGGACCGTGTTAGACTGGGACGTAAAAAGAATGCTAACTAGCTGCCGTTCGTCCCAGCATGTAGTAGGAGGCAACTAAGGTTAATAGAATCAATTGGGCGATATGCTAGCAACCTGTCACCAATGTTTTATATGACATAACAGCCCCAATATTTATGCTAAAAATTGACCTAAGATATACTTAAACTGCGTGGTTCTTCCCACCCCGAAAAGCCTCAAAGGATGTGAATTTATCTATGGAGTGGAGTAACAAGAATGGTTTCTTACAGATTCGATTAGCGTTAATCCAATATGTGAGTAATGCTAACTCAGCAGTTGGAAAATCATTACTAGCAGCGAATGGTATTTATATTCGAGATGGTGATTACCAGTTTGTTCAAAGCCTGAAGGCCGATGCATTCAAATATTTCAAGGTACTGCTGCAAAAAGTGGACTTTTCGGATTGTGTAACTGCAGCTGCTATTATAAATGCTATGGTGAGTTATAACAATATTCACTGAACGAAAAAATGTGATTGGTAACTCCAGTGCTAAAAATCTATAAGCGCAAGACATTTGAAGACGCACTTACTCGTACATACTTTTTCAATCGTAGATATTTCAACAAACGACAATGTCGAACAATAGATATTTTGCTCACATATCTTACGCTTCACGTCTTGTGTATACTTACACACTTCTTTTTTTATTGTGGCGGGGTAGTTAGAGGCTTGAGGCTAAAGCAAAGGCTATGTATGGGCCATTCAAAGCTCGCGTTTCACTAGGTAGACAGCACTCAACGTGATAGGTAGCGAACCGTATCGCCGTAACAAGCACAAGGTATTACCTATACCGAGGGATAGGCACGTTTCCTCGCGATACTTTCCCTCACCGTTATCGACTGTAAATTATGTAACCTACGAACAAGCATAATCTGATATTTCTCTATGATAATGACTCAATTATTAGAATTAACTTATAACAGTTAAATATGTTATTTCGTGTACACAAATATGTATTATACTTAAGAAAATAAAATATGTATGTATTCCATTTTTAGGTTGAAATAAAGTTAGAAAACAAGGTAAAGAATTTAATGACACCTGATATGTTTGATGAAGAATCTTGTATTGTGATGGTTAATGCAATTAACTTTAAGGTAAGAGATTTAAATTTATTAAATGTAATTATTAATATGAGATGTAGTGTTCATTGTTATTATAAAATTCTATAACTTATGTATGACTGAAGTAATAAAAAGCAAAATTAATTTTTAGGCTGAATGGAAAAAGAAATTTGAAACCGTCAGTACACAAGATTTACCCTTTCACATAAACAAAAAGAAAACCATCGAAATACCCATGATGTACCAAGAAAATAAGTTTCCTTATCTGGATTGCCCATCTTTACAAGCTACGGTGCGATTATATTTATACTTAATCATAAAGAATATTTATAAGACTAGTTAAGTGATTGTTAATACTTAATGGTAACAAGCAAATCTATCAATGAACAAAATAGTTTTTGACTTAACAATTGACAATGACGATGTAAGTGACTGCTGCTACATTGCATTATCATGAATTGTACCTTGCGATGATGATCTTTTTTTAAATATATATATATATATATTGTATAGGCCTTACATAAAAAGATAGCTAAAGAAAAAGAAGCCGCTGTACATCTGAAGATGTTAATTTGTACAAAACTGTCACAGTGGTCACATGTCCTTTTATCAGCCAATATTGAATTTAGACTATACTCGTTATCGCCGATACGCAGCGTAAAATGAAAGTGAGAATCATCACAACAACACTCAGATTTAAAACATATCGTATATTACTTCCCTTGTATCTCAATGATCACTAGGTAATAAGGAAGCAATATTTCAACACCCCAATGAAATTTTCAAAACAATTTCAATAGCAAATACCTAGTTGCAAGTAGCTCCATTCAAACAGGGTATAGATTGACACTCATCAATGTCAATGTCGCAATGCTTCCCAGTGAATTCACTCGGACGCCTGCAGTCGTAGTCGCGAATGCTGTCCAAGCATGAGGCACCATTCTGACAGGTAAAAATCATGTGTAAAAAGAGATAGAAGAATAACTAAGGTAGCAATAATAATTATCTTGGGTTATTTTTACGTAAAATGACTTAAAATTAGTACCTTTCAGATTTTACAAATACCATATGCGAACGATGACTCCGCGCTAGTGTTTATCCTACCGTACGAGCTAGACGGCTTGGTGGATGTGTTAGACAAACTAACGACCGGGTTTGACTTAGTTACTGAAATAGTGAATATGCCCGTCACCAAAACTAAAGTAACAATACCCAAGTTTAAAATAGAATCTCAAATTGATGTCACAAAGGTTTTGAAGAAGGTTGGTTTATCATTTTCTATAATGCTAATGTTACCGTCATTACAACCATCTATACATAAGTTAAGACTTACTGCGAGAGTTAAGTTTTCAGTTTATTTAATTGGAAAATTGGCAATCCGTGATATCTGTCAAACCCTCTGTAGGGAAAAGGACGTGGTGCTTACGTATTACAAGGAAATGTCGAGTGTTGTATCATTATTCTTTTTGTTCCATCGCACAAAAATATTTTTTAAGTTCAATAACATAAATTTGCTTCTTACTTTGACGTATCAAGAAATTATGTAAAAATGAAAAAATTGTATAATAAAATGTTAATTTACATTTTATTATATTATTTTGCTGACATGTTTTTTGCCATTAGCCAACGATATATTAGATTGCATTGCCATTCAACTTTATCTGATCATTAAGTGTCAGTATAGAATGTTCAGTATACATTCAATATAGAATAAAATGAAAAAATCGTTCTTACAGATGGCTGTTAAAATGATATTTGATAAGAACGATAATATTACGGGCTTCCTAGAAAATGGAGAGCCTCTCTACGTTTCTAAAATAATTCAAAAAGCAATTATTGAAATTGATGAAAACGGCGCTGAATTATGTGAAGGTGGTAATTTTATTCTAGTATTGTTTTTTATAAAGATTTGGTCTATAGTTTTAAAGGTACTCTGTAAAAGTAGTACAGTTGAATAAAATTACTGTATGTTTATACGTTTTACGTCTGCGTTTTCTGAAATTAAGATTGAAATGGGGATACTTAGACGATTCGATTTCAATTTGGAGTCTTTTCGAGGCGGCTGACGTAGTGTGAAAACAGAAGATCATGTAGGAGAACATTAATGGGTTTGAGTGAAGCAGGGATTTGTCAGGATCGTTCCAGGTGGCGATCAATAGTCTCTGCCCCCGTTAGGGACGTAGTGGCGTGAATATATATGTGTATGTAGTATGTATATTTCAACAGATGAGAATACGGATCTTGTATAATGTATCCGACTTGTAAACATAAATTCGCATAGATGTTTAATTAAAACGTATGACCTTCAAGAAATGGAAATAATGAAGAAAGGGGATATGGAAAATTAAATACTCTTAAAAAAAATACTAGGACGTCATCAACGCGTTTAAGTTTGACAGAATTGGGAAATAAAAAGGCGTGATATGTATGTAGATAGGCATACATTTGTTGTTGAACTATATTTGATACATTTGGTGTTAACAATGGTATTGGCTACTTAATAATATAGTCACTTAAGGATTATTTATTTATGTACAGGGACACCTTATACTCTGCTCAGCGCGATGGCGCCGCCAGTCCCAGCGTTTGTGGCTGATCATCCGTTTATATTCTGTTTAAACGTAGCGGGAGCCGTAACATTAATGGGATATTTCACAGGTGTTTCTTGAGTAATGTTTGTTTTTAATAAATTTACGTGTATAGCCCAGTCTTTCATTGGTTAATTTAGCAATTATTTAGAACGCTGTTTTGTTTCGTGTATATATACATATTATATGCACAAACATCTCTGAGTTGAGAGGACTGACCCATTTATTAATAATTTATCCTCGGTCAACCTTAGTTTTACTATCGGGGTTGTGATGGTATTCATTTTATGGGCTTATATTTACCCTTAATTGCATTATACTAAATGCCGAAAAAATATTCATGAAAGTAATGAGTGCCAAAACAATGAAAATAATAATTTACAAAATTAATTACAAACGGTGATTTCTGTATTTCCGTTAAATTAATTACCATTTCTCATTATGCTCAGCGAAATTAGTAATAAACTTACTGATTATTGTGATAATAATCACGTTTTCACTGTGATTAATATCAGTACTTTCCAATACATGGTCAAGTGCAGTGTTTATTTGAGCTCATTCCAGCTCACATTTAACTAAATGGATTTTAGTCTTTCTTATTATAAGATGAATGTTCTCATAAGTTCATGGACATGTTTAATAATATTTTTCTGTGCGGTATGTGTGGAAACAATGCCTTGTAATACTGGCTGTTGCTGCGTATGTTGCTATTGTAATCCTTGCCCTCCCAAGCCGTGTCCCCCAGAGCCTTGCCCTCCCAAGCCGTGTCCCCCAGAGCCTTGCCCCACTACTGAAGCGCCTACGACCGTCGCCCCGTGTCCCCCCAAACCAAAGCCTTGCCCTGTTAAGCCACTTTGTTCTCCGTGTCGAATTAGACCGTGCCGTAATCCTTGTGATAACACTGGCAGAAAAAATGACATTAGATATTGGAATTCTCAAAGAAATGGCGCTCTTGAAGAACCTAGGCTTCAGAACCCCAATCCACAGAATGCTAAGGTTCAAAATAATAAATTCGATAACGATTTCTTTTTTTGGAATTACGAAAATAATAATAGAAAACGTCGTCATAGTAATATTTTTCTGAGTAAAAATCGTACTTTACGCAATTCCAAAGAGTCATCAACGATACAAAATTCCAAAAATACGTATTTCGAATATCAAGATTTACAGGAATCTTTGGAAGAGTTCAACATAAAGAATTATGCGGTGAGTACCTATCAAAGTTGTTTGTTATTTTTTTATATAAATAGTATTTTACTGTATTACACTTTTTGCCGTGCTATCTGATAGCTCAATAGTTTATATGCAGCCTATGGGCCTTAGAGTTGTAGCTAAATAAACTTTATACATTTTTATTTCCCACCTCACAATGTATGTAATACACCTAACAAAAATAATGACAAAATATGATTCCGCTCATACCTTGAAAAATGATTGTATAACAGGATCACATCAATTACAAGAAAAAGTAAATATAAATGGATTTCGTTAACTTATTATTTATTCTTTCACATATTACAATAAATATCCAAAATGCGTGGGCCATACTACTATCCCATTCCACTCCGAACTCATGTTTCACCGTACCGAAATAATACTAGCATATTAAATATTGAATCTCGAGAAAAACTGCTACTCAGTTCCTTAATTTTTGCCATGGTTCCTAACAAACAACCGCAATATTTATTTAAAAGCTGACGTGGCTATCCCAGCAATAGATCGACGCGTGCTCGCGTACCGTTTGTTCTGCCTGACAACCGTACCACCGCTTTCAGAGGAGCTTTAAAGTACGCCGCACTTAATTCGACAACTGACGATAGTATTCTAAACCAACATTTAAATGGTCTGTCCGGGATCATTTGCACCGCCAGTAAAGGGAGGACTCTCCTTCTTTTGCTCCTCGGGCTGGCCACTGACTTCGATTTCCCACTTGAACAACGTTATTATAATGCATTGTATTTATAAAATAATAAATAAAATAAATAATCGCATTAAAGAGTATATTATCTGTTTATACATCTTTGTACACGCTATCCACAAACATGTAATCATATTTTAAAATAAATATATACATAAATCTATTCTTTACGTAAGCACTGTATTTTACCATTTTCTTTTCATTAAATTCGACGTAGCTCAGTTGTTTGGGGCTTGGCTCTGTATCAGTGGGTACAGGGTTCAAATCCCGTTTGAGCATGTACCAATGGAAATGAAGTTTAATGAATTTCTATGTACATTTTCGTAATAAAAACACATTTACGAAATGCGTTGAATTATACGGTGAGTGAAAACATCGTGAGGAAACCTACCTGTTCGTCGAACAGGTAATAGTTAGTGCTTGTTAATGGCGACATGGCTGACCACCTGTCACATTGAGTACTGACTATCTGGTTAACACGTGGGTTCGAGGTGTCCATAGAATTACTACCTTCGCAATTGCGGAGATGGACACCTGAACCTCTGACTACCCTGCAAGGGTTAATGGTCGTGAATGCGTTTGTTTTTTGTTTATTCAATATATAAACGACGCTCTCCAGTGGTCCCGACATAAGACGCAACCCTTTTGCTGCATCGATAATATGCACAAGTTATATCCGCTAGTTTGTAAGTTGAATTTGTAAAAGTTCTGTATTGTGTATGTTTTTGCGGCTGTAAATAAATGCTTTTTTATTCTATTTTATTGTTTTCGAATCCATTTTGGAAAAGAGAAATAGATTATTATTTATTGATTAGTAATTCGTAGGGCTGGTGTTTTTATAAATTTATTTTATTTTAGGTAACATCTAAAATAGTTTTGGACCAGACGTCTGTTGACCTTAGTAGCAACGGTGTAAGCTTCGTTCAGTCTCCGTTGTTCCTGTATATGTTCCTACTGGCGATTGATAACTACGTTTCTGAAAAAGCTAGAAATTCTATCGAACGTGTTCTCCAACATTCAATCGATAAGGTAAGTAGTACAAAGAGCTATTAAATTTAGTGGTAGATAAGTATAAAAAAGAATATAGTTATTTATGCAAACCAAAGATGCCCAATGCCTAACATTCTGTGAATTATTTAGTTATGATGTTTTTTCCTAATACGACGATTCAACTGCGATTCTTCTGAGTTAAAAATATGACACTATTGTAAAAGTGGTACTCTGCTAAAATCTTCATCAATTACAGTTCTGAGTCGAACGTGCTTCCATAATCTTCAATATCACTAAAATGGCAATAATATCTATGGATTATACTTTCTAAAAAATCAATGATTTAACCACACTAAGCGACTCAGCAAATATTTGTTGCGATGAAAAAATGGAAGTGGAACTTTAACATAACATGTAAATGGATGGTACTTCCGAAACGGCACCCAGCATGTCAAAAGTGGACCGTGTTGAAAGTTTCGAGGGTGTCAAGCTGTACTGAAATCTGTACTCTCTTCGTGTATATACCTAAATACTCGGACAGTGAGGTCGAGGTCTTTTATGATGATATCGCTAAACCCACTACACCGTTGTAATGCGTGACTTTAACGCTAAAGTAGGGGTGTGCGATGAATCTTGTATCGGAACGCACACAGTTGGATGCTGAAATGCCAGAGAGCAAATTCTGGTCAACTTCGTCAATGCGTCCAGGACCATAAAGATTTGTTCTGTATGAATACTTTTTTCAAAAAGAAGCTGCATAAGTGGACCTGACACGAGGCAGATAGAAGCCGACTTTATCTTAGCGGATAAAAAGTATGTATTCAGGGGTGTCAGTAGGCAACAGGTTCAAAACTGGCTGCGACCACCAAGGGCTGCGCGAGGATATTGTGCACGGCTCTGAAACATTCCAGTTGGAACTACGCAATCGCTTCTATGCACTAGAGATCACAGCAAAAATTGACGAGAGGCTGGATGATGTAGCAAGAGTAATTCGTTAAGTTGTTCAAGGAATGCTGCATAGTCAAACCCTGACTCATGGTCGGTCAGTCTTCGAATTAACTCGGACAAGACAACAACACACAAGTCATGTTTGATAAATATGTAGTCTCGGAGCCGATTATGATCAGCGGAGAAACGCTTGAAGTTAACCAGTCTACCAGAGCCAAATATTGTAGTTAGGTAGAGGCAGCTTCGAGCAGGGGATTTCCAGAAGACTGCAGTTTGGCTGGGCAGCATTAGGGAAGTTGCATCATATCTTTTCGTCGCCACTACCGCAGTGTCTAAATACCGGGTTTTGTAATCAGAGTGTCACCTGTAATGACAAACGGATCCGAGATGGGGGAAATGAGAGTCGGGCTGGAGCACCGACTAAATTACGCATCGCGAGCAATGGAGGAGGTCCACGAATAATCGTGTATAGTATAGTGTCCAGCAGTGGACTACTGTAGGCGAATTGATCGATTGATATCTAAACTTTTCCTAAGGGATAAATTTTATTACTACCATTAAATCACCCATCACAAATTTATACATAAACTACGACTTGCTTACGATTAAGCATTGACAAAGTTGTCAAAATACTGGGGTACCAAAAATATGACTACTGAATTGCGATTGTGTCACGATTTATTAGTGGAGTAGCACTTTTTACCACATTCACGGTAATATGGCAATCGTATTTCGATAGTACTTACCTAGTTCAATGGTGTGAAGTTGTTAGTGGAGTAGCAAGTGTGAAATTCCACCATGGAACTACTACTGAAGTACGATTGCAATTCGTATTGATTCTACTGAACTATGATTTTACCTAAAAAGAATTTGGAGATATAATTATATTCGGTGCTATTTTCCTACTTATAATATTTATACAGAATAACATTATTATGATAATTTTATAATTTACTAGGAATATTTGGAAAAGGCGAACCAATTCTTGACCTCATTGCCGGTTAACAGATCTGAAACCAAATTTTTCTGGAATTCGAGCTTGTTACTATTGCCAAATCATACAAAATTGAGGGAGCAATCGCTACCACACCACTTGAATGTTGTTTACTTAAATTCAACAAAGGAAGCATCATCTTTGAAAAAAAATATTGACAAAGTGGTAAGCAAAATTTAATTTATTTCGGTAAATACGAGTCTACGATGCATATAAGCCTGCTTGTATATAGACTATTTATATTCTATACGTCTACAAACTTTTGTCGTGCGATTTTTCCAGCTTCTGATTGTAACTTAAAACTATTCTGTTGTGTTCTAGATAGAAAGGTGTCATTTAATTATTTACATCCAAATACCAATCAAATTAAATATTTCAGATTTAACGATTTTAATCAATTCTTGCAAAAGTGTCATTAATGTACTTACTTCTTAATATATCTAGTTTTCTGCAATTTTCTGATAACATAATATCACATTACAGATAGAGCCAAAATCTGGAGGAGCGGATACGTTTCAAGTGAATGAACTAAATGGGAAGATATGTGAAATACTGTACAACAGTGTGTATTTTAGGTAAGCGACAACGGCGCAACGCACCCGGCATTAGAGGTTTTAATACAATATGTAGTATAATAATGAATGTGGGTATCAGTAAAGTTTACTCACTAAAGCCTTTTTTATCATAGGTCCCAATGGCGAAAGTCTCCAACTTTGCTAGATGGTACTTGGCCCTTTTACCAAAATGAAAACGATAAGCCCAAGCAAATCAAGATGATAACCGTGACAGATGAAGTAAAATACGCAAATTTAATGGAATGGGATGCTGAGGTATCTTTCTACGTAACATTTGTATTATTCATTAATATCCATTTACGTCCTTTAATACTTATCGAGGTGGACAGAACCTCGGAGACACAACAATTATTCCTTGGTCACTTTTTAGCATGGAGATTTATTGTTGTGGTGTCATATGGAACATTGGTAACAGGTTGCTAGCAGCTCGCCTAATAGATTTCATGTACCTTTGTAGTCCTTTAGTCGACTCTTACGACGAAGTAGAAGAATGGCAGCTTGTTTACTTTTTTTTTACCTCCCAGACTAGTTCAGCACTTTTAAAAATGCTTACCAACGTCATGTGTATCACGATGTATCATATCACGAGAACCTCATAATGCGTAAGCCAAAGAAAACCGTTAAAATTAGACATAAAAGTAAAAATAAAACAAACCATTATGATCATACACACGCATTTATGATAGCAATTAAATCTTTTATACACATGAACAATACCTACCGGAAAATATACTCCTGGTTTTACTAAGGAATCCAATCTCACCCCAAAGTACATCCTAAAAGGAATGTTTGCATCACGATTGGATGAAGTTTTGATCTAATCGTCCGGGGATTACTGACATGACATATATGTACAAATGTAATTTACTTACATCAAGTGAATTAAGTGACAAATAATTCTTGATACATACCTAAGTAAAAGAATCTTGCACGCTGTTAATTATTATTATTTCTCGCCACAGATTATGAATAGCTAGATAAGGTTCATTACGATTCAGGTAGTAGTGTGAACACCGATACACATCGTGAGTGCATTAACATGTCATGTGCATACCTACATATTTATTTCTGAGACTATTCAGTATGCAAAGTTTATTTTAATCAGGCTTGTTTCGGAATATATGAAAATATTAAAATAGTATACGTGATAACAGCTAATATGCACACTAAACTATTGAAAATGTTGGCAATTTGTACCCACTCTTTAGCAGCAATAACCTTAGCTTCGTTGACATCACACCGCGCCTCTTCATCAGGGAGAACTTTGCTTAAATCATCTCTTGGTGAAAAGTCAGTAAAAATTACGTAACGTCCCGGTCCACGGCTTAGGCGGTCCATAACAATGGATAAAAAGTTGACTGGTGGCCTATTCAATTGGATCAAATACTTCAAAAACAGGCTCATCAAGAACGCCCAAACAGTCAACAACATTGAATCCCTAACGAAGTACAGAATAAGCGGTACTTCCGAACTGTATTTTGGGATCGAATAACTTATCTCCATCAGATACATGAAGTGTCCTAAAAGGCTGAAACTAACGACAAATAATCTCGTACTGTCTTTAACGTCCAGAAGAAATGATGTCAACGTGAGGATCACGAGTATTACATTAGGTATTACCAGAGTGGTTGCGATTCCTGCTGCCTCTCTCTCCAGTAAAAATGTGAATTTGAGCATTGGATAAGTGCTATTGTTTACGTAACTGATGAGCCGTTTGTAAGTAACATTGTTTAATTTCCATCCAGAGCCAGATTGATAGTCATCAAGAATCACAGGTCTCGTGTCATAGAAAGTGAAGTTTATTTGTTCGCCTGTGTGCATCCAAGAACCAAAATATAACGAACAATTTTGAATGTCGAATGGCCAGTATTGAAGGTCAGTTCTGCAAATAACATAGTGTGCCAGGTGAGGTATACAGGTTATGGTTCCTAAGTTTGTCACTAAGCACGTTGTATACATATAATCTTCGAAATTTGTCACGTCAGCGTTAAATAACGATAAATCTGGAGTCCATATCTCGTGACTTCTTAGCTGCGTCTCCGTTATTCCTTCATACGATGCAGGCGTCCACGTCATGTATTCGTCTTTCCAAGTCATCGCAACCCAGCTGTGAACGACAAATGTGTCTTCATTAGCTTCGAAATTTGAGTATTTCACTGCCAAGCGAATTTTAATTTGAATGGCTTTCTTATGATCCTTCGTAGGTCTAAAATCACGGTTGTAATCGCATAACAGGTCCTTGTGAAGCTTTGTTTCTGGGGTTTCTGGTTTATCATCTGCATTGGGACAGGCTGAAGATCCCAAATGGATTAAAAATAATGATATAATAAAGACACTACGTCGAAACATTATAGAACAGTTTTGATAATAGAAATGGACTAAAGCATCGACATGTTGAACATTATGCAAATCTGATATCCATACGCCCACCCTGATAAATATTATCTATAGTTATTGTCCTGAAGGTATCATGTTTCAACATTTGGCGATATTTACAGACATTTCTACTATACATCCGCAAATGAATAAACGTGACGATCGTGTGATAGAAATAAAATGACTGAGGAAAAACTTAGTAAATGTATACCATCCATAGCCGCATGATTTACGCCCATTGTCGATCCTAGCTATGTAAGGTGATAAAATCTATAAAAAAAACAGTTTCAGGTAATACTTGATCAGTCCTGATATTTTTTGTTAGGAGATAAAAAAAATCTGATAATTTAATAGGTCTGTCATGACAAACATTCAAACTTAATTCTTAATTGACTTGAGTGTTGACTTGAATGGAATAGATAATGGATAATGGTTTATGGACTCACCATTTACCCTCTATTCCCACCTGTTCTATTGGCCGAACGACTGGAATTTCTTTGACTACTAGTTCTATGATATATAAGACATATACCCATCTGTTATGTTACGTACGTAGTTCTGTCGAGGGAACGTTAACAATTACTTTCACAAATATGCAGTATCTCTTATAATAAAGTTATCGTAAAGGATTAAAATAATATTAAGGAAGTTTCTCTTAAAAAATGTCACCGTTAATTAACTACATTTGTTGTACTCTGTAATCGGAAGTAATGGTAAGGAAATTGTCAGTAATACATACTGCTAATAGAAATACTCAACAGAACAGGAGCCTAAGTCTTTTTATTTATATCAGTTCAATAATAGATCAGTAACAATGTGAAGTTGGTAGTGGGTGACCAAAAGTGCGTTTGTGGTAAAAAGCATTAGTGAGCTTATATATTATATTTATCCCGTACCCCGTCCCGTAGTCTGGGACATAAAATTGCTAACTAGCTGCGATTTTCCCGTCATGTCATAGAAGGCTAGGGGACTAGTCACCAATGTTCCTTTATAACATCGCTATCCCAACATTCATGCAAAAAAGTGACCTGGGAGATATTATATTTTCGAGGTTCTGTCCACCCCGAAAGGGATAAAAGGACGTGGATAAATATGTATGTTACACCAATTGAACTAGGTCCATGATAAATTCCTTTAAGACAAGGGTACTAGTAAACGTAAATTAAAATAATATGTAACTTGTTATTTATAGATAAATACAGAGACACAACGACCAGACTTGAAAGCAGAAGAAAAACTCAATTCCTAACTCTGTCTCCTTTAGGGCCTCACTTTAGGACACTTTAGGACCTCCGGGACCTCACGATGTTTAGCCGTCAGGAGATTTAACGTTCGCACCATGGAGGTCGTCATATGTATTTTTTACTTTTCCAGCACTTTACGTCATAGCTGGTGTTTTTTGAGAAGTGATTGGTTCAATGAACATTGTTTCTAGAGATTTGAGGTTATCTTTAGCTGAACCCGATTTTTTACCAGTCATTATTCAATTGAATACTTACTCTTTCAGGTCGTGGAGCTGCCTTATGCTGATAAGGGCCTTACCATTATGATTATATTACCTAGAAATAGGTCTCTGCACTATGTCTCCTCCAATATAAGCGTCCAGGGAGTGAAATGGATTGACTTGAAAATGATATCCAAACGTATTACGGTCCATCTACCGCTATTCACGTTGCGTATATCTTTGCTGCTGCCAAGCAAACTTAAAAAAGTAAGTTATCATGGCCTTTTCCTCAAATTTTTTTCCATGTCTTATAATTTATTTACTTTTAATCTCATTTCACATTTTTCTTATATCAGTCGTCACTCCATTGAATTATTAATTGTTTATATCTTTACATACTCCAATTGGTTGACATTTTGAACATTTCAGATTTGATCTAGAGATCCCGCCACATCTTATCTCATCAACCTTATATCTTATATCATGAGTATAAATCGCGAATCTCTTAAAACTATTATTTCAAACATGGCACTGAGCATTGTCTTTACATATTTTTTACCGAGGTTAGATCAGCGGAGACCCTAGCTTGGAGAAGAACTAACAAGAAACTCCAGAAATCAATTTATTATAATCACCCTTAACAAACATAAAAATTACAAAGAGTGGGCAAAAAACACAACGCTGGTAATACTAAATTTACCTTTCATACAAAATAACACGCAATGGCGGAAACGTCAAATTTAGTTCCAAGTTTGGCTACTGCCACCTTATGTGGCGGGTACTCTAACTCCACGAAATTTTTTTGTTGAATAGGAAGATTTTGTTCTAAATCGGTCAAATCTAATTTTTTTTCTTGTAACTAAACAACATATACGTAGACGCCTCTTCGTTGCAATATGGAGAAGACTAATTTAATATAAATGATGAACACGTATTGATATGAGTAAGATCTTGACCTACTAACTTTAAATTATACTTTATAAACTTTACAGTTAGGAATAGAAGATTTAATCGCAGATGACCCTTTGGATACATGTGTTCCCAACGAGCTGAAAATATCACATGCTTTGCAGCGAGTTATGTTCTGGTCCGAAGCAGGTCGAAACGCGTATAAGGACGACGGTAATAGATATTATATATACATATTTTTTATTTCTTGAAACTGCTTATTTAAATTATATGACCGAAAAATTTGTGACACCTATAAGATATGGATTTAATCAGTTTCTCGAATTGAAACTCTTGTAAGTACAGAAAAAAATGAACATCTAAGGAAAGTTGGCATTTAAAGGGTTGCTCGTGAGATTAATTAATATATTACCTAGGACATGGGATGTGCTGACTTTTTCTTACCGCCAGATTGGCAGAAAAATTTAAATGATTTGTAGGACTTATTCACTATGTCAAGCAAGCCCGGAGCCGTCCATACAAAACTGTTCAAGTACCCCATAACTGAATTATCCTTGCTGAATAATGCCTTCTTAATTAAAAAACAACTCTAATCAAAATAAAAGTCCTAAATTCAGTTTTAAATTACCAGTAAAAAGGTTTCCTTCATTACAATGCAAACAAATTTGAACCAATTACTATTCGTGAATGATGGCTAGTGAACAATACAGTTTATAAAAAAATAAGGGCTTATAGTATGACACGACACCACTAATAGATAGTTTTGAACACGATGAATCTAATGATCGTCTTTATTTACAAGACTACAGCTTGGCAAAAAGTCTAGAAACGTAAACTTTTATTTGTGATCTTGCAACCTTAAAAAATAAAAAATAAAAATGTAAACAAAGTGATGTCAAATTTCCAAATATTTGTTTCAAATAAACTCTTAACATAAAACGGTTATTTAAATACGTAGAAAGTTAATTAAAATGAATAAGACTATCCAAAGTGATGTCAGGAGTGTGATTTACAAAGTTTATAATAAATGTCTGGCGGAAAAAAAGGACAAATCTATTCTTTCGGATGTGGACGATGTTTATCAAAGGACTGCTAAAATGACCGGTATTTGAACGTTTATTTTGTTGTATATAGTTGGTAAATGCATTACTTGATGAACTATAAACCATTGTGAATTGCTTGCATACGAGATAAGTGTAATATTATACAATAAACTTCAAACACGAGGGTTATGTTTACATCTTTGTTCAGTACTGTGGCGCGCATTAATGAAGTTGATACTTTTGAGTATTTTTAATTAGTTTTGTATTTTTAGTATACATTAAACACTAAATATAAAATAACACTAAATATAAAATAACACTAAATATAAAAAATGTAAATTAAAATGTTGGACACGCCTTAGCTGAAATGTGTTTTTTTTTGTCTCCCTTTTAAGTCCTATGAATTATGATGATTATGACGACTAGGTTCAGCAAAAAGCGCATATTCACATTTTTCGATGAAAAAGCTTCAAATGAACAGGCTTAAAGGATAAACGGTCATGAATGCCCATAATGTTACACAAATAATACTTCTATGTACTAAGTACCAAGACTAGGTTGTCCACTTTAAGGGTTGCCATGAAAAAACTTAGTGGCGCCCCCATTATTTTCTACTCTTTTTTGCCAAGCTGTAAAAAGTACGACGTATAAATTATATTTATCCCTTAGGAAAGACAAAGGGTACTACGTCCATACAGCCAACAGACTTTGAATTTCAGTTTTGTATGGTTTATTTGTTTAGTTTAGATTATTAAGCTATGATTAAAAAAAATACATTTTGATAATACTTAGCCTCCCTCATAATGGTTAGCCAAGATCATATAACTGGGAGTAAATCCTGTTTCAATAAGCCGTGAAATGCCTAAATCCTTGAATCATGCATTATACGCTGTAATTACACACACCGTGAATATTCACCACATTCAATTACACTGGTAACTTTTTTTTTCTAATGCACACATAAATTTTAGCAATTTTGGGTATGCTAGTCGGCGCCTTTTTGTTCATAGGTCCATGTGAAGTTTATAAGATCGAATTATTACGAATAGATATTCATTTAGCATGGCAAATATTTTGTTGTTTTGTGCAATTGTATTATTTTTTTAATTATCGTTACAGGTTTACAATGGGATCGTCCAGGGCAAATGACCATAAAAATCAACAGGCCGTACATATTCTTCGTGAGATGGCAAAATGTCACTATTTTTAATGGTCACTTTAACATGTAACATTGTATCAATAAAACATTCAAGATTAAATAACGTGCTTAACTATTCCTTACCCACAATAGTCAGACGTTTCAGTGCACACCTCTGATATGGCGGTGTAGATGCCATTCACTATGGTTATATCAAACCCGTTTTGCGCAACATATAGATGTTTTGACTTTGTGAAACCTCTATGAAAAATAATTATAGAGCGGTTTGAAATACGTTGAATAGGTTCGATGCTGGGTATCTCGTCGTCCGGATCGAGATTATCTGGCAGAGAACCAAAGCTGTAAACGTTGTTGGCCACATCTGTTGGAGCAAAGTGGTTCTCGAATGACGGCCGCTTCTCGGTAAACGTAGTGTAGGATGCCCCCTGCTAGGTGGACCGATGACCTGAATAAGGTAGTGGTTGGCCGAGGGCCACGAGTGATCGTGTTTTCTGGCGTACCATTGGGGAGGCCTACGTCCAGCAGTGGACTGACATAGGCTGATTGATTGATTGAAATAGACAGCGACATTAAACATAATCATACTCGATAGTAAACCATATCTGGCTGAGCGTTAAGGTGTTGTGGAGTAATTGACAATATTACACACGGTGCTGCTCACCAGTTCTGTTATACTTACTCGAACAAGCTACCTTGTGTCTGAAGGTGAGAGTAAAGTTAATAACGGCTGCAACGACAAGTGTTGTGTGGAATATTCCCACTCCAACCATAGTTTCGCGTTCATAAACAAAACAAAGAAATAAAAAAAGATTCCTTTAAAATGAATATAATAATAACACATTAACTTGCCTCTTTGTAAGCTCCGATACGCAAACAATGTAATATCGGCGAAATTAACATTCTAAGTAGATACCTGTCATTTAGTATACTATAGATTCTGCGAAGATCCTTTTGTTGAATTTCAATTGCTTTAATCAATTATTTGTCATCATATCGACAGCGATTACAACAACTGAGTTAGCTTGCAATTTAACATTTTACAATTCTATGATATCACATAGCATGAATAAATAGTGCAACTATGTAGATACGTTCAATTTTCTAAGGAAGTAAGGAATATATTTGTATAAAAATAATAGTATAAGCTTAAAAAAGCTATTTAGATTACATTATAATTTTAGTTTATTCGCGAAACCTAATTTAAAAAAGGCTCTCTATTATGGCCTGCTTACTACTTATACTATTTTTCAAGCTGTTCCATTAAATCAATTATTTTCTCGTATTAGAAATAAATCTAGCTCATCTAAAACTAATGTAAGAAATTTATTCCGAACCAACGGTAGAATTATAATGCTAAGAGACAACCAGTGTCAGGCAAATGTTTTGACTTTCGATGAGTGTACTGTTCTTGTACTTATGTTGAATAAAAACATTTGACTTTGACTTTATTGCTTGTATAAGAAAGCATTTTCCACCGCCAACCACTTTCGAAAAACTGTGAGATTAAATCTATGTCGATACAACAAAGATCTCGCAAATTTAATCTATATCGCATTATATAATTTTTTTCTAAACCAAACTAAATAAATCCAAGTCTTAATGTAAGTTTCGATCTAGATATGTTTATCATCAAGAAATGCTAATGACATTGTTTTAAATATGTGCTTACATTATGTCCAGGAATAGCTCCTTAAGATTGCAGTTGATTTCTTACAAATAAAGCTGACTTATTAGATCAGGTGTATTTTGGTATACTCGATCCTGTAAATAAGAGAAAAGATATCGATGAGCTTTCAGATTTGCAAGTACAATGTGTTAAATACTAAAACTTTAAGACACATAGATGTGGTATGATTTAGTTAAGACTCGTCTTCATTTGTAATATTTTGTTATCTTGCAGTGTCAAAGGACTTGTTAGAATAAACTTATACAAGTAACTTAGTTACGGAGGTGTTGTAATTGAATTATTTTCAAACCTAATTCGTTCACTTCAGGTATGGCGAATGCGTTTAAGTAATAATTTTATAGAAAAAAAAATTTGTAACAGGGAAATCTTATAATGGGAAGAAATAGTACAGATGCTTTACTCCCTTCATGCAGGAAGTAGGTAGGTAGCTGTAATGTCGGATCTAAGGTTATAAGTACATAACTTTGGGACATACATAAGTGCATCGACACTAGGATTGAAGAAAAAGACAATCGTAGTCACGACCTTAAGCCCTTCCCTGGTAGTCAGAGGTTCGGGTGTGTATCTTCGCAGTTGCGGAGGTAGTATTTCTATGGCGACATGGTACCTACGCTTTGACCAGCAATCAGTGTTATTGTACACAGATTGTAACCCAACTGGCACTATTGTCTCTTCGGGTAACAAGTAAGTTTCTCACGATGTTTTCCCTCACCATACGTAGTGTTGCGAAAATGTACATAGAAAAGCAGAAAACTTCAATGCAATTGTGCATGCTCTGAGGTTTGAACCATGTACCCTATGATACAGAGTAGAACCTCGAACGAATGAAATGCTCTAAAGCATAACTCCATTGCTAAAAAACTGGATGCTGAATTCTGATGAAATATATGGGATGTTTACAGTACCTATTAATTCACAACTTGCATTTCTTACTATTAAAAATAGTTTTATTAAATAAAATAAATTGCTTTTTTGCAATTTGCAGTTGTTTTTTAAAATAATATTGTAATACAAAATAACTATAGGGATACGCAAGTTTATATGTCACCCCATGCTAGATGACTCCGTTATCTTTAACTCCTAAAATTGAATTATATTACCAAGGCTAATATTTTATTACTTTTACAGTTGCGTTAATCAAATTTGGCATATATGCTATAGGCCCTTGGGTTTTGAATGAAATTATAAGGAGTATGATGACTAGGTATTTAGTTTTGAACAGTACGGTATTCGAAACGTAAATAATGACATTAAATAAATTCGTTTAAAAGCAATTAAAACAGCATCAGTTAAATATTATTTTTATTTGATTTTCAAAGTCATGAAGAGTAAATAATTACTGCTAGCTATATTAATGATTCAATAGATTACTTGTTACAAATACACATTGACTAGTGCCACAACAATTTCTGCTAGAAATATAATGAAAGCTGCAAATTTATCATACACTTAATAATTATAATTAGGTACCTACTACTTACTTCGTAGTATAATTAGTAGAATCCTTAATTTAAATATAAATTATTTCATTAAAGTAATTCTAACAATTTCATAGCTTTCATAAGTTCTTATCATATTGCCGAACAATATAAATTAAACTTAACACAGGAATTAGTTCATTGGAAATGAAAATTTACTTTCGTAAAATAGTACCCACATCAAGATAACACAGGTTATTTAGTAAAGAAAACTAAATGACTTACAAAATAAGTTAATTATACAAAACTCTCATTACTAAATAAGTGTGAAAGTATACTAACTCTAATTTAAAGCAATGGACGATCTCGAGTAACAACAGTATAACAATACTAGGAATACAATAAAACTAGACCACTCCTTGCTAATTAAAGTATATTAGGTGTATTAAGGTTACAAATGAAGGATGTGCTCCCGTGTTTTGCAAGTAGTAAAATAATAATGCTCATCATTCTTACAAGGATGATTCTGTGGGAAGATTGACATTAGAGCCCAATAAGCTACTTTATAAATTTAACTATATTAATATACAAGCTATGAAATAAAACTCGATCACAAAAAATTTGATTGGATCAAAGACGTAAGTAATAGTTGTATTTACTTTAAGTGGTAATACAATATTCAGTATTTTGCAATGAAAAAATATTAAGGATTTTCAATTTCATACATATTCTTGCTGACAGGTTGTTAGCATCGCATATAATTATGTATGTATACAGATTAGATTAAACAATATATGTACATTTTGATCCATGTACAAAATGGCCTACTGTGTCAAGCCTGGTGAGTAGCCGTCACATGTAACAGATCGCGTTAAATTAATGTATGCACACAATATTCACATTCCCCCTGTCAGTATCCCCGATCATATAAATGAATACATCACGGTAATTAAAATAGTATGTTTGATTTCTATTGTTGTACTACTCAATACAAACTCTACATGCATATGCAGTCATTATATTAATGTATAAAATGACATAAATAACTTAAGGTGGTCTTACACTACTTATTAAATATCATTGCCTTATAATTAATCAAGGTTCTTGTATTGCAGTTATCTGACCACCAACAGTTTAAAGAAAATATAGGGATGCCTTCAACTGAAACGAAAGCAATTCACTGCAACTTACAATAAAAATATAACCTTACCTACATGTAATATTTCCCCATAATTTGAAACATCGTTAATACTTTTCATTACTTACCATAAACCATTCTTCCCATTTTTTATAATATTTTAAACAAAGTTAAATATATGAGAGCAAAAAATTATAATCAGAAATATCACCCAGTCAATGATTAAATAAAAGTTTTCAAGCTTTGATGGTTCATACTGATAATCCTTAAAAAGATAAACACTGTAAAATCAGAATGTTCATATAGAAAATCAAGAGAGTTTTGGCCCATGTTCCCACTGATACAGGGTCAAACCCTTAATGACCGAGTTATGCAGAGTTTCATCTATGCCAAATTAATAGTAATTCTACTTGATAAACCAGTTGTGACTGGACTTATAAGAAAACTGTTGTGGTGTACAACAAATGTGAAAGTTTAGCTTACATTCAATTAGGTGTACAACTTAAAAAAACTATACTGTGAAAATATAATAGAATGCAGTAAAGTATTACATGATTTCAATTAATACATTATATGACGCAATGAGAAAAGTATTGTTTAAATTTGAGAAAAATACATATTTGCCCTTATGACCCACCTTAAATTTAAAGCACTGCTTAAAATTGATTTCAGTACTACACATATAACTTAAATAAAATATTTAGGTACTCCATTTTTGTGTGTGAAAAAGATTAAATGATATTCCCAACAAAAATAAAACCTAATCTAAATTATGATAATAATACTACTGATTAAGATAACATCATACATACCAGAACAAGATACAAGTGCGTTAATCATAGGTTGAAATACAATTTTAGGGATTGAAAATGCAATTCTATGTAGGTAATTAGGCATGACACTGGGATTTTAACATAATTATATTCATATTTATACAGTAAGTAAGTTAAATGACGGAATACCAATAAAGAAGTTTTAGTTGAAACTTGATTCTAAACTCACTGTAGCAATACCATTCTTATAGGCCCGATTTGACAGTCCTCAACATATGATCCACCAATATAAAATATTACAATTCTATTAAGGAAGATAGAGCTTTATTGTGATGAACTCCATTCAAATCAATGCAATTGATTTTGATTACTCAAAAGTAACTATCAATATAATGATCTTAAAAGTAAATACTAATAATAATAATTTAGGACACTATTACACCAATTAAACTAGCCCCTTGGTAAGTTAATTTAAGTCTTGTGTTAAGGGTACTAGTCAATGCTTATTTATGAAATAAATACTTACTAGTTGAATACAATAAGTATATAAATGCAACAACCAGTATGGAGAGCCAAAGAAAAGAATAGTTCTAAACTTTGCCTTCACCGGAAATCAAACCCAGTACCTCACAATTAGTGTTTGCCCCACGGAGGTGGCAAAGTAAATAATAATTATAATACATATATAAATAAAATAATATTGTTATATAAATTGTTAATTTAAAAATTAATTTTTATTGCTTAATAACATTATCGAAATAAGATTGTACTATAGATAAAAAAATATAATAAGCGAAATAAATTGTAACTAATAATATAGGCACATAGATAATGTGCAACAGGGGGAAAGGCATGATTTATAGGCAGGTGTAGGATTAGTGTAGCTGTAGGAGTGGTAGGATCTCTGTCCCGATCCTGACAAACCCTTTCGCTGCATTGACACCAAATACACACTCAGCAGTTATAGGTACTTCTAACGTCACCCTTTTTCAATATCGCGTCTATCTGACTGTCAAATGTGTTATTGGGCCGGCCCACATATATTCTTTGTCAATCTTCTATCATTCATCTGCATGACATATCCTAACCATCAAAGTATGCCCTTTTCAATCTTAGTCACTACATCTTATTTCAATCTGCAACCTTCCATTAACACACTATTTTCAATTGTATAATTCAATGTCACTCCTAACATGCTTCCTGAACCAGTCTGAGTTGCTCCATTAATCTGAACACAGGTTCTTGAGTCCACATATAAAGCCTTTGGATATACAGTGCTGCCCACAAATCATTCCGGAGCACACTATCATAATCCTTTTCTAAATCCAGAAAACCTTTTGGTTCTTCGCCAATACCTTTTCTGCCACTTGGTATAAAGAAAATCTGTACATGCCATTTCCTTCCGAAAGCCTGTCTGGACATCCCATATCTAGGTCTCAGTTCCACAAACAACTCTTTCAACCAATACTTTAGCATAAATTTTTCCAGTAATGCTCAGAAGGTTAATCCCTAAGTAGTTGTTACAGTCTTGCAAGAGCCCCTTCCCCTTGTACGTTGATGGCTATGCATCTTTAGGCACACGGCCATACTGATAGAACGCATAAAAATTAAGTACAAGAGATTGGCAACCACCGGCCCTCAACATCTCCTCAACAAATCCTCATTCTTATTCCAAACAACACTCATTCTGGATCTACCAGAGTCACTTGGATGTTTTGTTCATTTCGTAATTTATGTACAAGGAATATCTATCAATTAGTGAATAAAAAATAGTAATTGAGATTTATAGAATGAATATGGCACATCTATATTTCACCTGTCAAATCGGGCCTTTTAAAATGGGCCTATTATAGATCATATTATTCTTCATTTAATGCAAAAGCTACACTTAACCCTGAGGCATGTACAATACTTATTCTGGCATAGACTACACTTATGTACTGCTATCTAAGACAATACTAATTTTCTTTTTGTTAGTCATTTGCATAAAACACTAGTTATATTAATTTCATTACAATGGCTACATATACATGTCTGGAACACATTAGCAGCCAAAAAAGCAATAATAGACAGCATCATAAAGAAATTTAATATTAAATATGAAGATAAAGTCAAATTTTAGTTTTGAGGTGCATGCTAGGTGTTTAAAATTCACAAGATTGCTATGTCACTCGAAGTAACAGGTCTCAATACTTGGTTATATCAAATTGATCCTTAAAGAAAGATCATAACTCATTGGAAATGTGATTAAACAGATATAGCTTAAAACTTAACCAGAAAAGTCTGTAATTCTTTTAAATAGATGAATCATCCTTTGTTATTATTTAGCTCCATCAAAATTCTCAATGTGGAATGTTTAAATTCATCTAATTTAAATTGTAAGGTTGCAATTTGTTAGAGATTTATAAATTTATTGTGAAATACCATAGTTGACCCCACCTGTATTAAGACTGGTAACCTCAGAAGCACCAGCGGGGGCTGATGGTGGAGGCATAGCAATGGCTGGTCCCTGATCTCCAGTTGGTCTTGCTTCTGGACCTGGTTGTGATGTAACTGGATTAACTCCATCGGAATCGTCACGGTCTAGAGTGTGATAGTCTCCGGTTTCTTCGGGCCGAGGCTTGCATTTACCGCAGCAACAATTGAAACAGAAGCAGAAGCAGCAACAACAGTAACAGCATGTTAACAATCCGCACACGACGAATAGAGTTTTGGACCACGGCGAAATGAGAAGGAAGACATTATCATCCCCAAATTGCTCCGCGATATATAACCCAACGGATCCATAGTTATCGTAAATATTCCGCTTTCCAGGGTCACTGAGTATAATATTGGCTCGATTTATTTCTTTAAACTTCTCCGTTGCTTCTGGATTATTAGGATTTTTATCGGGATGATACTTTAACGCTAACTTCCGATAACTTTTTTTGATGTCATCTGGTCCTGCAGTTTTCGGTACTTGTAGCAATTCATATAGACTGTCTCCAGCTGTTGAAAGCTTCCTTCTATTATCCATATTTAACCTTATTTATAATAAAAACTTCTCGAATTAATAGAATTACAATCCGTAGCACATTAAACTAATAATCCATAGATATGACAAGAAGGAACTCTTTATAGTGTTCTGTGAATTTAATATCATAGAGATCGCGCCACATACGGTGGCAGTTGGAGGCGTCGCCACAGTCGCGTAATTCAGTGTTACCAGTAAACACGCCAAAACTAGCACTCACTGTGCCATACGGCTCGAAACATTATAGGTTTCATTTGTAACGATCTTTGGTTGCAGAGCTATAAACTCAAATAAAACAAATTAATATATCAAAGTCAAAATATGTTTATTATACTATTTCAAACATGATTAATAATTAACGGGACTTATCCTTCTTATTATATATTACATATATTATGTGTTCCTTCACTCTGTCCGCAATAGACCGTTTAGTGTGTTCGACGTAGGATTTCCCACAGCTGCAATCAATCTTATACACACCCTTATATCTTATATCATGAGTATAAATCGCGAATCTCTTAAAACTATTATTTCAAACATGGCACAGAGCATTGTCTTTACATATTTTTTACCGAGGTTAGATCAGCGGAGACCCTAGCTTGGAGAAGAACTAACAAGAAACTCCGGAAATCAATTTATTATAATCACCCTTAACAAACATAAAAATTACAAAGAGTGGGCAAAAAACACAACGCTGGTAATACTAAATTTACTTTTCATACAAAATAACACGCAATGGCGGAAACGTCAAATTTAGTTCCAAGTTTGGCTACTGCCACCGTATGTGGCGGGTACTCTATCAATATGGGGTTCATTGAGTTATTTTCATTCCTTTAATAAAAAGAATTTACGCTATTTACTTATGTAATTTTTAAGCTGAGGATTGGGTGATCCAAATTGTCTTAAATAAATTACTAAAAATTTCTAAGAGTTCACTGTTATCTAAAGGCAAAGCTAAAGATAATAACACCTATATTAAGTATGCTCAAGTAAATTTTGTAAAAGTCAATACGTTAATTATTAGTACTAATTTACTTATTAGATAAATTATATTAAAATGTTTGTTTTAGGTTTTAATAAGTATTGGCAATTGAATATTAATTACTTATTAAATAAGGTGGTCCGTGGTTAGTCGCAATATTAAAGAAAGAAATAACCAAATGCATTATTTTAATGAAAAACTTGACAACACAGTGCACATTTATATTATTTTAATTTATTCGCAATCAAACAATGTTTTAAAGTATAAAATGTTTCATATTGCGCCCGCTTTCACGTGTTATTAAACGTATCACTTATTATTAAGTTTATATTTTAGTTCTTATATTCAAGTTTGTATCAATTAAACTCTCTTGACATTATAATGTGTTGTTTATTGTGTGTACGAATTTTATTGAGTGTGTGTCGCAATTCACGCTTGTCCGAAGTCAGGACGTCTTACGCCCACATATACATATTGTATTTTTTTTTATCTTAAATAAAATTAAAACTTAAAATTAACAAGAATTTGAATTCCAATATATTTGACCGGTTAAAAACTGAATTACAATGTTTAAATTTCTTTACTTTTGAATTAGTAGCCGGTACTTGAGCTATGATTACACTCTGCCTGTTAGCTCATCAGGAGAAATTGTATCTCTGCATCATGCATTCCTGGCCAAAGACCAATTCGCTGCTTTAAAACTAAACTGAAGAAACTCAAAAAACACTATTTTGCAAAAAACGTTGTTTTATAATATAGTTGATATATTTTTGACATTAAATTGCATATAATTTAAAAAAATGATTAAATATAAATAAATTTTTTATCTTTTTATTAGCTTAATATGTTTCATGGACTTATTATTTAATCTTTTTGAGATAAAATGTTTATCGAGTTTCTTCAGTTTAGTTTTAAAGCAGCGAATTATCCTTTCTATTCCTTTCAGTTTCTTTTCCCAGTTCAAATTCAGATAATCCAAGCTCTGCAGTGCCGTTGAATGAGTGGCCAAGGGCGAGCTTAGTTTTTAGCGTGCCTTTTCTACCGATACTTGCCGACCGGGTACTAATAGCCTTACTACTACACCGGGGCTCTGGTTAGGTGGACGTGAAGGTGAAGAGTAAACGAGAGAAGAATGATTGATTGATTTAGTGATAGTTGACGTATGATTGATATTGAGTGTGTTGTGAGTTAGTCGGATACTATTATGAAAAAGGTTGTGAGTGATTAGAATGCATGGTTGTATCTGCTAACGATTCGGGTCAGTAGACGGGTCAATGCACATGTGATGATGTACAGAAAATAGGAGAGGAATATAACAAGAGTGAGGTAAAGAAGAAAGTAGAACGGAGAAAGCAAGATGTTAAAGAATGGAGTGCTCTGAAGCTCTTTGACGATTTCTATAATAGCCAACATTGTTCTGGATGCTTGTAAGTTTGGAGAGGGGAGGAGACAACGATTAAATGGTAATGGACACCGAGGGTATGAAAAGAATGAGATGCGACGAATGAAATGTTTTGAGAGGCTTTGTGAAAGACGTTGGTCAGATGTCTTAAATCGCAGAACGTGACTAGTCTTGCGGGGACACCGGCGATAAGATTGATAGTTTTTAGCCAAGAATTTTCGAGTGTAGGTAATGCTCCTTCATAGACTTAGAAATGACTTATGATGAGGTAAGAACGGGCATGTTTGTCTGCGTTTCACTTGGTCGGTCAGATTGTGCGTGCACTCCAGTCATTGTACGATGGTTCAGGTAGATGTGCGAGAGTGGGTGATAATTATTCTGGATGGATATGAGTGGGTTTGGCATCACGCAGGGTTGCGTAGCCTAATCTTGGCTTTTCAACCTATTTATGGATGACTCATCACCTTCTTTTTGTCAATCTAATATCATTCATCCGCATAAATTGTCCAAACCATCGAAGCATGTCCTTTTTAATCTTTATCATTAGATCTTCTTCCAAAGTACAAGCTTTCTTTATCACACTATTTTTAATTCAATCATTCAATTTCAATCTAACATGGTTTTTAATGACCGCATATCAATGGCTTTAATTCTTCTTTCATGCTACTCTTGTCATATCGAACTATGGATGGCCACATTGATCTTATTATCTTTAAGTTCACAAACTCTACGTCCAATATCAGTCACTTTCTTTTAATTCAGTCATAAAACTAGATATCCATGAACAGTTTGCACAGATTGGTGACACTACACAGTCCTGCTTCACACCTTTTCGGATACTAAACCAGTCTGAGTAGGCCCTATTTACCCTACCATAAGCTCTAGAGTCCACATATACAGACTTTAAAGCACCTATCAAGACACTGCCTAAGCCGAACGCATACAGTGCCGACCACAAATCAGTGCGGTATACACCATCATATGACTTTTCTAAATTCATAAATACACGGAAAACCATTCGGCTCTTCGCCAAAAATCCCACCAGGCCTAAAGAAAATACTTGATCTGTACATCCCATTAACTTTCAAAAATCTGCCTGCATAACACATATCTAGTATTCAGTCTAACGAAAACCTCTTTCAATCAAATTTTTCATACATTTTTGCGACAATGATCAGTTGATCTTCCGGTAGTTCTTGCAGTCATGGAAGGAAGCCTTCCTTTTGAACAGCGGGGCAATAAAAGCACTGCACCAGCTCTTAGGCACACGACCATAACGCCATCGCGAATTAAATAATAGATACAAGTGGTAGGCAACAGCTGCACACCAACCCCTGAACATCCCTACAAAAATCCAGTCTACCCTGCAGGCTTGCCATTTATCAAAGCGTTGAATATTTATTTCTTACTTGTATACGTTTCATAATAAACCACACCTAATTCGGATGTGCACAACTAGTGTGATTTTATCAATAGTGCTCGGCCTACACACTACACTTACAGTATCTTGTGGCTTCACACGATCACGAAGGCTGCTGCAACGTAGCCGAAACGTCGGGTTAATAATATAGGTTATTTTATTATAAAACTTACGCGATAAGTCCCGTTAGTTATTGATCATGAGTGTAAATCACAAATCTCTTAAAACTATACTTATATATTCTCAATATTGTGTATTTATAAAATCAGAAAACATTCCATTCGTGTGTCCTAGCGCGGGGACTGAATCTACTGATTCAGAGGCAAAAGCCCCAACTACTGAATTGCACTGAACTTATATATTTTTTCACATGTTACTAAATTATCGATAATAAACTCTATTTTAAAACAAAATTAATTATTATTTAAAACAATAAAACAACATATGGAAAATATACATTTCCGGTAATTTCGAACATTCATCTCATGAATGACAAGTTCGCAATATTTTTTGCTTTTCAGAATAACTATTCGGAGCAGTTATGTGAGCCTGGTAGAATAGAACAAAGGTGTAACTTATTAAATTTTCATATTTCGCAACATGTATGAAAAAGTACACTTGACATAATTTTCATACTGAATCATTAGGTCTGCTGCGATCGTGTCTGAAATTAATAGTTTGGTCTAACCCAATGAGATTAAGAGTTGCTATTGTAACAGAGGTGTATGGTAAATTATAGTCTACACACAGTACCAATTTTATTTTATGACTTAAGCACTATTAATTTGGACAATAGCAACCAGTAAATGGTCTACATTGAGCTGAACTGGTGTCGGTACTTTTAATAACTTTTTTGTGGCTGACGAGAGGCGTACAAAAATTGTATTCTAATTTCGATTTGCGTCCAGGCATTTCAACATATTTTCCAACTCTTAATTTTATCACTTGATTTGAAAGATCATTTACAGCTCCTTTATAGTCTTTATGTTGAGCAGCTAGAATTTGACCTGGTTCTTCCCGAAATACTTCGTCAGCTCCTTTTGAAGACATGTTGTAATGTGTCCGCATCTTGTGACCATTTCCGCAACTATCTCTAGGCATTTGGAATATAATTTTCCTGCCTGGTGGACAGCATTTTTCAAGGAGTTGTGTGATTGAATTTTCCTTATTCTTGCCTCCATGTTCGAAACACAGTTTATCTTTATCCAAATTAGACGGAGTAGGATTCGGTAATTCCTCAAAATTATGACTTGATTTAGTTTTCTGTACCATTTTTTCTGATGGCAAAGTCGGTGGGCAACCTGCGGTTTGGATTTTAGTAATTATCTGATTCCCAAATGAGGAAACCCGGATGTACATTGAGATGTTACCCGTTTCTGAACCATCTTCTGAGGTTAGAGGAAAACTGTCTTTTAAAGCTTGGCAACTAATATATGTAGGATCATTCTGATGATCCAATCGTGCTTGGGTAAACTCTTTTGTTATACTAATATTGACTTCTCCAAGAACTGATTGTAAAGAAGAACATCCACAAGGTATATATCCGTAAACTTTTATATGTAATGGAAAGTTTTGTTCTCGCTCCTTGATTTGTGTTTCGGTCATTGAATACAAACAGGATCGACCAGTGTTGTATAATCTTGTGATCGTACCTCTCTGTACGTGAGGGTTTCTGTGAGAGCCATCATTATCGCTTATTTCAATTATTCCATTGCCATAGTTTATGTTAATGTATGTTGCAGTATCTGGATCAATTACTATTTCTGGTCTAGTAAAATTGATTTTGTCAACAAAAAATTCCAAAAGAAATAATTCATCAATCTCCGCCATTATTTATTATTATGTCTCGGTACTGTTTAGATTAGTTTTTTTGTAAAAAAAATACCTGTATAATATTCTTTCAAAGTTGTTTGATTTTGTTTGTTTTTTAAACAACAGTGTCAGTTTAAAATTCGTTACTAGGAACATTGAGAATCCTTTCAGCACTGACCTAAATATTATAAATTTGACGTTTTCATTTTTACCGCCGCTGCGTTCCGTATCAGATCTAGTTGAGCCTGATTCGTTGTTTTAGGTCGTACTAGTATATGTCGCATAATTTTTATAGTTCCAATGAGAATCCGTTGCAGGTTTGGACCTCACTTAAAAGAGCACACGTCTACGTTGTTGAGTTCCAAGCCTTTTATTAAACTGCATAAGAATATTAAAGGTAGTTCCTTCATATCTAGGCGGATGTCAATGAAATGAAAGTGGTTTAACATGATCACAGGAGGAAAGGGGGACCTGCAATTTTTAATATAAGTCAAAAACGTAAACTTATACACATTGACCATTTTTACTCCTTTGTGACAGTCAGAAAGTTAAAAGAGAAACCTTGACACATAAATTGAATGTTTCATTAGATAGTTATCATCCAAAATGATGTTGCATGTCGCTGAGAAATTATTACTTATTCTAAGAAAGGTTTCCTCACGACGTTTCGCCGCAAACTTTAATAGTTGTAAAAATTCTGAATTTTTTATTGATCTAGTTTCTCGCTTCGGTTGTTTCAATTATAGGCCATTTTGAGTTTATATCAACTGATTTCTTGCCAATTAAAATTTCCAATGCATAAAATCTTGCAAAATAAAATATATCTACTACAAATCGATGAACAGTGGACTACTACTGGCAAAAGCGTAAAAACGATTATATGCTAAACTTACAGATATCTTCTACTCTATTCGCTGCAGCTTGGTGCAGATGACAGTTGTACTCTTCAAAAGTTGCTGCGAATTTATGAATTAGCACTTTATATTTCGGCTGTATCAACCACATTTGTTATATATTTAATCATTAATGACTGTAGTATATTAATTTAATTTTAAGCAACACAGCAAAGTTTTATGGGTAAAACGTGACTATGTAACCTAATGAAGCCTATTAAATATATATTGTAATAGTGTAACCTATTTCTTGTATTTTATTTATTTTGTCAATCATGATTATTTTGTTTAATTGCAAAATAATGCGTTCTTACATTTTAGTCTCAGCTACTCGTAGCTAGAGTCGATGTTTTTCCAAATAAAAGTAAGTTATTGTAAAATTTATTTTTCTTTAATAGTCTTTTTTTTTTTAATTCTTTATTAAGCCATTCACCACTAAGGTTATGTCGGCTGAAGTACAAACACTGATGCCACGGCGTTTGAACTTCTTGTTATTCAGTCGCCATGGTTACACCAACGCCGCCAGCCGCTACAACCGAAGAAAAATGAAATCGAAGCTGCAATTCTTCTCTTCCTTGTTCTTCGGTTCGTTCCAGTTGAGGATCCAAATCATATCCCAAAGCGAACATATTTAGCCAGTTTGGCATCACAATTGTCTAAATTTTCAGCCGAAAATAATTATTTGTATTTTCAACTTTCACTGAGCTGCTGACTTTGTTGACGCACCATAGACGACTGTTAATAGTCTTTAATTGAAAAAAAAAAACGCTATTCAAAGCGTAAATATACCAAAAATTGGGTGGAACACAAAGTTTTTATCCTAAGACAGAGGGCATATAAGTCACTGTACCTTGATCTGATAACACAACTGTCAAAAAGCATGAGTCATCTATATAGCGGTTATGACTCCATAATTATAAAAACACTATTAGTACGGTCGACTAAACCGCCATCTGCATCTCCTTATGAGTGTACCACCCAATTATGGTAAGAAGTTTATTATGACTAAATTCGTCATCTCTAATCAAATATCATATTTATAGACGTAGTGCACACCTGAATAATAAAAATACTGAAATTACCATGTAAGAATCATGAAAGCGGAAATTAATGAAAAAATAATGCGGCAGAGATGAGTTCCTTCCGTTAAATGTGTAAACTAAGATTGTGAGAAAGGGTATGGAATAGTGTGTTTCGTGAACGCTGCAGTATGAAAGAAGATGTAGTCACAAAAATAGAGAAAGGTGTGTTAAGGTGCATTGGGCACATGGAGCGGATGGAAGAAAGGAGAGTTACAAAAGGAATCTATAAAGGCAAAGTGGAAGGTAGAGTTGGACGGGGTTGGCCGCGTAGAACTTATACAGATCAAATTGGAGACATTCATTTCAAGGTGGGTGTACGTAGTATGTGAATAACAGTAGAGCATGTATGAAAAGCTTAATAGGTGTGAGTGAAGCAAGAGAAATTTGTTAGGATCGTGCCAGGTGGCGATCAATGGTCTCTGCCTAACCCGTTGGGGGCATAGAGGGGTGAATATATGTGAATTGATGATGTAAAATAACTCTAAATTCTTAAAAAAGGTTACTTGAGTTTATTTACAACTAAAGTAAATTAAATATTTATAAACTCAAAACTTATAACAGAAAATGTATAACTAACAATAAATAATTACATTGCTCCACTTGTATTCCGAATCCGAACGCCCAGAAGTAAAAGCCCCCAGGACACTAGCAGCATTGCCCTTCTGGATAACCATCGTCATCCTCTGGGCTGAAAACACTCTGAGGCGACTGTCGAGACCACGATCCATAAGTCATTTGCCTCTATGATAGCCATAAAGGAAATTGCTTTCGCTCCTCAAACCCCAGACATCTCAAAAGCTACTGGCACAAACTACTAGGTAGATTTGAGAGTCACATATTTGACATTAGTCTCGCGAGCTGCGCCGTCTCAGTAGCCGAACCAGCCGAACCCATAGTCAATGGTAAGAGAGACGCAGCATATGTGTCTACACACGTTGTATCCCACGCATCTGCAGCACCATCGTCATGCCATTAGGATGCTTTCATCGGACTGACTGAGCGGCGGCGGTTTCACATATTCTGAAATAATTACCCTCTATAGTATGTCATTTAACGCATGATGGGAAGGAGAACGACCAACACACCTAGAGAATTTTATAGGATGAAGCCCTCTTACATCCACCTGCACAAAAGCAAAGATGTAGCCCACACACCGCCGAGCCCAACCTGAGCCTGACCCACCGCCACTGAGAGAACCGTTGTCAAGCAGCGTCCCTATGTGTAACATGTAACCACGCACCCGACTCTGGTTTAGTAGCTGCCCTCAGACGTGCTATGTCCACACCCTTGCTAGGCTGATTCAAACCTGCAACCCTCGTCCTGCACGGTACGTAACCCCTTGTGTGCTCAGGATATTCTGGCAAATCCAAAGAGCCATTGGATCTCGCCCACTCCTCCAAAGCCTCTCCTACATTGGGCACACAGCACTTGTCACAATGGACAGGTAGAATACAAGCAATGAGTTTCAAAATGCCATGGGCAGAAGTCAAAAAAGCCGGTAATCCAACATCCTACGCACCCCGAGACCCACATAGCGGACTGGTAAAAAAACCTGCGTGCGTTGTCCATCACCAAAGTCAACATTTAAAAGTTCCTCCAATATTTCAACTTTCACATCAGTTTCCACCCGGGACATCACTAAGAAAACGCCTGGATTCCAAAATTGCGTGCAACTTCTGGACTACAATTGCATGAGTAGCCTCCTGAAATACTGGAGGAAGATTTCACACTTGGACGTGTCTATCACAACATGGACATTATTACACACTTTCGAAAACCTTATCACGACTACCATCAATCGTACCATCATCCAGTTACCAAACACTGAGGATACTAGCTACGAATAATTTATGTATTTCCAAACTAAAAACAGGCGACCCCTGTTGAGAGCCACTTTGTGACGGGAGTGAATAGTTATTACAATATAATTTACTTGTGAATGAATAGCACTGGTGTGGGAAAGGGTAAAGTAAATGATCTGCTCACGAACTTCACCATTTCATCCAACTGGAAAAGTATAGCCTGTATTTCACTAATGAGCCTCCAATCTTAGCAACGAGACGACGCAAAACATTTCCTACTGCAATTGGTCTTACACGACGTTCTTTCTTGTTCAATGCACACAGAGACGCCCCGTACTTAACAGGACAATCCTCTGGAATCAGTAATTTTGTGAGCAAAAAGTTACTAAACTAGTCACTAGTCTCCATCTTCTGCCTTTGAAGACGTGATCTTTTTCAAGTAAGCAGGACGTAAGCCACCTACAGGGTTGCAGCATACAGCCCACAGCATACAGTGGAAAGTACCAGAAGCATACATAACCATACCAACATTAATGCGAGCGACCAGAAAAGAAGAATCAGGTTCTGCAGGAAACAGGAGTGGGAATAATGTACCTACTGTTCTAATATAAGAATTTAATATACAAGAAAGTTCTGTTCACCCCTAGGAAGATCCTGATCCTATCGGTAGCTATAAGACGTTCAATTTTACAGTCATTGACCAAATGTTTCAATCAATGCAAATGTAGTAACTGTTTTATTTCCCGAAATGCAATTGCTGTAACTTTTTACATTAGAATAGTTTTTTATAGTGTCAGTTATAAAGAACTGTAAAATAATTCGTTTCCTGTGCCTAATCGTGCTGATGTACTAACGTATACGTAGCAACAAAACTTCTTGAATCAAAGAAATAGTACGTAATTGTTATTGGCTAGTAATTCAATGGGAGGTCGGTTATAGCGACTGGTTTTTCGTATTTTTTCTAATTTGATGATCATCAAATTTTCTGTACGTGTGTTAGATTAATCTATATTTATATAATAATACTAATTTCTAACGTTGAATGCTAATGATTACTTGGCTTGTTTAGTATTCCTTTTATTCTTTAATATGCAATGAATATTTCATTTCTTGCTTATATTTATTATTAGTATTTTATTTGTCAATCAATTACAGAATATGCTATTATTAATATGCTATTATAAAATAAATATGCTATTATCAAATAAAACCAAAGTTATCCAGAAGGGTTGATATGTCACGAGAGCATATAGTGCCACGATCTCAAGGATGCAGCTGTTAACCAGCTGATCAAACAAAAGTTTACACAGAGGCTGGCCCCGAAGCTGCCCAGCTAAGCTGCATTCTTTTGAAACTGTCCCTACCCAACTGAACTATTTGACCAAGATAGAAAATTTTGTGCGTCTTTAAAATGATCATAATCGGCTCCGGGACTACAAGTTCTGGTTTAAGTTCATCCGGAGACCGACCGACCGAGAAGCAGTATTTAGACTGTTGCAGCATTCCCCGCTAATTCTGCAGTGACTACGCCATTATTACGATGTCGTCGGCGAAGCGAAGGTGGGTGAGGTATATGCCAATGATATTATTCTTCCTGTCTTGAAAAGGGCCGCAGTGCGTTTTCAAACAGAGAAATAGCACTTTTTTAATAATAAATAGCACTTTTTACTAAATAGCACTTTTTTAAAATAAATAGCACTTTTTTTTTAGAGAAATAGCACTTCCCTGTCTCACTCCTCTGTGCTACTGTATAGGACAGAGGAGTGTTATTTTGGTTTTAGCTGGAAGGCGTCAAATCTTAAGATTGTAATGAGACGATTTGTAAGCACCCTCGAAAACATCTTGTAGTTTTCTTTTATCTTGTATCTCGCCTATTTTTCGATGCAGATTTAAGTTAAATGTTCGTGTGTTTGAAATATAGTTGCGAAAAAAATAGTCAAACGGAAAGTTGATAATTTGTCAGCAAATGTACCACCTGGACTGTAATACTGAACACAGGTTGAAGATTTCGGTAAACTGGTATTATATTTGGGCCTTACCTAATCTAACTTGACCTCAAACTAAGCAAAGTCGATTTCATTGAACACATCACGTAGTTTCCGTTTTGACATTATTATGAAAACTTTCGACAAAAGACAAACAAAGAAACACGTTCACGACCATTAACCCTTGCTGGATAGTCAGAGGTTTAGGTGTCCATCTCCGCAATTGCGAAGGTAGTAATTTTATAGCCATGTGGCCATTTACAAGCACTGACTATTACCTGTTCCTCACGATGTTTTTTCTCGACATAATGTTCGATTCATTTCGTAAATGTATTTTTATTACGAAAATGTACATAGAAATTCTATAACTTTCATTTCCATCGGTACGTGTTCAAGTAGAATCTGACCCCTGTACCCACTGATGTAGAGTCAAGCCCCAAATAACTGAGCTACGTCGAATTTCGTCTAAATCTTTCGACTCAGAAAGAAATTGCACTATTATTTCTTGTGAATATACTTATATCATGTTGGAATTTTTAAGTAATATATGTATTTCCAACAATTTTGTAAGAAGTGGGACCAGTTTATCAATACTATGTTTGTATAATGTGTTTTATAATCCACAGGTACAAGAATAAACAACTTTTTCTACCGGGTCGTCAAAGTTTGTATACTAATTATGCCTACTACTATCATGCTATTGTTTATTTAGAACATTGCACTCTTTAATTTCAAACGATTTAATTATGTATTATAGCAGATACGATTAAATATGTTACTTTTTTCAACCAGTGTTACAATTTTTCTCTTAGAATTTGCTGCACACTTCCAAGGGGATGTCATGCTTGATGAACATCAGGTTCAAACCCTGATCTCAGCCAACAAAAACAGAAACGTCCTGAAAGACCTACACAGGCGATGGGAGAACGCCACAGTTTATTATACATTGGATCAAAAATTGTGTAATTTAAAAATATTTTATTAACACTATAATTTAATTAATACTTTATTTTAAATAATAATTGCTACTCACATGGATGGTTAGATATAGTATATGCGAACCTCAGACTACAATTTATTTGTACAGCTTAAGTTTAATACAGAAAATAAAAAGTTATACCGCGTTCAAAGGATTCGGGCTTCCGGATTTCAGAAACGGTTTAATTTTTTATCTACACAATAAAAATACTTTTCTAAATGCACGACTTTCAAAAGTGACGGTATAAACGATCACAAAATCTGGTAAAGGAAATGATCGTAATACTGTATGTACTCGTATATTTGTAAAATATACTTACGACGGCTGATTGTTGAAGATTCGCTAACCCTATCAACTTTTATTATTGATACCTATTTAATTATATATAACTCATTAATTTTAGCTAAAAGCATGATAAATAAAATAAGTAAAGCCATTTTGAATATTCAGAAAGTTTCATGTGTTAAGTTTGTGAAAAAAACAAACCAACGTGCAAAATTTGTTAAGTTTGTGGTAAGATATATAACAATCTGCTAATCTACTAGGTATAATAGTTTCAGAATTTTTTTCACTAGTTAAGATATTTATTACAAAGCCTAATGTGAGCGCCCCTACAAGCAAACACGTTCTTGTTTCGTAACGTGCAATCCACATCAATCATACATCTCGCTATCGTTCGAGGCTAAAGTTGCTCCTTACAGGCATTATGACATTAATGCTAGCATGAAGCGGGACCTCTGTCACATCATTTCTGTAGCGAAATAGAACTACGAATTGGAAAAAGTGAAAAGACTTGGGCACATTTCAATGTCTGAGGGACATACAATGCTTGATTGTTGAATATCTAGCATATTCAACAGTCAAACATTGTATTGTCAGAAGTTGAGTGACCACCAGCCAACTAAGCATTGTGAGGTTCGTTTTAAGCCGTGTCGTTCATTTCATGTTTAATAGTTACTCGAAACCTACGTTTTACATGTTAACAATATCCAACGTGACAGGTAATAAACCATGTCGTCAATACGGATAATGACTATTGCCTATTTCGGGATATAGATGGGGTGTTTTCCTTACAATGGTTTCCTTCCCCGATCTAGTACATAGACAATTAAAATGGTCACCAATCCCGTTCTTCACACGCCTACAAATTTATAAGAATATATAACGAAAATACAATTGTAGTACAGTTAGCTGTTAAAAGTAAAACACATACTAAGTAAGGGTAAAGGATTCTCAGTCACGTTTAGCATTGCTATGGGATAGAACTAACATATTTTAATAGATCCATTCATCCCTAGTGTCATAATTGGGAAGAATGGCGACATAATTATTATCATTTTATCGCATTTCAAATGATTTTTCATATTCATTATAAAGTTATAAAATCAATGATAGATAAACAATGTTGGTTTTGTTTCAGTCTCCTCCTCAAGGATGTTACAGTCAGTTGGGAGCTCCAAGTAAATCATTTTCACAAATACACGTGCATGAAAAGTGTCGCTTGGGAAATGTCATGCACGAAATTCTACACTGTTTGGGATTTGCTCATCAGCATTCTAGTTTTGACAGAGATGAATACATAGCTATTAATTGGCAAAACGTGATAGAGAGTACGTTTCTATATTCAAATAACTTTTATTTCAGACACTAATTGAAAAACAAAACTACGGTGTGGGAAAATATCGTGAGGAAACCTACTTGTTCCCCGAACAATAAGATAATTAGTGCTTGTAAATGGCGACATGGCTTCCCACCTGTCACATTGAGTACTGACTATCTAGTGTACGCGTGGGTTTTGAGGTGGCCAAAGAATTACTACCTTCGCAATTGCGGAGATGGACACCTGACCCCCTCTGACTACCCGCAAGGGTTAATGGTCGTGAATGCGTTTGTCTTTGGTTTTGAAAAACAAGTAATTACCCTGTGCATACTACATGGTTAGTGTCAGCATCTTCAATCCCAAAGGCAATTTGTTTAGAGCGAGCTTTCGAGTATCTATCTATCGAGATTTTCAGATCAACAGGCAATTTAAGTAAGAACAGTACGAGCAGCCCAAAATCTTCATTTCATGTTTAATGCCTTTTGTTACTTATTTCTTACCTTAGAATAACTAAACACGTCGAACTGTTTACACTGCTGCTTGGTAATTTGTAGTAACTTGACTAATATTTTGGTCTCGTCAAGAGAAAGAGACTCTTCTTTTCTTCAAGATATTAAATGTAACGATAAGTCGTTAAATTGTCTTAAATCTAATTTTGCGATTAAACATAATTGAAAATTATACTAGAACATTTTTAAATACTTTTCTACCAACTACGTGTAGTATAACTACTATTTTTATAGATAAAAGAAATCAGTTTATGAAATATGAACAGGCGGTATTGACTAATTTCAATTTATCCTATGATTTTGAGAGCATCATGCAATACGCTTTGAAATCCTTCTCGAAAAATGGGTTCAATACAATTCGACCTCTCGTGGTAAGCGCCAACAATAATGTAATATTATATTTAGTGTAAGGATTTTTATAATTAATAAAGATAAGAGAAATAATTATTACATTTAATACATATTTTCAAGTATAAGCGGCTCTAGCCAGGTGGGTAAGACCTCTGACTTCTTATGAGAAAGGTCCTACGTTCGAAACCTAGCTTTGTCATGTATCAATGAATGATAAAAGAAATAAAAAAAAGTTTTTATTTACGTACATAATTTACAGGGTCGACCTCGATGTCTCCACCTACATATTTCCGCGTCTTACCATGACTTGAATGCCGCTCGTGTAGAAACGCCAATTTAACGTTCGTGTCAAGCACGCGGACCCGCGGTTTTCCCGCTTGTATAGAATGATCTTTACGGTGAAGGAAAACATCGTGTGGAAACTTGCCTATACATGTGATGATAGATACATTGGGACGTTATAGGTGAAAGTCAGTGCTTGCGGCGATACCAAGGACTATCAGGTTGGGTGCTCTCTATCAAGTGAACCGCGGGCATTCAGTAACTCATAGCTAAATGGCATCGAAATTTCGGTGATGGAGATTCGGACGGAGATTTCCGCCACAATAAAAAGGGAGTGTGTATAAACAAGTCGTGAAGTGTATGTTATATTTTATAGTCACGCATTTAATTTCTTAACGAAAAAAGCAGCCTTTCGACTCTATGTTGGACGAATCTGACAAATCTATCTTGTCTCACTCACATGCATTACTTTTTCATACATGTTCTTCTGTTTCACACGATTCCTACATCCATTTATAGTATATAGATACATAAACACCAATTTCCTCTTGTACGCAGACGATCAAGTGTTGCTTGCGACGTCGGTGGATGAGTTGCAGAAGATGATGAACTTTACATGTAAGGCTATTGAATGAAAGGGTATGGAGGTGAATGTAAGTAAAATCAAAACTATGGTTTTGGTGCGACAGGAAAGTTAGACAGAATATGTTAATAAAGTATGGAAGTGGAACAAGTGAGAAAATTTGTGTATTTGGGAAGTGTGTTCACAAGAAATGGAAAATGTGAGGTGGAATAAAGATGTCTAGTCAGTTGATGTCAGAACGGCCACGAATGACTATTTATAACGCTCTTCTAGTCCCTGCGGTCATGTATAGCAGTGAGTGCTGGATTTAACAGAAGAATTATGAAAGCAGATTTAATGCGGCAGAGATAAGGTCCTTTACAATGTATTATGATGTAAAATATATTAAAATTCTTGTTTACTTTTCTTTTCTTTAAGTATAATATGACTTCAATAATATGAGCCTATATACTGTAATAGGGTTCACTACGTATCACATTGGGTGTTGTCTATCTAGTGAAACGCGGACTTCGAGTGACCCAAACCATACATCCCTTTGTAATTTCGGAATTGGGCACTTAAGCCTCTGACAAAAAGTTTACAAATTTAGTCGGCCTTTTAGTGCGTTGGTAGGTACATTAATCATCACATGTCACACTCTGGAACTGTTCCCGCGGCCATGGCGGCATCACCCTATGACATCATTATCGCCATAATTTATCGTAAATTACAGAAAAACTCTCTCATTAAACTTACAAATAAAATAGTTTTGTCACAACAAAATAGAAACGCCAATGATATTCGTAGGCGATTTGTGTGGTATTGTCATTTCGGAAAATATAGGGGAGTACTTTGATTTGGAAAATCAATCTTTGTTTTAACTAACAACCATTAAGAGAGATAAGTTGTTTCAAATCATTACTTAATTCATATTTTAAATTGTCAACAGAATACAAACAACTCTAAAATTGGGCAAAGGACACATATGTCTGCGTTGGATATACTGAAGTTAAACAAAATGTATTGTAAACATTGAATCCCTGACGATTCTATTTCTATGTAGATTCAGTTGAACATGTTTGTACTATTATGTTCTCATTATTTTAATAAAACGTTATGATTTTATCTTATATTTTCTAATACCTGAGACGTGACGTAAACAAAAGAACGTTAGTTATGTTTATACTTTTATTCTTTAATATGCCATTCGTCATAAAGGTTATGACGGCGGAACCATTTGGTAATTATTCATGCCGGTTGTGTGAATGGCTTTGTACCAAACGCGTTACGTACTACTCCGAAAATATGAATTATGATAATTAATCCAGGTGGATTCAAACACAATTAATACCTAACCTAACACCAAATAGTGATACTGGTGTCGACATCGCAACAACAAAATAATACTATAAAAAACCCTGCGTCAAATAGTAATTCAAGATGTTGACAAGAACAGCAAATGTTGACTGGTTAATATTGCAAAATACTGAACATTTCTCTACAATGATTAAGCCCCAGTTATATGAACTGAAACTACAAAGAGTACAAGATAGAGGATATATTACGAAAGCACGGTCATACAGTGCATCGTCTACCACCTTACCATACGCAGTTTAATCCTATAGAAAATATATAGGGATAGTAAAAACATACCTTGCAAAAAATAATGTGGCTAATGAATATGAATGTAATAAAAAAATGTCATCAGCTCAGAAGAAATTTAATGCTATTGCGAAAAAAAAATATCAGCGGAGAGACGTATCTTTAGACACAATATCCGAGTGTATTTTAAATGATGCATCTGATGATAGTGAGGATCGGGATGACATGATTTTTTTTAAGAATCATTTTGATTCCTTGGTCATTACAAAAAAAAGATAATAAGTAATTGATTGTCATTTTAGTAAATAGTAATTGAAATGATTATCACAATAATAAATTAATTCATTTTATCTGTGGTCTATGAATTACGTAAATATAAGTGTCCTTGTAAAGAAGTCATAAATAATAAGGCAATATCTTTAACAAACAAAACAAAAAACAACGGCATTCACGACCATTAACCCTTGCAGGGTAGTCAGAGGTTCAGGTGTTTATCTCCGCAATTGCGAAGGTAGTAATTCTATGGCACCTCAAACCCACGTGTTAACCAGATCGTCAGTACTCAATGTGACAGGTGCTAAGCCATGTCGTCATTTACAAGCACTAACTATTACCTGTTCGGGGAACAGGTAGGTTTCCTCACGATGTTTTTCTCTCACCATAGTATTCAACGCATTTCTTAAATGTATTTTTATGAAGAAAATTTACATAGAAATTCATTTCCATTGTTACATGCTCAAGCGGGATCTGAACCCTGTACCCACAGATACAAAGTCAAGCCCCAAACAACTGAGCTACGTCGATTTACAATCGTATACTAATATAATGGTATCTTTTACAATCATACTGCAAAAGAGTTTGTGCGTTTTTGATAAATGTATTAACCCGGTTAATCTGGTGCATTTTTATACTTTAATTGATCGTGAAAGTGTCCAGCGAAATTGGTAATTAATTATAATATTAAACATATTTATAATAAAAAAAGTATTTATTTAGCTTAGTAACATTACCTTTTCACTTAAAACGATCAATCGTTATAAAAAAAACACATAGTTTTGTTATTATAAGGAAAACACAACTTTCTCGGAAAAACCTACAACAAGATGACCAACTTCTGGCTACAAAAAAATATAAATAACTCAAAAATATTATACTAATGTACAAAACCTTGAAAATGGTTGAATGAATGTTACAAAATTAAAAAAAGAAAATGTGTGCATCTGTCGCAATTTACAAGCACTAACTATTACCTGTTCGACGAACAGTTAGGTTTCCTCATATATAGGTATAATTCGATGCATTTCGTATTATCCATATGTGCTACAAAATACTACAAGAACACGTCAAATACTGGTATACACATATTTTATTTACACATAACATAGTCACCCTACAGAATTTTCTCCTATATAAATAATCAAAGTCAATTTCCTCTTAAAGTGTGATATTTAGAGGCATGTAAATATTGCACGGATTTAGTAAAAAATTTGTAAAATTAGTCATCCTTATGTACGCTAGTGTAGATGGCTTAGTTTAGTCAATATCGCCGAAAGTTTTGGGCTCTCAGTTTGTACGTCAGATGAAAATTAAAATTTCATTTTCTCTAAAACTATTCGCTTTTGTATCGTTATTTCTTCATTACTAATTCATTAAGCCATTGAGCTTCAAGATAATATAAGTTACATTAGTCTTTTTGTATAGAAATGTACTTTTTTGATGATTCCAAAAGTCAGGGAGTCCTGAACTGAGGGCCATATCAAAATCGCCCTAAACCTATATTTAACGCATTTTTGAGATTTGAGATTTTCTTAATTTATTTAAGAAATCTTTACTAAATCCTCGAATAAACAGCATTATCCCAGGATTCGTACTTTCCGAGATCTAGAAAATGCTGGCATCTGGATTGAGAGCCACAGTTTTTTGACAATAACTGTTTTGTTTCAAGTTTGAGAAATTTAAGAATAGATGCTATAATTTTTACTAATTCTTTACTAAATGCCCTGTGAGTTTCATTCCGATTGTCTAATATTTGAAAAATGGGCCCTCAATCCAGATGCACACAAGAAAATAGGGGCTTTCATAATGGAAATAAAAACGTGCAGTAGTTAGTATTTGGCAGTTTCTATGCTTTGCACACATTTTACTGGTACAAGCCAAACAAATGGGCTTCGTGTATTTGTGATATATCTTTCTTCTAAAACGTTTACGTCATACATTACAGTATTTCTTCATTGCTCTCTAGACAATTTCTTATGTTCTTGGTGTTTTTCGCTCTTTATCATCAGCACCACACTCTTCTTTAAGTGGTCAACAAATCAGCCAGTTTGGTATTATTTATTTAGCATCATGTGAATTTGTATCCACCTCTCATCTATTGCAAGTAACAAATAAATTACAACATTAAGGTACTAAAATCATTCGGTCACGGCAGAAAAAAAGTTATTCAAGTGTGATTACTCACCAATGGGTTAATCACATACGTCCGTTTTTTTGCTTTCAACTGGTTTTCGATGATGGAACGTACTGAGAAGCAGAAACACTTGACTGAAAAAATAAAGTTTTAACTACACTTGGAAAATAGTGCAGAGTCCCTGAGATCTAACAGATCAATTAAGGTTAGTAGCATAAGAAATCTTTATTATAGAAAACTCTGTGATTAAAAAAATATTGCGTTATAAACTGATATTTAGTCCTGTGCAAAAACCAATTAATTCCATGACGTCCTAACAAGAGTCATTTGAAAGTTTTGCTGACATATGTCGTACGAATCAAGTTTGTCAACACTATCTTCATACTTGACTATAATACAGTCAGGTAAGGGAATCGTTATGGAAATAAGGCAAAGTTATGGAAATCCATCAAAATTTATTTATAATCAAAATTTAATATATTCGTGTACTGGATGTCAACAAGGTGACCCTCTTGGTCCGGCATTGTTCAGCCTGGCAATCCATCCACATATTGAGGCTCTTACATCGGGCTTCAATGTGTGCTATCTGGACGATGGTACTATAGGAGGCGAAGCGACTGCCGTTCTAAGGGATTTAGAAAAAAATCAAAACAGTTTCTCATCTATAGGTTTATCTCTAAATTCATGTAAATGCGAAATTTTCATCAATGATGCCATTCCAAACGAGACAAAATTCAACATCATTGAAAAATTTGAATCAATAGCACCTGGTATTAAAATTTTGGATAAAAGTTCGCTTCTTCTCCTTGGTGCCCCTTTGAACTCCGATTCATCCGCTGCCTTCATCGATACAAAAATGAAAAAAATCTTCGAATCGACTTCAATTTTAGAATCTATTAACCCTCATTTGGCTTATACAATTATAAAATTCTGTTTATTCGTTCCTAAATTCACATATTATCTCAGATGTTCGAAACTTTGGCGAAATATATCGGCTTTAAATCATTTAGATTCCCTTCTACGTGAAACACTTTCAAAAATTCTAAATTTAAATTTTGATGATGGCAGTTGAACCCAGGCCACTTTATCAATTCGGTTTGGTGGTCTTGGGATTCGGAGTGCGTCCAGTGTTGCTTTGCCAGCATTTCTGTCTTCGGTGCATGCTTCTCAGGGTCTGCACGCAAAAATTATTCACGAGGCTTTGGGTTCGGTGCAGAATTGCTTGGCTGTCTCTGCTGGGGCAGGATGCCGAGCTTCCGTCAGGGGCCGTTTTTCAGAGGTCCTGGGACGATCCAATGTGCAGGCAGATTCAATTGTCCATAATTAATTCTGCTTCTAGTCCTGCACAGCGGGCGCGTCTCTGGGCTGTGGCTGAGCCTAAATCGGGGCTTTAGTTGAATGCATTGCCGTCTGAGAAGACTTACCGTACTTTCTGTCTGGGAGTGAGTTTGAGGCTCGGCGTAAGGATAAACGAAGCTCATTGCTGTGGTTGTGGGGCACGTGTTGACGAGTTTGGCCACCACGGGTTGTCTTGCCAGCAAAGCGCTGGTCGTCTGTCTCGACACTCAGCATTAAATGATATTATTCGTCGGGCCCTTGTCACCGCTCGTGTGCCGGTGCTGCTTGAGCCGTGTGGCTTGGTGCGTCAGGATGGCAAGAGACCTAATGGAATGTCTTTGATGCCTTGGAAGAATGGCAGGACACTTGTTTGGGACGCCACGTGCGTCGACACTTTGGCGCCCTGCTATTTGTCCAAGTCTGAGGTCGAGGCGGGAGCTGCGGCGGCGCTGGCTGAGAGTTTCAAGCGGCGTAAGTATGGCAATTTAGTCAATGACTACTTTTTCGTTCCTTTCGCCGTTGAAACTCTTGGTACATGGGGAGGCGAGGCACGACGTTTTGTAAAGGAGGTGTCTGTTCGCCTCTCCAAGGCCTGTGGTGATCCAAAGTTGGCACTTACCTCGGCCAACGCATTAGTTTGGCCATTCAGAGAGGTAATGTTGCCAGTTTGTTGGGGACCATGCCTTTCTCTGACAGCGATGAGCTAAAGGTGATATTTTTCCTTTAAAGTTTTATCTTATATGTTTTCTTTTTTTTTTTATTGTAAATAATAGTTTTATTTTGAATTGATTAAATAAATGTTTACAATGTACTATAATGAAAGGGAATCGTGAGCAAAAATAAAGGACAACACGAAAAACACCTGGCATTTTACATTGATTTCAGACTATTTGTTGAAAAGTTATCTCACTCAGTGGTAATTTTTAGCTTCTGGCCTCAAACTAAGCCATCGGTGAAAAGACAGAAATTTTTTTTGTAAAATATTATAAGATCTTTCTAACCAGTGCACATTTTTTATATCACCTTTAAATTTTTCAGTAATATGTTTTCAATTGCGTGTGATCCACAGGTGCACGAATCAAAAATATTTCTGTCAATAAATTTTATTACCGGGTCGTCAACGTTTGAATACTGTACGATGTACACAAGTAGTATTTTGTGCTTACGCCTACTACTATAATGAAGTCATTGTTTTCTTCCTATTCAATTATGAATGCCAATTTCTTCCAATTATAGTAGAGACGTTTAACTATGGTAGTTAATTTTTCAACCCCTTTTTTTTTTCTCGTTCTCATCGTCGAATACGGTTTACACTTACAAGGGGATCTCATTCTTGACAAAGGTCAGCTGCAAGTCCTGATCGAAGGGGATAGCAACAGAAACGCCATGAAAAATTTAGAAAGGCGATGATGGCCCAACGGCACAGTTTATTTTCTAGTGGATAGAAAATTATGTAAGTCTTCTAAATTTCCATTAAAGCATTATTCAAACTTCAATTATTCCATTCATCTAATATGGATGTCTAGATACTATGGATGGCAGTCATTGATTGAATAAAAAATTTAAATAACTTTATTTTCTTTTACTGTTACAATAAATGATAAAAGTGTTTTACTTCGAGGAAAACAGGGCTCCAGTTACAAACCAATTTATTTTTTTATTACCATAATTTTATTTCATTTTTTATGTACGTAATAAAAAGAATTTTGCTTAAAGTTTTATTATTTTAAACAGTGCTTAAGCATCTTTCAATTCTAAACGTCTTAAAACTATGTTTGTAACACATCGTCGGTGGGACTGGTTTTGAAGTTCTGGGATTGTTTATCCTTATGTCCATTTAAAATAAATGGTATCTATTTTATTAATTGGCATGACTTGTTCATTTTAGCTGAAAAACTAAAGTATAATTTAAAACTTGCCATGTTGCAAATTGTAGAAGTCACATGTGTTAAGTTTGTTGAAAAACGTAATACGACAAAAGATACAAAGTTTACTTTCATACAGGTAAGATGCATAATTCGTATATTAGTTTTTTTTTCAATTCACACACTTATTTAAAACGCCTTACATGAGGGACTTAGCCTAAAGTAATCTAACACGGTTTTGTTTTTTGGATGAACCAATCGTTTAGCGTACATTTATGAAGCCGCTAGCTGTCGTTCGTGGCTGAAGTTGATCCTTTCTGGCATCATGGTATTACTGCTAGAAAGATATAGAAAAAAGTGGAAGATCAAAACGGCTCTTGGAGCAGCTGTATCCTCTAAGTGGTTAGAGCTACGGCTTACAAGAAGTCCTTGCTTCAAAACCCGGCTTTGGCATGTACCAATGAATTAAAATTAAAACTAAAATTTTTATTTACATACATAACCTACAGTCGCTATCGGCGAGGGAAAATGTCGTAAAAGAACCTGTCTAACCCTCAGGATAGGTAATAGCTAGTGCCTATATAAGGCGATACGGTTCATTACATATCACGTTGAGTTCTGTCTATCTAATGAAACACATACTTTCGTTGACATATCAGCTTATACCTAACATGCCTTCGAAATTTCGGAGATGGGCACTCAAGCTTCTGACAATAAGACAAAGTTGCCTTTAAATTAGAGATTTCCTCCGCCTGTCCGCCAATCACCTGATCCAGGATGTGAAACCTATTGCTAACTTGAACTCCCTGAACTATTGTTGAAACATCCGTATTTTAGCGATGAGGGTACTAAGATCCGATATAGCACATGTAGCGGCCTCTCGGACCAAGTTGATAATCTGAGCGCTTGTGAATGTAGAATTCAGACCAAATACCCGGCGTATAGGTGCGAATAAGTTATCACTCCTCGGACAAGACCATTGAATTTTGAATGGGTCCGTGAATTTGGTAAACGAGGATAATTATCAATCAATTTCATTTCAAAATGACTCACCGCATCTGGAATATTCCCTATACTATAAGTGGATATGGACATCACACACAGCAGTTCGCAGACATTATCTTTGCCGTTGTATTAAGTACCAACTGAAGTAATACTTAGACGAAGTAACGAATAAGTCTCGGTGGCTCGATCGGTGAGACAGGCAAATCACTTGTAGGAGATAAATGGTTCAATTCTCAACGACGACGCAAGCAAATTATTGTTTTTACTATATTTTTAATTTTTATTGCATATACTTATATTTGTTTCTCACACACGCCGCCCACTTGGAGGAATCAACTGTAAAAATCACTCAAAAAAAAACGAGAATTAAAATAACGTCTTCGACAAATAGGGATTTAAGAAACTTATTAAAAGATACCGTACAAACGTTTTAGATGAACCTACTAAGATTTAAAAACAGCCCTCGTTATTCTTTTTCTTACCGTCGCCAGAATGGAGTTAAATATGGTAGTGGTGGTGACGGTTTTCTTAGCTCCTGCAAAGAATTTCGAGCCGGCTATTTCTAGACAAGTCTACGAGCAGCTGCAGGTTCATCTTTCAGATACGCAGCATAGATGCAAACTTTCTAGGTGTATGGAAACTAGCGTGGCATTACGCGGGATGAAGCGGGGAACGCTGGATGGTGGGAGGATATTAGAACCAATTAAAATACGGCAAATAGAGAGTCAAAACATATATTTTCTTTCTACTACACAAGCTACTTCTATTCGAAACGCCTAACTAATAATGACTGGCAAAATTAAACATAACATTTACATTACGAAACATTAAGTTAGCTATGGAATGGAACATATTTTTGGTCATCCTACCGCTTCCTTATGTGATTAGCGTAATTAAGAACACATTTTTTTAAGTTTCCACATTCTCTTTCACATGATACGTAAATAAATAAACATCTGACTCATTGATTTTACTTTCAAACAGACTGTTAAGCCCGACCCCCATGGACAGCTGTTTGATGACGTCATGGACGCCATTTAGACTCCGAACCGCGTAACGAGGACCAAGACTTTCACCGGGTCCTCTTTGTATTTGGTTCGAGGGTTATATATATCTTGGAATGATTGTAATCTCATTCGTTTTAATGCAGTTTGTCCACTAATACAAGATATCGATATTCTAGAAAACGATATACATAGATTATAGGATCATCGATTATTTTGTCATGAGCCCGTCACTATTGGCTCTATAATTTTATTCGTTTTTAAACATAACAAAACATACGCTTAAAAGGTACGCTTGTGTAGGTACTTCTGAGAGACCTAATTTAAAACATAAATACGCTTCACGACTTGTAGATACACACTCCTTTTTTATTATGGCGGGGTAGTCAGAGGCTTGAATATCTGGGCATCTCCGAAATAGGTTTAAGCCACTCAAAATCCGCGCGCATTTCTCTACATAGACAGCACCCAACGTGATAGGTAGTGAACCGTATCGCTGGCTATTATGTATATTATGCAAGTTCCCTCACGACGTTTTCCCTTACCGATAGCGCTGTTAATTATGTACGTAAATGAAAGTCACAATTTCAATTTTCAGTCATTGGTACATACATGCCAGAGCCGGGATTCCAATATAGTATAATAATATAATGTTAAGTTTAGTCTATAGAATTTTTACTACTCCTTACTACTAAAATTAACTTGTTTTTGCTTAAGTGATTCTAGATGCGGACGCTGCTGATGATGTTGGGACTTAAGGAAGCTCTCTATCACCTTAGTGCCCTAAGCCAACCTCACCTGTCTGTGGCCCATGGCCCATACCCACGTCTCAACAAGACTACTGTAAATCGGTGAGACGTGACCTCCGAAGCTAAAATGAGCAACTCGTTCAAGAGGCCATTGAGCGAAATCGGGGGTCGAAAGTGTAATAAATGTCAGATATTCCCGAGTTTGATTAGTCTATTCGTGTTATATAAGTAATTACAAATATATATATCATTATATATTCATTATAAATATATTATCATCATTCATATTTTTGTATACTGTATGAGAAAAATGAAAATAATACTTATATATATCAGCCGACGTTTCAACCCAGTTGCTTAGGCCGTGGAAGTGGGAAGAGTGACATCTGCCAACCCGCACAATTGGAATGTTTTTTCATAATGGCACGACACACTATCCAAAGACACATCTGCAATCACGTCACGTGAATATAAACCCATGATTACCAATTCCTACGCTTGGCGTTTGACAATGACTATTTTTGGGACCAGAACCTTCCAAGAGCGGGATATATAAGCCGGTGCTCGAAGCGGCATAGGGAGTGAAGTGAAGTAGACCCAAGCGCTAGAAGCGAAGGAAAACCAACCCAGCAAAAGATAAACAGTGCCAATTATAGGTTTTAGTACAAGTGCGTGTATTGTGAATGTACAAAAAAAGAAGATTCACAATCGATCGAATTCGGATTTATTATTTCAAATCAAACTCTCAATGATGCCGAAATATCGTAGCAAGCTCATCAAATACAAACATTGCATTATAACCATACTTTCAGGCTTCCAATTAAATCCAAATGATTTGTGGATCAAGTACAAAGATAATATAAATCTACGAGGATATTTTGTATCAAATATGGAATACAGCGGGAAATCCAAATATACTAATCAGCGAAGAAATTGACAATGAAGCAATGATTTCAATAGAGTCAAATATTTTTTCATTTAGGCCTGGCCGCACCCAATCGTCCAATGAGTTGCACCGAGAAAAATTGAATAATCCTTTGAAATAATTAATTCAAACAAATCTTCAATTACTGAACAAACACAGAAGTGTGTATTTGATACTCTTTTTTTCTTTATAGTCTAGCTGCTTACACAGATGTCTCTGTGTTGTCCATTCTTGGCAAGCAAGCTCTGGCATCCAACGCATTTGTCGCTAGAGCCCTGCCCCCTGCTGCATGTCCCAGAAGCACTTGGTCGCGACGTTCACGCACCCCAGGTCAAAGCGCTCCTTGCACAGACGGAACGTGAGGATTTGCTGGTACTGACTGAGCCGCGGGTAATCCGAGCACTTGAAATCAGTTGCTGAAGACATCTCTCACAGTGTTAAAAGTGTTAAAAACCAAGTGAAATATATTAAATCTTTTTTTCAACTTATTATTCATGGTTATGGTGTGAACCCTGCGAGGTGAGCGGGCAAGTGACAGAGGCGCCACATTGCAGCGAGGTACATTTTTTTAAGTAATCGTGTTGTAAGTGTTTGTGTCTTTTAATCCTTTGCAAGAACTGTATGTTTTGATTTTCACTGAAAACAAATCTATTTGGTGTCTATCAAGACTATTTGGTCAGTCGTCTATGGTGCGTCAACAAAGTCAGCAAGCAGCTCAGTGAAATTTAAAAAAAAAAATTTCTTTTCGGCTGATTATTTAGTCAATTGTGATGCCAAACTGGCTAAATATGTTCGCTTTGGGATAAGATTTGGATCCTCAACTGGAACGAACCGAAGACAAGGAAGAGAAGAATTGGAGCATCGATTTCGTTTTTCTTTGGTTGTAGCGGTTAGCGGCGTTTGGTGTAACCATGGCAATGGAATAACAAGAAGTTCAAACGCGTGGCATCAGTGTTTGTACTTCAGCCGACATAACATTAGTGGTGAATGGGTTAATAAAGAATAATAAAAAAAGACTATTTGGTGAGAATTTATCCCATTTTTTGCATAACAATCTGCAGCAGCTGGCGATTTTGATGCGTTTGTCGCAAGACCTCTGTGTTAGAAATCTTCTGTAACCAACTTATAGCAAGCATCTGTATTATACGTCTATACGTTTCCTAAGATCTACAATTGTCCACGATTCATAATATACGTATAAAAGCAGTCCAAATATAGCATTGAAGAAGACGGAATCGGACCTAATGGCTTAAGGGCGACTTCAATTCAGGTCTTCACTACCTGGTCACGAGACCATTGCTCATTAAGCCAGGTATCTGAATTATCAACCCTCTGAATGTCCTTTCCTGCCACTTTCAGAGTGGTGCTTGGGATGGCGTTTTTCGTGATCACAAGGACCTTTGTTTTGGACACATTGGACACACAGACACACCCGGTCAACTATCTTCTGTAGATCATCCGCATTCGACGCTATGAGGAGCGTGTCGTCCACGTACCTTAGGTTGTTGATGACACTCGCATTGACTCAGAAGCCACAGTCCACATTAATCAGTGCTTCCGATATGATGGCTTCCTAATAAATGTGGAACAGTATCGGGGAGAGAATGCATCCTTCTCCTCTTCTTTAGTCTGTTCACCACCGATGCAAACCGTTGCACTCTGATCCCAAATCAGGCTTTGGATGATTCTGATGTGTTTGTCATCTAGGCGAATGTCATTCAAGAGACCAAAGAGCCGATCGTGACGCACGCAGTTGTAGGCCTCCTCATAATCAATGAAACAAAGGAACAGGTCTTGATTCATGTTTCTGCACTTCTTTATAAGGACCTGTATTGCGAACAAAGTTTCTCGGGTTCCCAACCCGGATCTAAATCCAAATCGACAGTCTCCTAGTTGTTCATCACATTTTGCTCTTATACGCTCGTGAACAATGCTGAAGAACAGCTTCAGTACGTGACTCATAAGACTGATTGTCCTAAAATCCTAACATTTTCTTGCTTTTATCGCGTTTACGGCAAGGTCACAAATATGGATTTCAGCCAATCTCGGGGTATCTGACCGGTGCCATACACAAGATTCATGAGTTTTACAAATGTGTCTAGGTGTTCATCATGGATGAGATGAAGTTCTTCAATCATCATCAAGTCCAGCAGCTTTGCCAGCTTTGCTCTCTTGAGCGCGTTTCTCACCCCATCCTCGTTGAGTATGGCTTATCCATCACTGATTAACGGCATCGAGGTTCGAGAATCATCAGCAAACATACCTGTTATGTAGTGCTCCAATATTTCATTTCTCTTCTCCATGTCCATGATTGGGGTGTTATCAGCGTCTACCAGAATTTGAAGCTGTGACTTTCAGCCGATCACGGCTTTCATCTCTTTGTGCAAGTTGAATGCATCTTGTTTTGTGTGTAGTTGCTTTTTGTAAACACATTTTCCAATATGCCATTCGATGTTACGCGGAGTCACGTCGGCATTCATGAGTTCCACCCCTGGGAACCCTGTCCGTACATCCGTTTAGAAAATATTGTAACATCTCTCTACTAATAACCAATATGCAACTTTTCTGTTTGATATACCTGTATCACGTTTCAATTTTCCAGTAATATATTTCCAATGGTGTATGAAGCCAAAGCTGTTTATGAACACTCTGTTTATGTTGTATAACCCAGTGATGCAAGAATCAATAATTTAGATTTTTTTTACTTCCGGGTAGTCAACGTTTGTGTACTGATGTACACAAGTACTATTTTGTGCTTATGCCTACTAATACTATTATTTATTTAGAATATTGTACTCATTCATTTCTCACTATTTAATTTTGTAGGTCAACTTTAACAAATCACAGTGATAATGATTAATTATGGTAGATTTTTTCAACCCGAGTTATGTTAACAAATACATTTTTTTTTCGCAGAATTGATGATTTCATGTACTGAGGAATCTGGTGTACACTGCCAAGGGGATATGATACTTGATGAACATCAGGTGAAAACCCTGATCGCAAGCTACTTCAACAAAAATGTCATGAGTGACCTTAGCAGGCGATGGCCGCATGGCCAAGTTTTTTATGAAATGGATAATAATTTTTGTAATTCTTCTACATTTCTATCTAAGCAACATTTAAAGCTAACTTGCATAATTCACTTACATGTACGTTGGAGATACTTAACTGTCGTAAATGGCAATTATTGATTGAATGAAAATTTGATTTGAAAATTAATAGGTACAATTTAAATTTAAGACAGAAAATAAAAACTGGTGTAGTTTGAGGAAATCAGGGTTTCAGTCACAATGTTTTATTGTTTCATTTACTATGTATGCAATAAAAAAATCATTGTGTAAATTTTTATTACTTCTTAACAATGCTTAAACACGGCTATCACTAAATCCGGTACGAAAGTGGTGAAACTGTATGTATAAAGTAAACTTATGTCGGTGAAACTAGGTGAAAGTTCTAGGATTGTTTTCTTTTATAATTTATATCTATTTAAAAAAACATTAATTAAGGAACATAAAAACAAAAAGATGAACGCGTTCACGACCATTAATGATTCCGGGGTAGTCAGAAGGTTTCCATCTCCGCAAAGAACCCACGTGTTGACCAGATAATCAGTACAAAATGTGACAGGTGGTAAGCCATGTTGCCATTTACAAGCAATGACTATGACCTGTTCGGGGAACAGGTAGGTTTCCTCACGATGTTGTGTGATGCATTTCGTAAATGTATTTTTAATTACGACAATGTACATATAAATACATTAAACTTTGAACCCTGTAACAGTCAAATTTTAACTTTTATTTTAATTTAAATGAATTCAATGAACATAACTCATTTGTTGTAGCTAAAAACCAGAAAGAATATATAATTCGAGCCATGAGGGAAATTGAGAAAGTATCATGTGTTGAGTTTCTTGCAAAAAGAAATGTACGGACTAAATTTTTAAAGATTCAGGTAACAATCCTATTGATATTTGGTACTCTTGCTAAATACTTCTTAATTGTTTTTGGCATTTGTTTTGGCAGCGCAAATTGAGGAATGTACATACATACACATCACGCCTGATTCCCCGTAGAGGAGTAGGCGGCGATCACGGATCCCCATCCCTCCCAATCCTGACAAACCACTTTCGCTTGATTAACATTCAGTCACGTCCTTACACACACTCGGCGGTAATAGGCTATTTGACTGATTTTGAAAAATTATTTCAAATTATTCGTTGGTATATGATTAATACACCACATGTATATTTCTGCAAATTTTGCAGTATTTTCCGTAAAATATTGAGTTAAAATTTAAATTACAATATTCGCGCGAAAAACGCTGTTTCTGTAATGGCGGACGCCATATGATCTGCGTGACGTCACAGGCAAGTAAACACAAAGATCAAGTACGACAAACAAAAATAATAGCTAGTTTGCGGATTCACATAGAGTGTGTATCAGAGAATTCCATATGTTTAAGCAACATTCAGTAATTAATTTAAATATACTTTGTGTGTCAACGTGTGGTCAACCATGTTATTATTCTTGCATGTGCACTATTTGAAGGGGATTAATAAACAACCTATATATTTTGTGAAACAGCGACGGAAATTAATATAAAAAGTAGCTTTATAAATAAATACTTAGATGCTTACATACCATCTTTTATATTTTTGAGCTCTGCAGCATAATAATCAGAGTTATTTTTAAAGAAAAGTGCAACCATAAATGCGTCATCTTAGGTAGATTTCTATTGTCGAGTTGTACAAAATTCTTGTCCATTTTGACAGCAAATACTATTGTTTATATCACTGGTTAATAGTGTCCTGCGGAATTCTTGTAAAAATAGTACAAGAAACGATGGAAATACGATAAAATCACACTAAGTGCATAACAATAAACAATGTTTACTTGCATGTGACGTCACGCGAGGCGTAGCCAATCACAGAGCGTTCTTGTGAAGGAAGAAATTCAAAAAATTATATGAATTTATTATGTTTATTTTGCAAAATCAATAAATATTTTCGGATAAAATAGAGCTAAATATGGTTTTTTATATTATTACCTAATAGGATGACCACATTTAGTAACATATTTTTAATAGTGTCAAATAGCCTATTGGTACTTCTACCGTTACCCTTTTTCAATATGGTGTCTATCTGACTGTCATATGTCCTACGTAACCGCCCTTGCACATCAACCAGATATACTCTTTTGTTAATCATCCGCATCATATGTCCAAACCATTGAAGGACGCATTTAAATCTTAGTCTTAGTCAAATCACAACCTTCCCTTATCACAATAATTTAAAATCTATCATTCAATGTCACTCCGAACATGTTTATCAGTGAACGCATTTCAACGGCATAGATTCTACTTTCATACTTATTCTGTTGTTGCAGTCAGCACAGCCTTATGAATAGCAATACGTGCCGAATGAGAAAACAACTGGCTATCCATAACACTTTGCATGGCTCCACACTTTAGATTCAATATCACGCTCATACTTTCCGTCATTTGTAAATAGAGTTGCTAAACACACAGAGTCATTCTCTTGTTCAACATATCAATCTTACACTCTGTCTTGTGAAGTCCCTCCATAACCATTACTTATATTAACTTTCATGCGTTTCTTTTTGAGTTGAGGATTGTCTTTGGTCGAAATAACGTGCTGGAGCTGTTTTAGAATGAGTTGATCACCTATTTGAATTTACACTTGAATGGTTTCCGTTTCATCCCCTCATGTATCCCACTTTGTTCGTGCTGGGCATGCTGGGATACACTGAGCCGAAAGAGAAGGACTATGTCTCTATTATCATATATGCAAGGGGAACTAGTAGTCAGGGTGGATCACATGGATGCGTTCCGACTGCTGCAGGATGCGCCTTTGTTTCACGCCATACGGATACTCAATGTCATGGTTGAGGAGTTGAACTTGCTATAAGTATAGTCGGCTGATATATTTGATAGTAAAAGGGTCTATACAAATGTGATATATATATTCTTCACGACTTGTGTATACGTATTACCTTTTTATTGGTCAGAGGCTTGAGTACCCATCTTCAATTTTCCAAGGCATGCTAGGTATGGGTCACTCGAAGCCCGCGTATCACTAGATAGACAGCACCCAACGTGATAGGTAGTGAACCGTATCGCCATATATAAGCACTGACTATTACCTATCCTGCGGGATAGGCAGGTTTCTTCACGATGTTTTTCCCTTACCGTTAGCGACTGTGACTTTTGCACGTAAAAGAAAAACACAAATTTCATTCATTGGAACATGCCTGAGCCGGGATTCGAACTTAAGACCCTTCTCATAAGAAGTCAGTGGTTTTACACACTGGGCTTCAGTCGCATTAAAATAAATAACTAAAGTTTCAATAAATAAAAAAATGCATTAAAATTAGAGGAATCACTGCTCAAGTATTGATGTTTAACAATATTCAATGTGTTTCAGGCCTCAAATGATGGATGTTCCTCTGATTTGGGTTATCCAAGCGAGTCCCATTATTCAACTATACACTTGGAAGATGGATGTGGTTATGGAAATATTTTACACGAATTGTTACACATTTTGGGATTCACTCATCAGCATAGTGCTCAAAAGAGAAATAGTTACATAGCAATTCTTTGGCATAACGTGAAACAATGTAAGTTTTTGTAATCAACTAGCTACGAATTACTTAAATTATTATCAATTGATTAAATTATTAGTGTGAAGACTACTACTAAGGTATTTGCAGTATCTTCGATCCCAAAAGCATTGAGTTAAATAAGCTTCCGAGCATCGATATAATTATCTCTTGACATTTTAAAATCGGCATGTCATAAAGGCAAGATATTGTAACCAGCACGAGAATTCGAAATTTTTTCGTTTCATGTTATATGCCTTTTGTTATGTTTTCTTACATATAATAAAATAACTAAACCCGTCGTGTTATTTACACTGCAGGTGGCTTTTTCACAGATCCGATATATTCTGATTAAGATTTAGTCTTTAGGAGACTCTTTTCTTCCACATCATAATTTTACGTTTGGGTAAATTATTATGCTAGCACATTTGAAAATACTCTTCTAATGGTACATAAAAGATTACATTTATTTCTTAGCTAGAAAAAATCAGTTTGTTCAATATACGGATACAACTGATTTGCGGTTGCCTTATGATTTTGATAGCATCATGCACTATCCTTTGGATGCTTTCTCGAAGAATAAGTTGGATACAATTCGACCTCTTGTGGTAATAAAAATATTTATTAAATTTTGCATAACTTTTATACATCATACACATAAATTGATGCCTCTAATACACTTACGGGATAGACAGTGACTATTGAACACCATTGACCATCATGCCCATCCATAAACCTACCCATACTAGCCCTTCAGTCCTTCACGATTCCTTCATATAATAGTCGTATAAATAATGGCAGCTTTAAGAATAATCTAAAAGGGTAGCTGATAAACCGCCCAAACGCATGACCAATGGTCATTGGCGATAATCTGCAGTTCATATTCTTACCTCTCACTGCCTTGAAAAGAACATCACTACATTTTTTTCTCTAATATGTTCTTTAGTTCGTCAGGATGTGCATCATAAACTGTATCGAAAATTAAAAACATTTCTGAAACGGCTGACACCTCATGCAAATCCCTGTAGTCATTATTCATATTAATTTACTATTAGAATTTATATTTAAGTTTTGTCACAATAAAATTAAAAGGTGAAAGTTAAGTATTTTGTGTTATTTTTTCCACGTGGATAATATATGGTGCGAACTTTGATAATAAATTGTAAAAAGACATACGACGGTTAGAATGACCACACCATAATGAAAAAAGATGACGATGGAAGTAGGTATCCATAACCGCCGAGTGTATATGAAAAGGGGTATGAGTGTTAATGAAGCGATAATTTACTTACTGATATTTATTGATATTTATTGATATTTATTTACTGTCAGTATCGGGACAGACGGGGCTCCATGATCTCTGCCTAGCCCTCTACGTTGGAAAGGACACAGTACAGTCTTATGTGGATGTCTGCATGTAAATTGATTTTTCTTCATCTTAACGTAGGTTCTTACAAAAATTAATATATTTATTTATCAACAGGATACAAAGAATGCTGATATTGGGCAAAGAGACCATTTGTCATCGTTAGATATACTAAAGATAAATAAAATGTATTGCAACAACTGAATCCCAGACGATTCAATTTCCATTTACCTTAGTTCAATCAGTTTAGACTCAATTATGTTGTCAATGCAACAATTTTAATAAAACATTATGCTTTCCATCTTATATTTTTTGATACCTGGCTCATGACACAAGAGAACTACGTTTACTTAGACTTTATTGCTCCAACGACTATCAGTCCTTCTGCATACTTGACCAGCCTAACTCCACTTCGGCGTTCTAATTCCTTTCATAATGTCGGTAACTTTAGTTATCTGGCGTATCACCTCATTTCTGATGCGATCTACCAGAGAAACCCCGAGCATTTTCCAGTCTATAGCACGCTGAGCAACCTTGAATTTGTGGGCTATTCCTGCAGTGAGTGTTCACGTTTCAGATCCGAGCGTCATAACTGGGAGCACACACTGATTGAAAACCTTAGTTTTCAGGCATTGTGGTAAAGACGACGTGAGGACATGCCTTAGCCTCCCAAATGCTGCCCATCCCAGCTGTGCTCTTCTGCCCGCCTCCCTCTCAAAGTTGTTGTGAGTAAGTGTATTGGGAAACAACTTCTACGGGAGTGCCCCCAAGGGCAACTGGTTTCGGGACCACCAAATCATAAAACATGATTTTGGTTTTTTCAAAATTCATCCGAGTCCGATGCGTCGAGAAGCAGCATTTAATTCGGACAGCATTTTCTCCAGATCCTGTAGCGACTCCGCCATCAGGACGATATTGTCGGCAAAGCGGAGATGTGAGATGTATTCCCCATTGATATTTATTACTCGTTCAACCCAATCCAACATTTTGAAAACATCTTCCAGTGCACTCGAGAACAGTTTCGGGGACATAACATCCTCCTGTCTGACACCTCTCTGCAACTGGATAGGTTTCGTGCCGTGGCCTTGGAGTTGGACGGTCATCGTGGCGGAATCATAAATATATCTCAGCACACTCACGTATCGCCAGTAGACTTGAGATCGCTGCAAGGATTCCATGACCGCCCTGGTCGAGGATCGAGTCAAAAGCTTTTTCATAGTCCACAAACGCGAGGCAGAGTGGCTGGTTATACTCTCGAGAGAATAGAAATAGAACAGAAAAACGTTTATGTGCAAACAACAATACAACACACATCACGAAAATTGGTATAAACACATACGAATAACAGTAAATGTTGGGCGCGCTGTATTGCCGTCGTGAAAGGGCCCAGACTCAGCATATGTTGGGAACCGGAAAGTTCACGACGCTGATCCTCGGTCTGAGCCGCAGAGGGAACAGTGTCAAAGTTGTGGGTTACGTAACCGGTTATGTGGATGGGTGTTGATATGTGTACGGTTCGTAGTTTATAGTTTAAATAAATGGATAATCGATATTAATCAACTATGTAGTTTGTAACAAACATCAAAAAAGAAATACACATAAATACATGCATATACATACATAAACATATATTTATACACATATACCTACATATCCTCGTACATATATCCATCCAATTATTATATATAGCATAAATACTTTTCAAAACGTACGCATTTGTCTAAATGAAGCAATTTGTGTGCCATAACACAAGCAAGCAACTATTGCTGGCATAGAAAAGTATACTTTGAAGTCACGCGCACGCAGTCACAGAAACAACACGTACTTTCTTTCGTCTTATTAATTATTCGTAACTGTTTCAAAAATTGCGATTACTTAAATTATATTATATCATAATATAGTATTTTGTTTGAAGAATACGAATACAGCTACGAAAATCGTCTACATCACTCGCAAGTACGGAAAATAGGAAGATTTTATAAATCAAAACTAGAAGTACCCACATTCAACGTGCACAAATCGAGCGGAGCCAGACCTACCGGACTGCGGCGACGAGTACTTCATTGACTGTGAGTTACCCACACACGAACACAGGCCGCCGCGTCGAGACGCACGGCGCCCGCTCCGAGCATACGCACACGACGCAGCAGTACATTCACCGCCAAAAGTGTTTTACAAATTAAAATATTTTTTATAATTAAAGAAAAAGATTTATAAATATAGAAAAAGATTAATAAATAAAATAATAAATAAAGAAATTAAATAATAAATAAAGAAATAAAGTAATTAGTAAAATACATTTTATTTTTTAAATTCAATTAACTTTTAACAACAAAAATATTTACAATAGTATATACAAAATGAGTTTGTTGAGATCACCGGATAAACAAACTATAGTGAGGTCAAATCCAGAACTATCCCAAAGAGGAAAAGAAACAGATTTGACAGACAAAGTCACCAACGTAACTTTGAGAACTAAAAGGAAACATGACGGTGTATCTCATGAAGTCTGGAATGAATTCAGCGACTTCCGTACAGAAATGATGGGCTTTCTGAAACAAGTCAATGAAACACAAAACGCCAAACTCACAAAGTTATGTAAAGACATCGCTGAAATAAAAATTCAGAACAATGACATCATAATGACAACACAACGGTTGGTGGTCGAAAATAACGAATTGAAGTTGCAGATGGAAACATTGCAACGTGAGCACAAACAAGCACTTGAATGTATTTCATCCTTAGAAACAGAGATTACCAATCTTAAGGATCAGCAATCTAGTCATTTGAAATCGCAGCAGCCTCTAGAATACGAAGAGATATTTAAAGAAGTTCAAGAACGTTCATGTACCGCGAATGTAACATAATAGTAGCTGACATAAACGAAACAAGTAACGAGAATCTAGAAGAACGAAAATCCCATGACAAGAAAGAGATAATGAATATTCTAGAAACCATCCATCCAGGCTGTCCGGATCCCATTAATATATTTCGCCTAGGAAAATACAATGCAAACAAAAATCGTTCTATTAAGGTACAGTTCAAGTTACGTGATACCGCCACTACAGTTCTACGAAATAAAACTAAAATAACACAGACGAAAATAAAAATCTACCCTGACCAAACAATACTTCAACAGAACAATCTGAAACAATTACGCGAAGAGTTAGCGCACCGAGAAACACTTGGAGAGACCAATCTTACAATTAAATATATCAAAGGAGGTCCTAAAATCGTAACTAAACTGCAAAAAAACTAAAAAGCAAAAGTAACTACGCAACAACGGTCTCACATAGTCTAATAGATGATCCTCAAGATCTTCACCCTAAGAAATCATTACTGAAATTCTTCTACGCCAATGCTCAAAGTATAAATAACTCTGGTAAACTCGATGAGCTGAAATGTACATTAAAAAGCTTCTCAGATAAAGTTGATATAATATTACTAACAGAAACGTGGATAAGAAATAAAAAAGATGCCCAACTAACTTCAATTACAAACTATAAACATATTTACAATTACAGAGACAGTTCTAGGGGTGGTGGTGTGTCGATTTTTGTCCATAATAGTAACAGTCACAAAGTTACAAACGATATTTATCTGGATGGAAATCATTATTTATGGATACAATTAATAGCTCTTGATATAGATATTGCTGTCATATATCGATCACCAAGTAGCAGTTGTAATAATTTTCTACAATTTCTTGAAAAAACAGTTAAATACGAAAAAAAAAGGTATAGTATTTGGCGATTTCAACCTAGATTTACTTACAAAAAGCAAACCCGTAGATAGATATAAAATATTACTGGAAGAAACGGGTTACAAAACTCTCAACCTAGTAAAAAATGAATTCGCTACAAGAGAAACTGCAAACACTGCCACGATTATAGACCATATCCATACAAACCTAGAAAATTCTACATTTCACCTCTCAATTATGAATACTTGCTTAGCGGATCACAAAGATATGTTTCTTGAACTTGAAAAAAGACAACTAATGTCTAAACCTAGACAAGAATATGACGCAATAAATTACAATCAGCTACAATCTACATACACTAAAAGTAAAAACATTGATATTAACTACACTGATCTTGAACATAACCTGAAATTAAATATTAAAAGATGTACCACAAGAAGAACAAAAATAATGAATCTACCACGAGATGATTGGATAAACAAAGAGTTTCTATTAGAGGTTAAGAAAAGAAACATACTGCATCGCCAACTGAAAAGGGACTCTCAGAACGAAAACATCAAACTTAAGTTTATTATTCAAAGACCCTATGTCACAGTCTACAAAAAGAAACTAAAGAAAGCATATTATCATAACGTATTTCAAAAGTGTCAGTCAGTACCTAAAAACATGTGGAAAATAATTAATTCTTTAACTTGTAATAAAGTCAAATCAGGTTGTACCATTTCAAATCTAATAGTTAATAACAAGAAGATCTCAAACCAGCATGAAATATGTGAGTACTTAAATTTTTACTTTTCAACAATAGGTTATCAATTGGCTCAAAAAATTCCTGTTCTATACCATAAAGACACAACACAAACATATACATGTAGCTCTCCTAATTTATTAAATACAATAACCCAATTTAGACCCTGTTGCGTAGATGAAATAAGTACTTATATTGATAAATTAGACAATAATGTTAGCTCCGGCATTGATAAAATAAATGTTAAAACGGTAAAATGTATAAAACAATTTATACTGACAGATCTTACAAGCAGTATTAATAATTGCTTAAATACAGGTATTTTTCCAGATCAATTGAAAATCGCTAAAGTCACGCCTATTTTTAAATCAGGTAGTAAATCAGATCCCTCAAATTATCGACCTATATCTGTCTTACCAGTACTGTCCAAGATTTACGAATGCGTCATATACAACAGATTAATAGAATACCTTGACAGCAATAGCATCTTAAATAGCAAACAATATGGGTTTAGGTCCAAATCTAACACACTCACGGCTACTATCGATCTCATAACGAAATTAAAGCAGCAAATTGATCAAAAAAACATAGCTCTCGGTATTTTTATCGACCTCAAAAAAGCTTTCGATACTATTAGCCATGTCATATTGTTGAACAAATTAAAGAATATCGGTATAAAGGGCCTTGCATACAAAGTATTACAATCATATTTAGAGAATCGCACCCAATTAGTTCACCTGGATAATGCAATAAGCAGTGTCCAGACTATAAGCTATGGTGTACCACAAGGGTCGATACTGGGGCCGTTGTTATTTTTACTATACATCAACAATATTGACAAAAACCCACTGTACGGTCTTTTGACACTCTATGCAGATGACACTTGTCTGTTTTATTATGAACGTAATCTACAGGAAGCATTAAAGAGATGTCAGAATGATTTGAACACAATTTCAGTATGGTTTAAGTACAATCTTCTCACTATAAATCCTTCCAAAACTAGTTACATTATCTTTGCCGCAAAAAATAAATTAATACAACCACATACATCTTTAAAAGTTGATAATATTGACATACAACAAGTGAATTGCGAAAAATATCTTGGACTTATATTAGATAAAGACTTATCTTGGAAACAGCATATAGAACACATTCAAACCAAAATAACTTGCCTCACTGGAGCTATTCGTAGGTTTGCACCGTTCATACCTAAAAGCACCAGATATATTATTTACAATTCCCTTGTTTAATCGCATTTCAATTATTTAATTCCAGTCTGGGGTTTAGCTCCTAAGACAACACTTCACGATCTACAAGTGACTCAAAATAAAATTATCAAAGTTCTTTTCAACTACGACTTTCTCACTTCCACCAATAAACTATACAGAGACACTAAAATAATGACACTTGCACAACTATATAAGTATAACACCTGCCTTCTAATCAAGAAAATACTCCAGAACGACATTCACACTAACATCAGATTTCCTAAAAACAACGAAGTACTCACATATACAATGAAAACAAGACAAGCTTATAACTTGAATTTACCCATATCACGCACGAACTATGGTAAAAAGACTATTACATTTGAAGGGGTACAACTTTACAATAGCTTACCTGTCGACATAAAGGAGTCATCGTATAATGCATTTAGAACATCTTTAAAAAAGTATATAATGTCGTCTAAATAAATAACTACAAATAAATAAACAATTAAAATAGATAGGTAACAACTTTTGTAAGTAATTGTACTTTTGAAGTCAATATTTTTTTAATGTTATCTAATGTAATTTTATGTTTCTGTTCACGCGCGATTACATATTTTTTGTATATGTACATATGATATTCTCAAATGAAGTGAATGTAATGTTCTTTTTGAGAAATAAAGTTCTTTAAACCTAGTTATTAATCATGAGTGTAAATCGCGAATCTCTTAAAACTATAGTAGCAAGCAAGTTGGTTGACGAAGTGATATGCCGTTTTAGAGGTCCTTGGAAAATTTACACCAATGAGGGAATTTCGAATCCCAAGAATTTCAGGATGTGTGTCGATTTATGGGTATACACAAAACTAGGACGACGGCTTATTACCCTTAGTCCGATGAAATGGTTCAACGATTAAAAACCCTTTTTGCGCCATTTTACTGATTTTTATCAACTTTATAATAATAATAATAAATATTTATTGATAAAACGATAGCGCTAAAATACATTCTATTTCTGCTCCTGAACTAAGTTTATATAAACCTGTGTTTTAGGACACGGTTTTCTGACGTCCTGTACAACTACCGACTGTTGAACCATCTTCAGATTATGTATAAAGGAGTAAAGTTCATGTTCATCAGTACTCTCCTGGGCAAACGAATTAATAGGAGACACCACAATACCAAACCTGGAGGAAATTGAATCTGGGGACGAATCCGAAACGCTCGAGGATACAGAAAGATCAATTTTAATAATATTATCTAAAGAATGTTGCATTGTAATTAAAGAGGAGGGGGATGTTTTATTTTTATTTGTATATGTAATAGTCCTAATAGCAGACCACAGCTTTTTACTATTACTACCGGCTTGATCTAGGATACTATTTTCATATTTTTGTTTTTCTGTTTTAATCAAGTTGTTACAGTAATTACGATATCGTGTGTATGTTATATTTAGAATCTCATTATTCGGCGCAGATCTTAATGCCTTATGGAAAGAATCTTTGTTTCGTATGCATTTTACGAGTATTAAACCAGGTGTAATCCACGGTTTAATTGGTTTTGTACGTCTAGAAAAATTTTTACTCTTAGTAATTTTAATTATTGTGTTTTGTAAGGACGTGACAAATGATCCCATTGCATAGTTCGGGTCCGATAAGTGTGAGATACTAAGGAAATTGATTTTCATAGCCTAGAAAATTGTAATTTATATATTTGAAAGTACATGAAGATGAGGTTTTTTGTTTATTATACTTTAATGCTATTAAAGTGGCTTAATGGTCAGTTTAGCACAAGGGTATTCGATTCATTATCTGACTTTAGGATAGTATGATCTAAACAAGTTAAGTATAATTTTTTTTTATTATTTAGCTTACCAGCTAAGTGTGGGTACAAGTTAATGATATGCACATATAGATAAATACAGGTCACTTTTGGTATTAAAATTATTAATATCTATGTTTAAATCGCCAATTAATAGTATGGTTTTACAATCAGTATAACATTTAAGTATATCATTAAGTGAATTAATAAAATTATCCAGGTTAGTAAAAAATGTTGGCCTAGAGATAGTTACAATAACCGTATCTCCAAGTTGGAGAACCAGACAATTACAGTCCTTAGTGGTCGGTTCTACTATAGAAAAATCTAGGTTATTTTTGTAAAATGCTACGACTCCGCCATTCTGATTAACAGGATAAGAAGAGGCACGGTGTCTGTAGCCATTCATTACCGGCAAAGTTGAACTATGAGCCAACCAACATTCTGTAAGAATAATAACATCACTGTTTATTTTATTCTTTCTAGTAAAAGAACAAAAGAACAAATTCTTAGAGATAATGAATAAAGTCAAAGTCAAATGTTTTTATTCAACATAAGTACAAGTACAGTACATTCATTGAAAGAAAAAACATTTGCCTGACACTGGTTGTCTCTTAGCATGAAAATTCTACCGTTGGTTTGGAAGCCCTGGCTCACAGAAGAACCAACAAGAAACTCCGGCTTTCACGATTTTTTGCCCAGTGCCAGAAGATTTCTTGACCTTTTGAAGCCTCGAGGGCGCCACATGCAGCTTATGTTTGTTCCTAGTATTAATTTTATGAACATCACAGTTTCTTCTAAAAATATTTATATTTTTATGTATATAAATGACACACTCATAATTATATGTACTGAGCAACAACCGTCAAAATATCAATTTCTGTCTCTCTGGGGTCAAGTGACTCTCTGGGGCCCATTCTGTAAATGCAGCAAACAGCCCTCTTCTGCAAAACGAATATTGTGTCTATGTCAGCAGCACCACCCCACAGCAAGATGCCATAAGACATAATGCTATGAAAGTAGCTGAAATAAAAAACCCTAGCCGTGTACTCGTCCGTATATTCCCTTATCCGTTTAACAGCATAATATGCCGCGGAACTTAGTTTTTTTAGATAAAACAAGAATGTGGTCTCCCCACTCCAGCTTTGAGTCCAAAGTTATCCCCAAGAAAACAGTAGTATTTATTTTATCTATTTTCTCATTATTTGTTATTAAATTGGTTTCGACACTACTAACGTTTGGCAAAGTAAATTTAATACATTTAGTTTTGTTATTGTTAAGAACTAAATTGTTATATTGAAACCCTTGAACTACATCTCTTATCACCGAGTTTATTGCTTGCGACTCATCAATCTTCCTGCTAATTTTAAAGATTAGGGATGTATCATCAGCAGAAAGCACCATCCTGCACCTATCTTTAGTAACAAAAGATAAGTCATTTATGTACAATGAGAAAAGAATTGAATCTAATATTGAGCCTTGTGGCACCCACATCTGGACTGAACAACCCGATGACTGCTTCGCGTCAATAGTTACTTTTTGTACTCTATTACTTAAATATGATTTTATTACATTTAGTGAATTATTTTCAACTTCATAATACTCTAATTTTCTTATTATTATATCATGCCTAACACAATCGAACGCTTTAGAAAGATCACAGAAGATACCAAATGCATCCTGTGACCGTTCCCAGGCATCAAAAATCCCTTTTATTAGTTCTAGACTAGCATCAGTGGTGGACAAACCTCTTGTGAAGCCAAATTGTTTACAACATAGCGGTCCGTCTAAATTAAAATGGTACAACATCTGATTCATCAAGATTTTCTCGAAAACTTTACTTAATGCTGGTAGCATAGATATCGAACGGTAATTAGAGGGGTCCAAGGTACTACCAGACTTATATATCGGTGTTACTCTATTTAGTTTCATGAAATTAGATTCTATTGAGGCTTTAAAAACCGATGCCAGGTAATCACTAATCATTTTGACCGAGTGTCCAAATAGATCAACAGTTTATTTCTTACTAAAAGTTTTGAATGTTATTGAGGAATGAGTTGTAGAAGTAAAACGGAACTCACCATCATAAAACGGGGCTAACAACGCCAGCAGATCGCAAGACTTGTCAGTGCAACCGTTTAGTTAGCTGGATGTCATCAAAGGAATCTCCAAAATATTTTTCAAAACATGAAGCAACATCTACTTCGCCAAATACAGTTTTATTATTAAGTTTAAGCTTTACATTATTTTGATTGTAAGTTTAAACTCTACCAGTTTCAGATCTAATGACATGACGTTTCCTTGATATGAATTTGAATTTTATTCCTAAGAATTTTATTACAGCGACTTATCCTGAACGTTTTTGAATATCTTTGAATACAATTTAACATAGTTCTTCAAAGCTTTATAAAAGTTTGTTGTTTTTGCTTCATACATTTGATACAATTTTGTCCTGCTAACATGCATACTCGGCGTTGCCCAATCATTAAATCTTTTCCTTGAGTTTATATTTAAAGCTTTTTGAATAAAAACAGATTTATGTTCCCCATTAATTACATCAAAAACTGTTTGGAACATTTTGTTGGGACAGCTACTATGTATATTAAACAATCTTAATTTGTTCTCTAAAATCCTCCAGACGCCATTCAGTTACCGAAATACAAGTTATAAGCTGAGAATTAATACAATATATATTTTTGTTAAATGAAGCTAACAGGGCACTGTGATCAGACCTCAAAACATTTATAATTTTGCTGCTGTTTGGGTTCTCATTACTGAAAATGTTATCAATACAAGTAGCAGAATGGCCGGTCACCCTTGTTGAGCTTTCAAATATTCTTTTCAACCCAAAAGAACAAAATTAATTTAGAAGTCTAGTAACCCGTGTCGACGACTCCAAAATATCAACATTGAAATCACCACAAATGATCATCATTATCACCAGAAGACTCTCCTCTAGCTACAGCCTGTCGCATATATGTTCAGAAGAGTTCTGCGACTCTGTGCCAAGCTAATCGATGTTACGTGGAGTCACGTCGACATCCGCGAGTTCCACCCTGCCCGTACAAGTACATCCGTTTAGAAAATATTGCAATATCTCTCTACTAATGACCAATATGCATATGGAGGAGGTGTTTCTTAAGCTTCTTCAGAAACACAAGCGCCTGATTGTGTGTGGTAACTTCAATGTTAATGTTCTGTAGGACACTATATTATGTATACATTTTCTAATTTTATTGTACTGGAATCACAAGCACCTCCTCTAGCTGTATTGACAATATATTTTTAAATTACAGACTATCAGATTTTTTCTCGAAAATTCCTATCTCAATAATAGGGAATATGCATGATTTTTTTGATTTTTCATGTTTTTTTTATATCTTAAATTAATCATTTACACCTTTATAACTTAGAAAAAAATATAAATAGTCTTGGAAATATTCAAATTATTTGTCAAAATACAATTTAAAACTTTGAATAATTTTGAGCCGCTCAAACGCTGCCATTTTGCGCGAAGTTTGGCTTACGTCACATGACACGTCCCATGTTTGTTTACTATAGGCATATAAGTTATTTCATACATATTATTAGTTTTAATTGATATACAGATCATGGAAGAAGCTATAAAACCTTCATACAAGTATTGTATCGTACCGAAGTGCAAAAACACTATTAAAAGTACACCAGATAAAGTGTTTTTCCTTATTCCAAGAGATGCCAAAGTAAGAAAACAATGGTGTAATATTATGAGAAGGGATAAAGTATCTCCAACGTCATGTAAATGGAAATTTTAATTTATAATATACATCAAATCATTGCGTATTTATCTAATAATTGCAAAAAGTAAATAAACATAACATAATTGAGTGAACTTTAATAATATTAGGTATAAATTGTTGTGACATAGATGTAAAATAGGAGTTTTGGAGCTATTTTAAAGACAAATTGTTATGTGAAGGTTATGTTTAGGTATATAATAAACTGCTGTGTGCATTGATAATAAAAAATCTATGTTATGGACTAAAATATATCCTGTAACATAATAATTATCTTGCAGCTTTCACTCCTTCCAATCGGGATTTGAAGCAAAATATGCTGTCATCACAAATGCTTCTATTTTCGGTAGATTGTCCGATTGTGCTTTGACAAAACCAGTCTTAGTCATTGTCCTAGATTCATTAAAAATCTAGATTCACTAGAAATCACCACAGGAATACAGCTTCAAACTTTAATTCCTACACTAATAAAGTGTAAAGTATACTAATCGAAATATGCAAATAAACGTCCTATTTTTTATTTACAACTGTATTCACATGAATATAAACTTACCTGTTAAACTATTTACTAAATTATTTATAAATAAATTATTATAAAACTATAATTAAAATATTTGAGCCAAATCACTGCCAACAGGGAGAGTGCCCAAGATGCTAGCAGCATTTCCGCGCTGAATGGCCAAACTTATCCTTTGGCCAAAATAAGCCCCAGCCCTTGGGTCCCCGCTGACCTCCTTCAGGTGACCAGACAAATCGTTGAAGAAGGCCATAGTGTCTGGACCCCATGGCCCCATAGTCTCTACCGCAAAAAAGGCTGAAGATGTACTCAGGACCCAAATTCGAGTACTTATTCCGCTTCAGTCCTTCTGCGGCAGACGCGGCTGATCCAGCCCCAACAACAGGCTTAGAAACGTGAGATGGGGCCAATGTGTCGGCACAAGTTGCGTCCCACACTAACACCATCCCACTCTTCCAAGGAACGAGTGTGCAACCGTCGGGCCTCTTACCATCGGCGCGAAGCAACCCGGACGGTTCCAGAATTGCCACGACACGCACGCTGGCAAGAGCCCGGCGGATCACGTCATTCAATGCTGCGTGTCTGGACAAGCGACCGCCACTACGTAAGCAGGACAGGCCATGGTAACTAGACCGGTCCACCCACTCTCCACAGCAACAGCGATGTGGCTCACTGACCCTAGCACCCAACCTCAGCGCCACTGCAAGACAGAACGTGGATCTGTCTAGAAGAGTCCCTATTTTCGCTGAGGGCAACGCATTCAACCAGTACCCCGACTCCCGCCTAGCAACAGCAAGGAGACGAGCACGTTGTGACAGAGCAGGAGCAGAATTCAGCAAGTTTTGTTGAACCTGTCTGCACAACGGCTCATCCCACAACCTCTGCGAAGCAACAGAGACAGGAATACTCTGATTGGGACCGACAACAACCGACCACGCATCTTTGGCTTCTGCCAAACCTAAAATATCTATATGTCCAAACGATGGGGACATAATTCTGTTAAAAAGTTCTGAACACCCGTGGGCCGAAGACAAAAATGCGGGCAACGCGACTGCTGAAGCACTGCGGACGCCAAGGCCACCATGCCGAATGGGCAGAGAAGCATGCGTCCAACAGCGATCATCAATAGGGCAATTTAAAATTTTGGAAAGTGTTTTTATAATTACCGAGTCGAAATCGCTAAGAAAATTACATTAGCAGAACTATACATTAATTTAGGTACAAATAAACAGTATTTAAGAATAATGTATGCTAAATTTGGGTTTAAATCAAAAAAATGAAAAGAAGATTCATTAAATTTAGATATTTTTTCTTTTACGAAATTAGAGTGAGCTGAATCTAAAATTGGCGCTCCTAAGAGGAAAAGTGAGTCACTGTCTATAACTTTGATATTTGGAGCTAATTTATTAAAGTCTAAAATAATTTCTTGCTGTCTAATGGTACTTAATTTTGGATTTACATAAAGTTCACATTTGTCAAAATTTAACTGTAGACCTATGGAGCCAAAATTGTTAATTAAGGTTTCGAAATCTGAGAGTACAGTATTTACGTCTCCTCCTAGGGTGCCATCATCCAGGGGTGGATGGGGCAAGCCTTCTCGTGGCACACCCTGTGAGTAGCGGTCAAGTGGAAGACCGTGAAACCAATTGCCCCGGGGCTGCTCTCCGCCTCCGTCGGGTCCAACGACGGAGGCTGGAGGAGTGGTGTGTGCCGGGACCGCGTCGTTCTCAGGGAGACGCCGCTCCCTGGGGTGGCGCGCGTTCCTGGCCTTTGGGGTGGGCCCGGCAATCGACGCGATTGCTGGGCAGGCAGTGTCAGCGCTGCCACCGTCCAATCTCGTAACCCTGTTCCGGAGTTTTCTTTGGTCAGGGCCGAGGGTCTAAGGGGCTTGCTCCTTGGACCGCGAGGAAGAAAACCTCTATAAAAAATTACTTGAGCCCGGGAAACTGGGCTCTGGAGATGGGCTGGGTGGTGGGGAGGGGGGGTCAAGAAAATGGTATCGTGAGCTCCTCTCTCCCCTACCTAGGGCCGTGGGGTGGTAAGCTGGGGCTTGCCGCTCCTTCGCGTTCGGCCTAGAGGTGGTGTGTGCGTGTCTCGCGCGCCCCTCGGTGTTGGCTGGGCGGGGGTTCGCCTTCGCTCGGCCGGGGATGGGTCTGGCTTCGGCCGGACTGCGCCGGTGGGGTCGCGTGATGTTATGCTCACGCGTTCCCGCGACCCTGCCGAGTAAGGCGCCCCGGAGGACACCGTCAGGTTTTAGTCGGTTCGAGTCCGACATAACCCTCTGGCTCCCCAGGGCCGGACGGGTATCCGTGGGGATTTCCTGACGTTAAAAAAAAAAAGGGTGCCATCATCCAGGTACCACACGTTGAATCCTGACGCCAATGCCTCAACGTGTAAGTGTATGACTAAACTAAATATTGCCGGTCCCAATGGGTCGCCCTGTTGACAACCAATGGTGGACATGATACAATTTTCGTAGAAATATAATTTTGAAGGATTATTGTAACATTGATGCAAATAACTATAGAGTTCCGGTTTTTTAGATTGAATTTGTGTTAACAAGGCGGCCCTGTCTATCGAGTTCTTTTCATTCTTATCATCCACCATCAGCAGCACATCTCCGTCCGCATGGTGGAGAAAAGCCCGAGCGGCGTGAACAGCGACCTCACAACCCCCCTTGGTTCCAAAACCTAGCTGCTTCGGTTGGAAATATCTAGAGCAATCTGCTTGTATTTTTCTGCAGCATAGTTTAGAAACCAAGCGACGGATTGTGTTGCCCACCGCAATCGGCCTCACTCCACCATCCTTCTTACGGAGAGCGCAGAGGCTCGCTCCATACAAAACGTCCAAAACCGCATCGCACACTAGACCAGACAGCATCAGATTCACAAGCCGAGTGATCTCCTCCAAAAGCCCTCCGCCCACGTCCCCGACAGCAACATCCAAGAGATCCTTAAGATGCTGGGGTGCGAGCCCATCAAGGCCAGCTGCGGAGCCGCTCTTGAACGAAAGCACCCCGGCCAGTACCTCCCTTGCTGTCACCTCCAGTGCACGCTGCGGTCCCGGCGGAGCAGGCTTCGGCACGGCGCAGCCCGAGGAAGGCGGATGCTTCGCCCGCAGCGACGCCAGGGTCTCCGGAGTATCCGGGGCAACCGCGTCTGTGGAAAACAGAAGATGAGATGCCCCTCGTAGGTCTCCATAACTTATTTTATTTTCAATCCCCTTATAAGATTAAGCTTTTTTTACTGTTTTTTCAATAGGAAGGTTACTGTAAAAATTGTTTGAATTGTCTTTTATATTTTGCGTTAAAGACCCGCCTTTGCTCTGATTTGAGTGCAATACCCTATAACTAAAAGTTAAAAGGTCAAACCAACTAGGTAAATCATTGTGCTCAACCACTTTTCTTACTACTGTGGTGAATGATTGTGCCACAACATGTCGAGCTCCCCTGGGAATGCGTTTTACTATTGCAATTGATGATTTTAATGAAACAATGTAATTTGCAATATTATTTGATGATATGTTATTAGGGCTATTAGTTATGTCTGAAGTAGTGATTGGGAGAATATCTTTATGAATTTTGCCAATGTGGATCTTCAAACCGCGCCTGCCTTTGAAGAATCGTGGTGGAGCACAAACTATTTTTCTCACAAACACTATCAACACAGTATGAATACCGACGGAGATAAATCTAATGTTCTGTCATTTGACGTCACATTTCGTTTCGACCAATGGTGACGCGTTTTGTAAGTTTGAATTTCCCTCTCTTATTTCCCACTTTTTATATAATATTTATGGGTGTAACTTAACTAAATAAAATAAATACCTATTAGTTATAATGTGACGATACTAAAGATTCGAGAAAAAAATATTTGAGACATATTTAAATTTTATGCATATTCCCTATTGAGTTACTAAGATCTTGTTCAGAGAGTGCTAGATGTATAACAGAAAAGAATGTGCCACGATGTGATCTTTGTTTCAGATTAAGAGTAATCAGCACTCTAGATATTATCAAAAGTTTAGAATTTCTTCAAAAAATAGAAAACATGTGATTTGTGGGGCTATTCGGTTAATGTTTATTTAGCCATTGTAGAACTGATTGCACCTGAGTTGAGCATTATTTTTAATTAATGTATTAGGTGCCCCTCCTCCCCGGTGCGGGCAGTTTCCTGATCAGATGAAGTACGGTAAAATTGTTCCATTATTTAAATCTGGTAGTACCACTGACCTTGCTAACTATCCTACTATATACTATAATATTTTAAAAAGCAACAGTTTGGTCTTACAAAGGGTCAATCAACAATAAATGCTGGGGTTGATCTTATGAAACATATATTTGAGTCCTGGGAGGAAGCAAAGGATACTCTGGGTGTCATTTGCGATCTTTCTAAGGTGTTCGACTGCGTGCACCTCAAAACTCTGATCATGAAGCTTAAGCATTTCGGTATAGATGATATGGCATTAGATCTGATTGTTTGTTAACTGAGGGGAAGGATCCCGAAACAGAGGGATGTGGGGTGATTTCAGAGGTGGAGCAATGGTTTAGAATAAACAATCTTGCATTTAATTGTAATAAGACTAAATGTCGGTTTACTAGGAGTTAAAATACTGCCATCGTAATTAATAATGTGGCTTTAGATATTGTGGGGTCCACTGCCTTCTTGGGAGTCAGAATGGCCTCAAAATTACAGTTTAGTGAGCATATTGGTGGTCTAGCGAAAAGGCTAAGTTCTGCCGCCTATGCGGTTAGAAAAATAAGACATTTGACCAACGTGAATACAGCAAGACTTCTGTCTGTCTATTTTAGTTATTTTCATAACGTCACGTCATACGATCTCCTTTAATGGGGCCATTGTGCCGATATCAATTAATTATTTGTGCTGCAGAAAAGAGCTGTTCGTGCGATCTACTGTATGGGACTATGTGAATTTGTGTTGAATAATGTCTGCAGTTTCTTAGCATTTCTTCTCTGAAAAATTTCCCTTTACCATATACCAATAGTGTTATTAGATTAAATAATATTTTTATAAGATTATCTAATCCTCAGGACAATTTTCCATGTAAAGATGTTTTTTTTTTAACTTCAAAAAGTGATTTTATGATCCTCATATTGAATAAAAAGCATTTCATTTTATTACAACTTTTCTGTCAGATATACCTCTCGCACGTTTCAATTTTCCAGTAATATATTTCCAGTGGTGTATGAAGCCAAAGCTATTTATGAACAGTCTCTCACTCTTTTTATGTTTTATAACCCACTGGTGCAAGAATCAATATTTTATAATTGAATTTTAGATTTTTTACTATCGCGGCGTCAACGTTTGTATACTGATGTACACAAGTACTATAACGTGCTTATGCCTACTTCTATAATAGTATTATTTATTTCGAATATTGTACTTATTAATATCTAAGTATTCAATTTTGTAGGTCTTTTTTATCAATTAGTGTAGAAACATTTAATTATATTTATCTTACTATTCAATACGCCAATTCTAACAAACTACAATGATGACGATTTATAATAGTTTATTTTTTCAACCTGTGTTAACATATGCTATTTTTCTTTTAGAATTAATAAATTGCACTGAGGGATATGCAGTACACTGCCAAGGGGATATTCTACTTGATGAACATCAGGTGAAAGCCCTGATCGCAGGCTACAAAAGAAACGTTCTAACAGACCATAATTCGCGATGGCCGAATGCCGTAGTTTATTATAAGGTGGATAAACGTTTTCGTAAGTCTTCTAAAGTTCTATCTAAGCAACATTTAAAACTAACTTACAAGGATGTTGGAGATACATATGCGAACTTTTTTAATTGGCAATTATTGATTAACGAAACTTTGAGTAGCAGTTATTTGATTATTTACAGTTACAATTTAAATTTAAAAAGAAAATAAATAGTGGTGTAGTTCGAGAAAATCAGGTTACAATGCAATATTTTTCATTTTCCACGGTCGCAATAAAAAGAACGTTAATTTTATAAACTCTTAACAGTGCTCAAAACATGGCGATCACTAAAACCGGTAAAGAGAATGATCGTAGAACAGTATGTACGTTTGTCAAGTAAACTTGTGTCTGTGAAACTGGTTTGAAATTCTAGGATTGTCCGTCTTTCTAATTTAAATCTATTTAAAAAAATATTACTTATGAACTAAATTCATTCATTTTAGATAGTCACCAGAAGCGTGCTATTTTAAGGGCCATGAGGCTAATTGAGAGAGTTTCATGCGTTACGTTTATTGAAAGACGACATAGATATCATAAATATGTATATATACAGGTAAGATTTATATGGATATTAGGTACTCTTACAAAATACTTCGCAATTGTTTATGGCCCTTATCTATTTACATAGATATATATTTCCACGCCTCTACGTCTCAACGTGTAAGGTAGAAACTATCAAACGCCACCTGGAACGATCCTGACAAATCGCTCTTGCTTCACTCACACAGTTTTGGGGATATTTTGATGATTCGTTGATATTAGGTACTCTTACTAAATACTTTGTAATAAATACTGTGTAATTGTTTTTGGCCCGCACACACACAAGAACCTCCTCGCCCTCAACTACCGTCTTGCGACCAGCGTTCCCCCTCTGAATAGCCAGACTAATCCTCTGGCGAAGGAAGCTACCAGCCCTGCGATCCTCACTGGACTCTTGCAGTCGATGGGCAAGACCCCTTATGACCTAGTGGGCCGCGTCCCCCCAAGAGCCAAGAGTTTCAACGGCGAAAGGAACAAAACTATATTCACCCCCAAGAGAAGATTATTTTCGCCGCTTCAAACAAAAATACAATATTTTATGATGGTGTAAGCCAAATGCGGTGATATGTTTTCCAATAGATTTCTGCATTTTTTTCTTGAATGAAGGCGGGTAAGGATTCGTCGTTCAAAGTGGCGCCGTGACGACAAAGCGAGTCTTTAGATAATTTTTTTATATTCGGTGCTATAAATTAACCGATAATTGAATAAAAATATAAATACCTTTATTTAACCCGACGTTTCCACCTATTTGCTTAGGCCGTAGTCGGAAGAAGACTGGCGTTTCAGTTAATGTCTGTCTACCCTCATAAGCACGAAACACTACACTCGCACGATCCGAAGATACATCTGCAGTTACGCCACGCGAATATAATCCCATGATTTCCGGTTCCCATGTTTCCGAAAGCCTAAAACCATCCTCACGATTAAGATTATTGGGATGTTTTTTTAATTTCAATGGCCTCGCGAACTACTCTGGGATAATAATGTTGTTCTGTGGAGATGATTTGAGGTTGATATAATTCAATCCAATGGTTTGAACCAGACATCAGGTGTCCCGTAATCGCCGACTTTTGTGGTTGTTGGCCAATGTATACTGTACCGCAAATGCATTGAATTTTATAAACACCAGGGATTTGAAATGGGATAACATCCTTGCGGTCCGTAATTTACTTGCTACTTTGAATAATGATTTGAAAACGGTGTCAATCGAATACTGTGTTAAGATTGCACCTATTTTGTTCCTTATTCCTTTCACATAAGGTAGAAATCCGGTTTTCTGTGTACAATTGGATGTTTCTCCCTCTTAGGTTTCACCGTGAGTCCTTGTTTTGTAGCCATTTTTTTTCAGCACTTTCTGAATATGAGCTAGTTCTCCACTTAAATGGTCAGAGTCACACAGTTCATAGGCCCGGCTTACCAAAGTCCTCACTACAGACTACGTGTGTCACGGGTGGTGATGTAACGTGGTGTGCAGGTACCTGTTCGTGTGTGTGGGTTTCCTGTTTACAGAATGCAACAAAGTTTCATCCGATCTGATCATTATTTTTACATCTAAAAAGGCCATCGTTCGATCATATTCAACCTCAACGGTCTCTTGTAAATGTTCCATCCAGATATTGACGACTACCGGCGCCACAGCGTTGCCTATTACCACACCATCGATCTGAAGGAAATACTGGCCTTGGTACAAAAAGTAGCTTCCCTTCTAGCAGTTAGAGTACCCGCCACATACGGTGGCAATAGCCAAACTTGGAACTAAATTTGACGTTTCCGCCATTGCGTGTTATTTTGTATGAAAAGTAAATTTAGTATTACCAGCGTTGTGTTTTTTGCCCACTCTTTGTAATTTTTATGTTTGTTAAGGGTGATTATAATAAATTGATTTCCGGAGTTTCTTGTTAGTTCTTCTCCAAGCTAGGGTCTCCGCTGATCTAACCTCGGTAAAAAATATGTAAAGACAATGCTCAGTGCCATGTTTGAAATAATAGTTTTAAGAGATTCGCGATTTATACTCATGATATAAGATATAAGGGTGTGTATAAGATTGATTGCAGCTGTGGGAAATCCTATGTCGAACAGACTAAACGGTCTATTGCGGACAGAGTGAAGGAACACATAATATATGTAATATATAATAAGAAGGATAAGTCCCGTTAATTATTAATCATGTTTGAAATAGTATAATAAACATATTTTGACTTTGATATATTAATTTGTTTTATTTGAGTTTATAGCTCTGCAACCAAAGATCGTTACAAATGAAACCTATAATGTTTCGAGCCGTATGGCACAGTGAGTGCTAGTTTTGGCGTGTTTACTGGTAACACTGAATTACGCGACTGTGGCGACGCCTCCAACTGCCACCGTATGTGGCGCGATCTCTATCTAACAACGTGATGTATCTATCTGATACGTCTCTCTGCCTGAACTTGTCTTTTAAAACTGTCAAACGCTCATCCAATCACATAAAATGTATATAAGTAGTGAAAAAATTTTTTTTTATTATTTTGTAACCCTCTTTTCATCCAACTGCTCCATATGCCTAAACTACCTTAACACACCTTTCTCTATTTTCGTCACTGCATACAAAACCACACAACGTTCACGGATCACACTATTCCGTACCCTATCAGATATTCTTACATTACACATTTTCCTGAGGGATCTCATCACAACCGAATTTATTATTCTTTCATGATTATTCTGACAAACCCAGCAATGATATCATCTTACATATGGTATAATATCTATCCGTTTCACCCACACATGCAGCCCACATTGTACGTGCTGCATGGTGGGATACACTGAGCCGAGAGTTAGGAGAGCCCTGGCTCCATTATCATATAGGCACGTGGTACTAGTAGGCAGGGTGCATCACACGGGTGGCCCAGTTGGGCATCTTTACAGCGGAGGTGCCGGCCTGCCTGCTTGTTCCACGCCTTACGAATTCTCAACGTCATGGCTGATGAGTTGGACTTGCTATATGTATAGTCAGTTGATATATTGTATGAGGGTGTGGTAGAGTATACACGTGTATGAGTTTCATTTAAAAAGTAAATAAATTTCATTTATATATACATACGTTTCATGGCTTGTTTATACAGACTCTTTCAAAATTTCGAAGGCATGTTAGGTATGAGTCACTCGAAGCCCACGTTTCACTAAATGGATAGCACACAACGTGATAGGTAGTAAACCGTATCGCCGTATATACCCCAAAGGATAGGCAGGTTTTATCACAATGTTTTACCCTCACCGTTAGCGACTGTAACTTATGTACGTAGAAAAAAACCACAAATTTAAATTTCATGCCAGATCCGGGATTCATACCTAGAATCTTCCTCATCAGAAGTCAGTGGTCTTACCCGCTGGGCTACAGACGCCAAAAAATAAATAAATTTTAAATAAACAAATAATTGCTTTGAAATTAGAGGAATCGCTGTGTAAGTCTGTACTGTTAACTATATTCAGTGTGTTTCAGTCTGTAGGCTTCGGTAGAGGATGTGCCGTATCCATGGGTTTTCCTCACAATCATAATTATTCATATATGTTCTTGGATAAAACATGTGCCTTTGGAAATATCTTACAACAACTTCTACACGCTTTGGGAATGACTCATCAACATAGTGCTTTTGACAGAGATAACTACATAGCAATGGCATGATATTAGTTCTTCAAAAAAATATGGTGGCGCCACTGGACTTGGAGAGTTTGTTTTTGTTGTTTAAAGGGGATTTTGCTAAATGAATGTGTTTACTTAAAAAATGTCGGATACCTATGGCTCTTGGACAGTTACTAAACTAAGAAATGAGTTGAGGAAGAGAAATGCTAAAGTTACAGGAATAAAGGAAGCCCTCATAGAAAGGTAAATTTAAAAAAACTTGATTTGTAATTCATAACCTAACCTCGAAACTTTTTAATCACATGTTTGTTTATTTATTTAGGTTGATTGCCTACGACCGCAATAATAACTTCGGTTATAATCATATTTTAGAAGCTCATACAGAAGAAGTGCTCGTATCTACAATTTCATGGCCTTTCCTATGTAGTATATTAGTACTTGCGTCAAACTTTAGGTAAATAAAATACTTAAATGCTTTGTGATACTTACGATTTTCCAAATAGGATTCCAAGGGCATTATAAAATCAGACGGAGAAAAGTGATCATCACAAATACGAGCATATTCGCTCAACTTATATTTGTCTCGTTTTATTGCCAATATCCACTTCTTCCTTATATTTTCATCTTTTGGGAATTTTTGATATGCTTTCTTCGATACGCACAAAGGCACAACACAGTAGTGAGCCATAATTTTATGAATAATTAAAAATCATATTTGTATTGAAAACCATGGATGGAATTATATTGAAATAATAACCTCAAATGTTTGTTTACATCGCCAGTCTCCCTAGCGCCACCTACAATGAACTTTTCAGATTACATGCCATTATTTGGGAGAACGTTGAATATCATAAGTTTAGGTAATCAACTAGTATTAATTACTTAAATAAATACCTTGTGTGTCTACTAGGGTAGTTGCAGTATCTTTGATCCCAAAAGCGTTAAATCAGCTTCCGACCATATATCTAACGACATTTTAAAATTAGCAGGTCAAAAAAGCGAGATATTGTAACCAGCACGACAAGCCGAAATTTTCATTTCATTTTGTATGCCTTGTTACGTTTTCTTACATAGAATATAATAATTAAACCCGTCGTGTTATTTAGCATGCTGCTGGCTTTTTCACAAATACGTTTTATGACGACTAATATTTGGTCTTTAAGAGAAACTCTTTTCTTCCACAGCATAATTTAACGTTTGGATAAATTATACTAGCATGTTTGAACATATCGCTCTACCTGGTTCATAAAAGATTAAAATTATTTTTTAGATAGCAGACATCAATTTATAAAATATATAGATCCAACTTATTTTGGGATACCTTATGATTTTAATAGCATCATGCACTATCCTTTGAATGCTTTTTCGTGGAATGAATGGCCAACAATGCTACCTCTTGTGGTAACAAAAATATTTATACTAGACGCAAAGACTCGTGGCAGACGAGGCCATAAAACGTGTGAATGCGACAGCGCACATCATTATCTCGCTCGCACTTACACTGTTTATGGGTGACGTCACAACGATGTAGGGATGCGCGTCGTTTGGTTTCGACTGTATGTCGATGGTATTAGGTTTTAAGTGAGGCATATTTAATGTAAACAAAATATAGTTATTTTTTTAAGTTTATTCATGTAAAAAAAACTAACTTAATTACAAACTTATATATAGGTAAATTAAATAGAAATGAAACAAATTAACAAACAAAATTAACAATAATTAAGACTAAAATAATTAATTAACATTATGCATCATCGTCATCAGTATCACTGTCGTCATCGCCGACATGTATTATTAAGGGTTCGCATAAATGCGCCTTCTTCAAGTCTTCTTCTTGCAGAGTTTCTGCGTGACGAACACATTTTTGCCAATTTTCTATAGTCACGTTTTCGATAGCTTCATTTGTCCATTTAAATGTTCCATTAAAGTATTTTTTTTTATAATTACGAATTTATTGCTAACTACTTTCTAAAGATAATATTCAACAATATAACAATCATTAGTTAATTATTATTAAAATGTGGTGATTTATTTGTTCGCGTGTGTGCAGCGATGACTCACCCGGTTTGAAATTTATCGACATTTCTGCAAGTCTGCGTGTGCGCATCTCTATAACAAAAGTGATTTATGGCCTCGTCTGCCACGAGTCTTTGCGTCTAGTCTAATAAATTTATAATTAACTTCTATATATTATATACATAAATTCAAGCATCTAATACACTTACGGGATAGGCAGTGACTATTGATGACCATTAACTATCATATACACCTATAAACCTACTCATACTTGCCATTCAGTCCTTCACGATTCCTTCAGATAATAGTCTTATAAATAATGGCAGCTTTAAGAATAATCTCAAAAGGGTAGCTGATAAACCGCCCGAACGCATGACCAATGGTCATTGGCGATAATCTGCAGTTGATATTCTTGCCTCTCACTGCCTGGAAAAGGACATCACTACATTTTTTTCTCTAATATGTTATTTAGTTCGTCAGCGAAACGGCTGACATCTCATGCAAATCCCTTTAGTCGTTCTTCATATTAATTTATTAATAGAATTTATTATTAGAAATATTTAAGTTCTGTCACAATGAAATTAAAATGTTAAAGCTAAGTAATTTTTCTATTTGTTTTCCTTGATGTGAAATATACATAATAATATATAGAACGAACTTTGATAATATATTGTAAAAAGACATACGACACGACAGCAAGAATGACACCATATTGAAAAAGGGTGACATTAGAAGTATCTATAACCGCCGAATGTATATGAGAAAGGGTAATAGTGTTAATGAAGGGAAAATTGTCTGTCAGTATAAGGACAGATGGGGTTACATGATCTTTGCCTACCCCTCTACAGTGGAAAGGGCATGATGTGGATATTTGTAAGTAAATTGTATTTATTTTCATTTTAACGTTGGTTCTTATAAACATTAATATATTTATTTATCAACAGATTTATACCAGAAAAATTGTTCATATTGGGCAAAAGACCTTCGATATACTAAAGATAAATAAACTATATTGCACATAATGAATACCAGACGATTCTATTGCCATTTACCTTAGTTCAACCAGTTGGGACTCTTTTATGTTGTCAATGCAACAATTTTAATAAAACATTATGATTTCCATCTTATATTTTCTGATCCCTGGCTCATGACACAAGAGAACGTACTTACTTATTTAAGCTAATCATTACAATAAATACACACTATTATAGGGCACTATTACACCAATTGAACTAGCCCCTTAGTAATCTCATTTAAGACTTGTGGTAAGGATACTAGTCAACGTATATTTAAGAAAGTACGTAACGTATATTAACGTATATTTATTATAATTTCAGGTGCTCAATCAATCGCGCCACGGAGGTCGTCAAATTTACATATTTATATATCATATTAGATCTAAGAATATACAATGGCTTGAGTGATAACCATTGTCTTATTGGATCATTGGAATTTTGGACACTCAAAGTTTGTGATTCACCAGATAAGTACGTATTACCCAACCGATAAGTAAGTTGTATGCTATCCCTTGCCGACAGTAATTATACAAAAGCAATTCAACAATTATTTATACATAATAAATATGTAAGAGATTTCGTTAACATATTCAAAATGGTGTGACAACAAATTAACAATCACGTACCTGCAAAAAGCCATGATTATATTTTTTCTTAAATAAGCTAAGAATACAGGAATACTAAATAAAAACCTAATTGGGGCTAGAATCATAGTCATCTGAACAAAATACAGGAGTTGGTCGCAAACGACCTACTATTCTGACCTCCTCTCAAACGGACCTACTCAAACAGGTTGCAATTACCTACTCAGCTCAACAAAGTACAGTATGGAAAACAAAAACGTGTATAACGAGTCACCGTTACCAATTTCTGTTTATTAGATTTTATCAGTCTGAAATGTAGCTGTAAATGTACTAGGGACACATAACATCTCATGCGATTTGACATTGTTAAATATATTAATTTAAGTTTGTTTTACATGTACATTCTTTTCATCATATAATTTTCTTAGCTTGATAGTAAATACTTATAAGTAAATGCACGATACATACTCTGTAAAAATATGTTTACCTAGCAGTCAAGGGAATAAAATGCGAGGAGAACTTGAGCTTATTTCGATTCATATTCTACCGTATTAAATTAAAAGAAAGTTTTAGATTTCATAAAATATATTGTTACGAGCATCGCCAGGAAATTTTTGAAATTAATGAAGGCACTAGAAGCCTATTTTTCACAAACAATAGACGTTTCAGATGCTTCGACGACTTGACGACAAAGTAAACAACTCGGATGTGAATAAGCGAATGAGGGCCTTATATATAGAGACATACATACATACGCTTCACGACTTGTGTATACACACTCCCTTTTTTATTATGGCGGGGTAGTCAGAGGCTTGAATGCCCATCTCCGAAATTTCGAAGGCATGTTAGGTATGGGTCATTCGAAGCCCGCGTATCACTAGATAGACAGCACCCAACGTGATAGGTAGTTAACCGTATCGCCGTATATAGGCACTGACTATTACCTATCCTGAGGGATAAGCAGGTTTCCTCACGATTTTTCCCCTCACCATTAGCGACTGTAAATTATGTACATAAATGAAAAACACATTTAAATTTCATTCATTGGTACATGCCAGAGTCGGGATTCGAACCTAGGACCTTTCTCATACGAAGTCCGAGGTCTTACCCACTGGGCTACAACCGCTATATAAGATATATAGAGACATAACAGGTAAAGTGACTTGCACATACAATTATTAGTTTTTTATGGACTATCGTCTACACTGTCTTGTCTGTCTGCCTCTCTTTCCGGGACGAGAACTTTCCAAGAACGCAAATGGGGTAAATAAGACTGAGCTCTAAGCGGCAAAGGAAGTTGAAGTTAATTTACGTGAGAGCAACTGAAAGCGAAGACCAAAGCGATAGAAGCGCAGGAATACCAACCCAGCAAAGGATAAGCAGTATCAGTAGTTGGTTTTAGTACAAGTGCGCGGATTGTGTGTGTGTACAAATAAAGATAATTCTCGAACTCGGATTTATTATTTCCGGATAGAACCCAAGCCCGTAACATTCGGTCTCAGAAGTGGGATTCAGAGATGCCTATCACACCGAGGGATGGAGAGAAACGCGGAGAAGAATCCGATTACAGCAACGCCGACAGGATGACGAAGTAAGGTCACCAGTCACGTCCCTGGCGCCAACTGAAGGTGACCCCAGAGGCACCGAGTCGTCCGCCTCTATATCAGTGGCTACTTCTGACCCATCACTCCTGCAGCCAGAATTTACGAACGACGTCAAGGAGGAGCAATTCGCGAAATCTTTCAGATCTTTCGATGGTCTTACACACTAACCCGGCAATGTATGAAGACCATAATTTCAAGTTAGAGGCCATATGTGAAAAGCAGATTGCCATGTTAGAGGCCGTGAGTGTAAACGAGAACGCAAAGCTTGAGAGCATGGGAGTATACCAAAAGATGATTCTAGATGCTGCAAAAGGCATTAGTGGCACGAAATATAAGCTCAGAGACGATGTTGATCAGGTGCAACGACGAGTTACATCATAGGTATGGACGTAGGCGCTGTCAAAACGGACCTAGTAGATGCAAGAAAGGGTTGAAACAGACATCACCGCAATACATAGATGGGTCCAGCGACTGGAAACTAGAGCCCTAACAGGTCACACTACATGCAGATTACATGGACCCCGTGTGAAAGTACCACCAAATGAGGGTACCACATCTTGGACTGCGTATCAGCAACAGTTCCAGACTGTGGCTTCGTCCAATGGATGGGCAGACAAAAAAATACATGATGGCCCTTACGGTGGCAGGAAGGGCCGGAGTCCAGGTGTGGTAAGAAACATTTGGAAAATCCTTTCCGGGCTCAATTGAAGGACAGGGTCCAGCAAACTTTCGAAGGCTTGCTGCAATGGGTTCTTGCATTGGAGATGCTCATCGGCAAGGCAAACTCGACTGCAGATGCGAACACAGATGAACGTAGTGCAAGCCTTGTGCAAGGCATGGAGGTGAGAGCGGCGGTAAAACTGCGTCACCATACTTCGCTTGATGAAGCTTTGGCGCATGTTCTTGAAGTAGAGGCTGTACACCAAGCCTTTAAGGTTGTAAGGAGGTGAAGTAAGTAAACCCCGAAAAAAGAGATATCTGGTTCCTCTCTGACCAGTTAGCTCTCTCTCTCTCTCTCTGATGGTGCCTCTCCGACTATCGAAGGTTGGCAGTCACTTTGTCAAATTCAGTCCGATCCCTGGCGAGATGGAAACTCAGACGTCTGGAAATATAAAAAATGAAGGACTTGTCCGGCTGACTGCAAGCATTGGTTGAAACAGAAATCGATAGAAATTCTCTTACAGCTCAGTAGTGTTGCACCTATTGGCTCATGGAAGATTGAATGCGTTAGCAAGGCTCAAGAGGAGAATCGAGACCATAAGCTTCTACTGAAGTAGCAGACACGCAGTATATCTAAGCCAGCTTGCAATTAAGCTACCCCAACAAGTTCGACGACCAAGGCCAAGAAATGGGATACATCCAACGGCAGAGACTACCACTGATCAAGGTTCTGCGGGAGATACATGACGGTGTGTCTGGTGAACACCTAGGAGTATTGTGAACACTGAAGAAGATTCGAGAACGATTTTATTGGCTGAACTGCCGAGAAGACGTCCAGGAATGTTGTCGCAAATGAACTGTTTGCGCTAGCGTCAAAAGTACCCAGACGAGGAGCAGCGTTAACTTAAGGCTATACAATATTGATGTGCCTACGGAACGTATTGCAGTCGACGTAGCTGGACTGTTTCCTGTTGGTGAGTCCGGAAACAAGTATTTTACGGTGGTAATTGACTACTTCACTAAGTGGCCAGAAGTGTTCGCCATCCCAAATGAAGAAGCTACAACAGTAGCAAGCAAGATTAATAACTAACGGGACTTATCGCGTATGTTTTTATATAATAAAGTTACCTTTATTTAACCCGACGTTTCGGCTACGTTGCAGCAGCCATGGTCACGGGCAGACTGACGAAGCATATTTCTTCGCCTCCAACGCAGCGCCCTGTCAGATTCTTCTCCGACTACCCTCACTGCTACGTTTTTATTAATATCACGCGACCTACACACTACACTCACAGTATCTTGTGGCTTCACACGATCATGCTGAGCCGAATGACGATCTATTACGGTATTCCACGCCGAAGACAGTTTGTAACCCCCTTCACGATTGAATGTATTGTGCAGTTTAATTTCAATCGCCTCGCGTACAATTCTACTGTAATATCGGCGTTCATTAGAGAGCACAGTGGGTTTATGAAGCTCAATCCAATGATTTGAACCCTCGTTTAGCAGATGTTCGGCTATTGCTGACCTATTGGTATCCAATTTCTTAACCGCTGCAATGTGTTCCTTCACTCTGTCCGCTATAGACCGTTTGGTCTGTCCAACGTAAGATTTCCCAGCTGCAATCAATCTTATACACACCCGGTGTTTGGTACGGGATTACATCTTTAGGTGTTCTCAGAAAGTTTGTTAATATATTAATTATAAGCGATAAGTCCCGTTAGTTATTATATACGCGCGCGCGCAGTCACAGAAACAACACGTACTTTCTTTCGTCTTATTAAAATATTCGTAACTGTTTCAAAAATTGCGATTACTTAAAATATATTATATCATAATATAGTATTTTGTTTGAAGAATACGAATACTGCCACGAAAATCGTCTACATCACTCGCAAATACGGAAAATAGGAAGATTTTATAAATCAAAACTAGAAGTACCCACATTCAACGTGCACAAATCGAGCGGAGCCAGACCTATCGGACTGCGGCGACGAGTACTTCATTGACTGTGAGTTACCCACACACGAACACAGGCCGCCGCGTCGAGACGCACGGCGCCCGCTCCGAGCATACGCACACGACGCAGCAGTACATTCACCGCCAAAAGTGTTTTACAAATTAAAATATTTTTTATAATTAAAGAAAAAGATTTATAAATATAGAAAAAGATTAATAAATAAAATAATAAATAAAGAAATTAAATAATAAATAAAGAAATAAAGTAATTAGTAAAATACATTTTATTTTTTAAATTCAATTAACTTTTAACAACAAAAATATTTACAATAGTATATACAAAATGAGTTTGTTGAGATCACCGGATAAACAAACTATAGTGAGGTCAAATCCAGAACTATCCCAAAGAGGAAAAGAAACAGATTTGACAGACAAAGTCACCAACGTAACTTTGAGAACTAAAAGGAAACATGACGGTGTATCTCATGAAGTCTGGAATGAATTCAGCGACTTCCGTACAGAAATGATGGGCTTTCTGAAACAAGTCAATGAAACACAAAACGCCAAACTCACAAAGTTATGTAAAGACATCGCTGAAATAAAAATTCAGAACAATGACATCATAATGACAACACAACGGTTGGTGGTCGAAAATAACGAATTGAAGTTGCAGATGGAAACATTGCAACGTGAGCACAAACAAGCACTTGAATGTATTTCATCCTTAGAAACAGAGATTACCAATCTTAAGGATCAGCAATCTAGTCATTTGAAATCGCAGCAGCCTCTAGAATACGAAGAGATATTTAAAGAAGTTCAAGAACGTTCATGTACCGCGAATGTAACATAATAGTAGCTGACATAAACGAAACAAGTAACGAGAATCTAGAAGAACGAAAATCCCATGACAAGAAAGAGATAATGAATATTCTAGAAACCATCCATCCAGGCTGTCCGGATCCCATTAATATATTTCGCCTAGGAAAATACAATGCAAACAAAAATCGTTCTATTAAGGTACAGTTCAAGTTACGTGATACCGCCACTACAGTTCTACGAAATAAAACTAAAATAACACAGACGAAAATAAAAATCTACCCTGACCAAACAATACTTCAACAGAACAATCTGAAACAATTACGCGAAGAGTTAGCGCACCGAGAAACACTTGGAGAGACCAATCTTACAATTAAATATATCAAAGGAGGTCCTAAAATCGTAACTAAACTGCAAAAAAACTAAAAAGCAAAAGTAACTACGCAACAACGGTCTCACATAGTCTAATAGATGATCCTCAAGATCTTCACCCTAAGAAATCATTACTGAAATTCTTCTACGCCAATGCTCAAAGTATAAATAACTCTGGTAAACTCGATGAGCTGAAATGTACATTAAAAAGCTTCTCAGATAAAGTTGATATAATATTACTAACAGAAACGTGGATAAGAAATAAAAAAGATGCCCAACTAACTTCAATTACAAACTATAAACATATTTACAATTACAGAGACAGTTCTAGGGGTGGTGGTGTGTCGATTTTTGTCCATAATAGTAACAGTCACAAAGTTACAAACGATATTTATCTGGATGGAAATCATTATTTATGGATACAATTAATAGCTCTTGATATAGATATTGCTGTCATATATCGATCACCAAGTAGCAGTTGTAATAATTTTCTACAATTTCTTGAAAAACAGTTAAATACGAAAAAAAAAGGTATAGTATTTGGCGATTTCAACCTAGATTTACTTACAAAAAGCAAACCCGTAGATAGATATAAAATATTACTGGAAGAAACGGGTTACAAAACTCTCAACCTAGTAAAAAATGAATTCGCTACAAGAGAAACTGCAAACACTGCCACGATTATAGACCATATCCATACAAACCTAGAAAATTCTACATTTCACCTCTCAATTATGAATACTTGCTTAGCGGATCACAAAGATATGTTTCTTGAACTTGAAAAAAGACAACTAATGTCTAAACCTAGACAAGAATATGACGCAATAAATTACAATCAGCTACAATCTACATACACTAAAAGTAAAAACATTGATATTAACTACACTGATCTTGAACATAACCTGAAATTAAATATTAAAAGATGTACCACAAGAAGAACAAAAATAATGAATCTACCACGAGATGATTGGATAAACAAAGAGTTTCTATTAGAGGTTAAGAAAAGAAACATACTGCATCGCCAACTGAAAAGGGACTCTCAGAACGAAAACATCAAACTTAAGTTTATTATTCAAAGAAACTATGTCACAGTCTACAAAAAGAAACTAAAGAAAGCATATTATCATAACGTATTTCAAAAGTGTCAGTCAGTACCTAAAAACATGTGGAAAATAATTAATTCTTTAACTTGTAATAAAGTCAAATCAGGTTGTACCATTTCAAATGTAATAGTTAATAACAAGAAGATCTCAAACCAGCATGAAATATGTGAGTACTTAAATTTTTACTTTTCAACAATAGGTTATCAATTGGCTCAAAAAATTCCTGTTCTATACCATAAAGACACAACACAAACATATACATGTAGCTCTCCTAATTTATTAAATACAATAACCCAATTTAGACCCTGTTGCGTAGATGAAATAAGTACTTATATTGATAAATTAGACAATAATGTTAGCTCCGGCATTGATAAAATAAATGTTAAAACGGTAAAATGTATAAAACAATTTATACTGACAGATCTTACAAGCAGTATTAATAATTGCTTAAATACAGGTATTTTTCCAGATCAATTGAAAATCGCTAAAGTCACGCCTATTTTTAAATCAGGTAGTAAATCAGATCCCTCAAATTATCGACCTATATCTGTCTTACCAGTACTGTCCAAGATTTACGAACTCGTCATATACAACAGATTAATAGAATACCTTGACAGCAATAGCATCTTAAATAGCAAACAATATGGGTTTAGAGTACCCGCCACATAAGGTGGCAGTAGCCAAACTTGGAACTAAATTTGACGTTTCCGCCATTGCGTGTTATTTTGTATGAAAGGTAAATTTAGTATTACCAGCGTTGTGTTTTTTGCCCACTCTTTGTAATTTTTATGTTTGTTAAGGGTGATTATAATAAATTGATTTCTGGAGTTTCTTGTTAGTTCTTCTCCAAGGGTCTCCGCTGAACTTCTTCTTCTCAATCGTTACGCTCTTATCAGAGCGGTCGTGGTCTTCATGACGTGGCAGCTTGAGCAGCCGAAATGGTTGGTGAACTAACCTCGGTAAAAATATGTAAAGACAATGCTCAGTGCCATGTTTGAAATAGTTTTTTTACATACATACATACACATCACGCCTGATTCCCTGTAGAGGGGTAGGCAGAGATCACGGATCCCCATTTGTCCCGATCCTGACAGACCACTTTCGCTTCATTGACATTCATACATTCTCTAATACACTCTCGGCGGTTATAGGTACTCCTAACGTCACCTTTTTTCAATATAGCGTCTATCTGACTGTTACATATATGTCTTATTAGGCCGGCCCCTACGTAACCGTGGTATATTAATTTGTTTTATTTGAGTTTATAGCTCTGCAACCAAAGATCGTTACAAATGAAACCTCAACATAATGTATCGAGCCGTATGGCACAGTGAGTGCTAGTTTTGGCGTGTTTACTGGCAACACTGGATTACGCGACTGTGGCGACGCCTCCAACTGCCACCTTATGTGGCGGGTACTCTAGGTCCAAATCTAACACTCACGGCTACTATCGATCTCATAACGAAATTAAAGCAGCAAATTGATCAAAAAAACATAGCTCTCGGTATTTTTATCGACCTCAAAAAAGCTTTCGATACTATTAGCCATGTCATATTGTTGAACAAATTAAAGAATATCGGTATAAAGGGCCTTGCATACAAAGTATTACAATCATATTTAGAGAATCGCACCCAATTAGTTCACCTGGATAATGCAATAAGCAGTGTCCAGACTATAAGCTATGGTGTACCACAAGGGTCGATACTGGGGCCGTTGTTATTTTTACTATACATCAACAATATTGACAAAAACCCACTGTACGGTCTTTTGACACTCTATGCAGATGACACTTGTCTGTTTTATTATGAACGTAATCTACAGGAAGCATTAAAGAGATGTCAGAATGATTTGAACACAATTTCAGTATGGTTTAAGTACAATCTTCTCACTATAAATCCTTCCAAAACTAGTTACATTATCTTTGCCGCAAAAAATAAATTAATACAACCACATACATCTTTAAAAGTTGATAATATTGACATACAACAAGTGAATTGCGAAAAATATCTTGGACTTATATTAGATAAAGACTTATCTTGGAAACAGCATATAGAACACATTCAAACCAAAATAACTTGCCTCACTGGAGCTATTCGTAGGTTTGCACCGTTCATACCTAAAAGCACCAGATATATTATTTACAATTCCCTTGTTCAATCGCATTTCAATTATTTAATTCCAGTCTGGGGTTCAGCTCCTAAGACAACACTTCACGATCTACAAGTGAATCAAAATAAAATTATCAAAGTTCTTTTCAACTACGACTTTCTCACTTCCACCGATAAACTATACAGAGACACTAAAATAATGAGACTTGCACAACTATATAAGTATAACACCTGCCTTCTAATCAAGAAAATACTCCAGAACGACATTCACACTAACATCAGATTTCCTAAAAACAACGAAGTACTCACATATACAATGAAAACAAGACAAGCTTATAACTTGAATTTACCCATATCACGCACGAACTATGGTAAAAAGACTATTACATTTGAAGGGGTACAACTTTACAATAGCTTACCTGTCGACATAAAGGAGTCATCGTATAATGCATTTAGAACATCTTTAAAAAAGTATATAATGTCGTCTAAATAAATAACTACAAATAAATAAACAATTAAAATAGATAGGTAACAACTTTTGTAAGTAATTGTACTTTTGAAGTCAATATTTTTTTAATGTTATCTAATGTAATTTTATGTTACTGTTCACGCGCGATTACATATTTTTTGTATATGTACATATGATATTCTCAAATGAAGTGAATGTAATGTTCTTTTTGAGAAATAAAGTTCTTTAAACCTAGTTATTAATCATGAGTGTAAATCGCGAATCTCTTAAAACTATAGTAGCAAGCAAGTTGGTTGACGAAGTGATATGCCGTTTTAGAGGTCCTTGGAAAATTTACACCAATGAGGGAATTTCGAATCCCAAGAATTTCAGGATGTGTGTCGATTTATGGGTATACACAAAACTAGGACGACGGCTTATTACCCTTAGTCCGATGAAATGGTTCAACGATTAAAAACCCTTTTTGCGCCATTTTACTGATTTTTATCAACTTTATAATAATAATAATAAATATTTATTGATAAAACGATAGCGCTAAAATACATTCTATTTCTGCTCCTGAACTAAGTTTATATAAACCTGTGTTTTAGGACACGGTTTTCTGACGTCCTGTACAACTACCGACTGTTGAACCATCTTCAGATTATGTATAAAGGAGTAAAGTTCATGTTCATCAGTACTCTCCTGGGCAAACGAATTAATAGGAGACACCACAATACCAAACCTGGAGGAAATTGAATCTGGGGACGAATCCGAAACGCTCGAGGATACAGAAAGATCAATTTTAATAATATTATCTAAAGAATGTTGCATTGTAATTAAAGAGGAGGGGGATGTTTTATTTTTATTTGTATATGTAATAGTCCTAATAGCAGACCACAGCTTTTTACTATTACTACCGGCTTGATCTAGGATACTATTTTCATATTTTTGTTTTTCTGTTTTAATCAAGTTGTTACAGTAATTACGATATCGTGTGTATGTTATATTTAGAATCTCATTATTCGGCGCAGATCTTAATGCCTTATGGAAAGAATCTTTGTTTCGTATGCATTTTACGAGTATTAAACCAGGTGTAATCCACGGTTTAATTGGTTTTGTAGGTCTAGAAAAATGTTTACTCTTAGTAATTTTAATTATTGTGTTTTGTAAGGACGTGACAAATGATCCCATTGCATAGTTCGGGTCCGATAAGTGTGAGATACTAAGGAAATCGATTTTCATAGCCTAGAAAATTGTAATTTATATATTTGAAAGTACATGAAGATGAGGTTTTTTGTTTATTATACTTTTATGCTATTAAAGTGGTTTAATGGTCAGTTTAGCACAAGGGTATTCGATTCATTATCTGACTTTAGGATAGTATGATCTAAACAAGTTAAGTATTTTTTTTTTTTATTACTTCTAGGTGGTAAGCTAAGTGTGGGTACAAGTTAATGATATGCGCATATAGATAAATACAGCTCACTTTTGGTATTAAAATTATTAATATCTATGTTTAAATCGCCAATTAATAGTATGGTTTTACAATCAGTATAACATTTAAGTATATCATTAAGTGAATTAATAAAATTATCCAGGTTAGTAAAAAATTTTGGCCTAGAGATAGTTACAATAACCGTATCTCCAAGTTGGAGAACCAGACAATTACAGTCCTTAGTGGTCGGTTCTACTATAGAAAAATCTAGGTTATTTTTGTAAAATGCTACGACTCCGCCATTCTGATTAACAGCATTAGAAGAGGCACGGTGTCTGTAGCCATTCATTACCAGCAAAGTTGAACTATGAGCCAACCAACATTCTGTAAGAATAATAACATCACTGTTTATTTTATTCCTTCTAGTAAAAGAGCCAAAGAACAAATTCTTACAGAAAATGAATAAAGTCAAAGTCAAATGTTTTTACTCAACATGAGTACAAGTACAGTACATTCATTGAAAGAAAAAACATTTACCTGACACTGGTTGTCTCTTAGCATTAAAATTCTACCGTTGGTTTAGAAGCCCTGGCTCACAGAAGAACCAACAAGAAACTCCGGCTTTCACGATTTTTTGCCCAGTGCCAGAAGATTTCTTGACCTTTTGAAGCCTCGAGGGCGCCACATACAGCTTATGTTTGTTCCTAGTATTAATTTTATGAACATCACAGTTTCTTCTAAAAATATTTATATTTTTATGTATATAAATGACACACTCATAATTATATGTACTGAGCAACAACCGTCAAAATATCAATTTCTGTCTCTCTGGGGTCAAGTGACTCTCTGGGGCCCATTCTGTAAATGCAGCAAACAGCCCTCTTCTGCAAAACGAATATTGTGTCTATGTCAGCAGCACCACCCCACAGCAAGATGCCATAAGACATAATGCTATGAAAGTAGCTGAAATAAAAAACCCTAGCCGTGTACTCGTCCGTATATTCCCTTATCCGTTTAACAGCATAATATGCCGCGGAACTTAGTTTTTTTAGATAAAACAAGAATGTGGTCTCCCCACTCCAGCTTTGAGTCCGAAGTTATCCCCAAGAAAACAGTAGTATTTATTTTATCTATTTTCTCATTATTTGTTATTAAATTGGTTTCGACACTACTAACGTTTGGCAAAGTAAATTTAATACATTTAGTTTTGTTATTGTTAAGAACTAAATTGTTATATTGAAACCCTTGAACTACATCTCTTATCACCGAGTTTATTGCTTGCGACTCATCAATCTTCCTGCTAATTTTAAAGATTAGGGATGTATCATCAGCAGAAAGCACCATCCTGCACCTATCTTTAGTAACAAAAGATAAGTCATTTATGTACAATGAGAAAAGAATTGAATCTAATATTGAGCCTTGTGGCACCCACATCTGGACTGAACAACCCGATGACTGCTTCGCGTCAATAGTTACTTTTTGTACTCTATTACTTAAATATGATTTTATTACATTTAGTGAATTATTTTCAACTTCATAATACTCTAATTTTCTTATTATTATATCATGCCTAACACAATCGAACGCTTTAGAAAGATCACAGAAGATACCAAATGCATCCTGTGACCGTTCCCAGGCATCAAAAATCCCTTTTATTAGTTCTAGACTAGCATCAGTGGTGGACAAACCTCTTGTGAAGCCAAATTGTTTACAACATAGCGGTCCGTCTAAATTAAAATGGTACAACATCTGATTCATCAAGATTTTCTCGAAAACTTTACTTAATGCTGGTAGCATAGATATCGAACGGTAATTAGAGGGGTCCAAGGTACTACCAGACTTATATATCGGTGTTACTCTATTTAGTTTCATGAAATTAGATTCTATTGAGGCATTAAAAACCGATGCCAGGTGATTAAAGGTTTGTTGTTTTTGCTTCATACATTTGATACAATTTTGTCCTGCTAACATGCATACTCGGCGTTGCCCAATCATTAAATCTTTTCCTTGAGTTTATATTTAAAGCTTTTTGAATAAAAACAGATTTATGTTCCCCATTAATTACATCAAAAACTGTTTGGAACATTTTGTTGGGACAGCTACTGTGTATATTAAACAATCTTAATTTGTTCTCTAAAATCCTCCAGACGCCATTCAGTTACCGAAATACAAGTTATAAGCTGAGAATTAATACAATATATATTTTTGTTAAATGAAGCTAACAGGGCACTGTGATCAGACCTCAAAATTTTGCTGCTGTTTGGGTTCTCATTACTGAAAATGTTATCAATACAAGTAGCAGAATGGCCGGTCACCCTTGTTGAGCTTTCAAATATTCTTTTCAACCCAAAAGAACAAAATTAATTTAGAAGTCTAGTAACCCGTGTCGACGACTCCAAAATATCAACATTGAAATCACCACAAATGATCATCATTATCACCAGAAGACTCTCCTCTAGCTACAGCCTGTCGCATATATGTTCAGAAGAGTTCTGCGACTCTGTGCCTAGCTAATCGATGTTACGTGGAGTAACGTCGACATCCGCGAGTTCCACCCTGCCCGTACAAGTACATCCGTTTAGAAAATATTGCAATATCTCTCTACTAATGACCAATATGCATATGGAGGAGGTGTTTCTTAAGCTTCTTCAGAAACATAAGCGCCTGATTGTGTGTGGTAACTTCAATGTTAATGTTCTGTAGGACACCATATTATGTATACATTTTCTAATTTTATTGTACTGGAATCACAAGCACCTCCTCTAGCTGTATTGACAATATATTTTTAAATTACAGACTATCAGATTTTTTCTCGAAAATTCCTATCTCAATAATAGGGAATATGCATGATTTTTTTTATATCTTAAATTAATCATTTACACCTTTATAACTTAGAAAAAAATATAAATAGTCTTGGAAATATTCAAATTATTTGTCAAAATACAATTTAAAACTTTGAATAATTTTGAGCCGCTCAAACGCCGCCATTTTGCATGTGTGTGAGGATTGAGGGCCACTTCGTCAATCTCTTTGAAAATTTGCTAGGATTTAGTGAACATTCCAAAACAATTGTGCAACTTGGAATGTGAATTTGTGAAAGTCAATTAAGGGAGTAAAAACCTAAAAAGTTGGGCCCTCAATTCTCACATAGAGGATTGAGGGCCCACCCGTACCAGGCAACTAAGGGCATTAAGAAAAAGTCTTTACGACTAAAATGTAAGTCATTCACAATCAAAATTTGTGAAAATAAGATATTACCACAAAACGCTATTGTACCCGAAATATCTTCATTTAAAATTGGCCCTCAATCCTCACACTCCTGAAAATTTACAACGAATTTTTATAAAAACCCTTATCTTACAGCAACTGTTTACTAACCTATGTGTTACATAATAATTTGTGAAAATTTGTGAAAGCAAAAACGGGTCCGTAACTCTCCGGGTTTCGGAGTTATGACCTCAGTAATATTTGGGCCCTCAATCCTCCACTTTTTTTTGTTATTTGTTTTATAACTCTTTAACTACGAAAGATACGACAAAACTCAACATTGCATAATTTAGTGAAAAAATTGTGCAACAAATTGGTGCTATTATTAATTAGTAAGAATTGTTGTGAAACTGTAAATCTTGGCTGATACCAAAATACGACTATTCTTTAAGCTAGTACGTAAGTAGGGTAACAATAATGTATTCAATTAAATACAAATATTGAAATTGAAAACCATTTATTTACATATTATATAAGTTAATTATTTTAATATTTATTTTCGGTAGGATATTTAATCAATTGTAGGGCATGCTTCGATGGATATAAGACGGATATTGTTTAGTGCAAAAGATTAGAACTATTTTCTTATGCGTTTGCACTTCTTGTTATTCAGTTGCCATGGTTACGCTAACGCCGCCTGCCGCTGCATCCGAAAAATAATGAAGTTCCCAACGTCTTGTTTTCCTTGTTCTTCGGTTCATTTCAATCGCAGATTGAAATATTACCCCAAAGCAAATATAATTAGCCAGTTAGGCATCACAAATATTTAGCCAGTTAGGCATTACAATTGATTAAATATCCTACCGAAAATAAATATTAAAATAATTAACTTATATAATATGTAAATAAATGGTTTTCAATTTCAATTTCAATATTTGTATTTAATTGAATACATTATTGTTACCCTACTTACGTACTAGCTTAAAGAATAGTCGTATTTTGGTATCAGCCAAGATTTACAGTTTCACAACAATTCTTACTAATTAATAATAGCACCAATTTGTTGCACAATTTTTTCACTAAATTATGCAATGTTGAGTTTTGTCGTATCTTTCGTAGTTAAAGAGTTATAAAACAAATAACAAAAAAAAGTGGAGGATTGAGGGCCCAAATATTACTGAGGTCATAACTCCGAAACCCGGAGAGTTACGGACCCGTTTTTGCTTTCACAAATTTTCACAAATTATTATGTAACACATAGGTTAGTAAACAGTTGCTGTAAGATAAGGGTTTTTATAAAAATTCGTTGTAAATTTTCAGGAGTGTGAGGATTGAGGGCCAATTTTAAATGAAGATATTTCGGGTACAATAGCGTTTTGTGGTAATATCTTATTTTCACAAATTTTGATTGTGAATGACTTACATTTTAGTCGTAAAGACTTTTTCTTAATGCCCTTAGTTGCCTGGTACGGGTGGGCCCTCAATCCTCTATGTGAGAATTGAGGGCCCAACTTTTTAGGTTTTTACTCCCTTAATTGACTTTCACAAATTCACATTCCAAGTTGCACAATTGTTTTGGAATGTTCACTAAATCCTAGCAAATTTTCAAAGAGATTGACGAAGTGGCCCTCAATCCTCACACACACGATTTTGCGCGAAGTTTGGCTTACGTCACATGACACGTCCCATGTTTGTTTACTATAGGCATATAAGTTATTTCATACATATTATTAGTTTTAATTGATATACAGATCATGGAAGAAGCTATAAAACCTTCATACAACTATTGTATCGTACCGAAGTGCAAAAACACTATTAAAAGTACACCAGATAAAGTGTTTTTCCCTATTCCAAGAGATGCGAAAGTAAGAAAACAATGGTGTAATATTATGAGAAGGGATAAAGTATCTCCAACGTCATGTAAATGGAAATTTTAATTTATAATATACATCAAATCATTGCGTATTTATCTAATAATTGCAAAAACTAAATAAACATAACATAATTGAGTGAACTTTAATAATATTAGGTATAAATTGTTGTGACATAGATGTAAAATAGGAGTTTTGGGGCTATTTTAAAGACAAATTGTTATGTGTAGGTTATGTTTAGGTATATTATTAACTGCTGTGTGCATTGATAATAAAAAATCTATGTTATGGACTAAAATATATCATGTAACATAATAATTATCTTGCAGCTTTCACTTCTTCCAATCGGGATTTGAAGCAAAATATGCTGTCATCATAAATGCATCTCTTTTCGGTAGATTGTCCGATTGTGCTTTGACAAAACCAGTCTTAGTCATTGTCCTAGATTCATTAAAAATCTAGATTCACTAGAAATCACCACAGGAATACAGCTTCAAACTTTAATTCCTACACTAATAAAGTGTAAAGTATACTAATCGAAATATGCAAATAAACGTCCTATTTTTTATTTACAACTGTATTCACATGAATATAAACTTACCTGTTAAACTATTTACTAAATTATTTATAAATAAATTATTATAAAACTATAAATAAAATATTTGAGCCAAATCACTGCCAACAGGGAGAGTGCCCAAGATGCTGGCAGCATTTCCGCGCTGAATGGCCAAACTTATCCTTTGGCCAAAATAAGCCCCAGCCCTTGGGTCCCCGCTGACCTCCTTCAGGTGACCAGACAAATCGTTGAAGAAGGCCATAGTGTCTGGACCCCATGGCCCCATAGTCTCTACCGCAAAAAGGCTGAAGATGTACTCAGGACCCAAATTCGAGTACTTATTCCGCTTCAGTCCTTCTGCGGCAGACGCGGCTGATCCAGCCCCAACAACAGACTTGGAAACGTGAGATGGGGCCAATGTGTCGGCACAAGTTGCGTCCCACACTAACACCATCCCACTCTTCCAAGGAACGAGTGTGCAACCGTCGGGCCTCTTACCATCGGTGCGAAGCAACCCGGACGGTTGCAGAATTGCCGAGACACGCACGCTGGCAAGAGCCCGGCGGATCATGTCATTCAATGCTGCGTGTCTGGACAAGCGACCGCCACTACGTAAGCAGGACAGGCCATGGTAACCAGACCGGTCCACCCACTCTCCACAGCAACAGCGATGTGGCTCACTGACCCTAGCACCCAACCTCAGCGCCACTGCAAGACAGAACGTGGATCTGTCTAGAAGAGTCCCTATTTTCGCTGAGGGCAACGCATTCAACCAGTACCCCGACTCCCGCCTAGCAACAGCAAGGAGACGAGCACGTTGTGACAGAGCAGGAGCAGAATTCAGCAAGTTTTGTTGAACCTGTCTGCATAACGGCTCATCCCACAACCTCTGCGAAGCAACAGAGACAGGAATACTCTGATTGGGACCGACAACAACCGACCACGCATCTTTGGCTTCTGCCAAACCTAAAATATCTATATGTCCAAACGATGGGGACATAATTCTGTTAAAAAGTTCTGTACACCCGTGGGCCGAAGACAAAAATGCGGGCAACGCGACTGCTAAAGCACTGCGGACGCCAAGGCCACCATGCCGAATGGGCAGAGAAGCCTGCGTCCAACAGCGATCATCAATAGGGCAATTTAAAATTTTGGAAAGTGTTTTTATAATTACCGAGTCGAAATCGCTAAGAAAATTACATTAGCAGAACTATACATTAATTTAGGTACAAATAAACAGTATTTAAGAATAGTGTATGCTAAATTTGGGTTTAAATCAAAAAAATTAGAAGAAGATTCATTAAATTTAGATATTTTTTCTTTTACGAAATTAGAGTAAGCTGAATCTAAAATTAGCGCTCCTAAGAGGAAAAGTGAGTCGCTGTCTATAACTTTGATATTTGGAGCTAATTTATTAAAGTCTAAAATAATTTCTTGCTGTCTAATGGTACTTAATTTTGGATTTACATAAAGTTTTCATTTGTAAAAATTTAACTGTAGACCTATGGAGCCAAAATTGTTAATTAAGGTTTCGAAATCTGAAAGTACAGTATTCACGTCTCCTCCTAGGGTGCCATCATCCAGGTACCACACGTTGAATCCTGACGCCAATGCCTCAACGTGTGGGTGTATGGCTAAACTAAATATTGCCGGTCCCAATGGGTCGCCCTGTTGACAACCAATGGTGGACATGATACAATTTTCGTTGAAATGTAATTTTGAAGGATTATTGTAACATTGAGGCAAATAACTATAGAGTTCCGGTGTTTTAGATTGAATTTGTGTTAACAAGGCGGCCCTGTCTATCGAGTTGAATGCATTCTTAACATCCACCTTCAGCAGCACATCTCCGTCCGCATGGTGGAGAAAAGCCCGAGCGGCGTGAACAGCGACCTCACAACCCCCCTTGGTTCCAAAACCTAGCTGCTTCGGTTGGAAATATCTAGAGCAATCTGCTTGTATTTTTCTGCAGCATAGTTTAGAAACCAAGCGACGGATTGTGTTGCCCACCGCAATCGGCCTCACTCCACCATCCTTCTTACGGAGAGCGCAGAGGCTCGCTCCAAACAAAACGTCCAAAACCGCATCGCACACTAGACCAGACAGCATCAGATTCACAAGCTGAGTGATCTCCTCCAAAAGCCCTCCGCCCACGTCCCCGACAGCAACACCCAAGAGATCCTTAAGATGCTAGGGTGCGAGCCCATCAAGGCCAGCTGCGGAGCCGCTCTTGAACGAAAGCACCCCGGCCAGTACCTCCCTTGCTGTCACCTCCAGTGCACGCTGCGGTCCCGGCGGAGCAGGCTTCGGCACGGCGCAGCCCGAGGAAGGCGGATGCTTCGCCCGCAGCGACGCCAGGGTCTCCGGAGTATCCGGGGCAACCGCGTCTGTGGAAAACAGAAGCTGAGATGCCCCTCGTAGGTCTCCATAACTTATTTTATTTTCAATCCCCTTATAAGATTAAGCTTTTTTTACTGTTTTTTCAATAGGAAGGTTACTGTAAAAATTGTTTGAATTGTCTTTTATATTTTGCGTTAAAGACCCGCCTTTGCTCTGATTTGAGTGCAATACCCTATAACTAAAAGTTAAAAGGTCAAACCAACTAGGTAAATCATTGTGCTCAACCACTTTTCTTACTACTGTGGTGAATGATTGTGCCACAACATGTCGAGCTCCCCTGGGAATGCGTTTTGCTATTGCAATTGATGATTTTAATGAAACAATGTAATTTGCAATATTATTTGATGATATGTTATTAGGGCTATTAGTTATGTCTGAAGTAGTGATTGGGAGAATATCTTTATGAATTTTGCCAATGTGGATCTTCAAACCGCGCCTGCCTTTGAAGAATCGTGGTGGAGCACAAACTATTTTTCTCACAAACACTATCAACACAGTATGAATACCGACGGAGATAAATCTAATGTTGTGTCATATGACGTCACATTTCGTTTCGACCAATGGTGACGCGTTTTGTAAGTTTGAATTTCCCTCTCTTATTTCCCACTTTTTATATAATATTTATGGGTGTAACTTAACTAAATAAAATAAATACCTTTTAGTTATAATGTGACGGTACAAAAGATTGGAGAAAAAATTTTTTGAGACATATTTAAATTTTATGCATATTCCCTATTGAGTTACTAAGATCTTGTTCAGAGAGTGCTAGATGTATAACAGAAAAGAATGTGCCACGATGTGATTTTTGTTTCAGATTAAGAGTAATCAGCACTCTAGATATTATCAAATGTTTTAAATTGCTTAAAAAAATAGAAAACATGTGATTTGTGGGGCTATTCGGTTAATGTTTATTCAGCCATTGTAGAACTGATTGCACCTGAGTTGAGCATTATTTTTAATTAATGTATTAGGTGCCCCTCCTCCCCGGTGCGGGCAGTTTCCTGATCAGATGAAGTACGGTAAAATTGTTCCATTATTTAAATCTAGATAGTACCACTGACCTTGCTAACTATCCTACTATCTCAATACTAAACTAAATTTTAAATCAATTACTAGTACATTTTAACTTTTATAATATTTTAAAAAGCAACAGTTTGGTCTTACAAAGGGTCAATTAACAACAAATGCTGGGGTTGATCTTATGAAACATATATTTGAGTCCTGGGAGGAAGCAAAGGATACTCTGGGTGTCATTTGCGATCTTTCTAAGGCGTTCGACTGCATGCACCTCAAAACTCTGATCATGAAGCTTAAGCATTTCGGTATAGATGATAGGGCATTAGATCTGATTGTATGTTAACTGAGAGGAAGGATCCCGAAACAGAGGGATGTGGGGTGATTTCAGAGGTGGAGCAATGGTTTAGAATAAACAATCTTGCATTTAATTGTAATAAGACTAAATGTGTAAGGTTTACTAGGAGCTAAAATACTGCCATCGTAATTAATAATGTGGCTTTAGATATTGTGGGGTCCACTGCCTTCTTGGGAGTCAGAATGGCCTCAAAATTACAGTTTAGTGAGCATATTGGTGGTCTAGCGATAAGGCTAAGTTCTGCCGCCTATGCGGTTAGAAAAATAGGTGCGGTGTGCGGTGTCTGCAGTTTCTTAGCATTTCTTCCCTGAAAGTTTTTCCTTTACGATATACCAATAGTGTTATTAGATTAAATAATATTTTCATAAGATTATCTAATCCTCAGGACAATTTTTCATGCAATAATGTTTTTTTTTAAATTTCAATAAGTGAATTTATGATCCTCATATTGAATAAAAAGCATTTCATTTTATTACAACTTTTCTGTCAGATATACCTCTCTTACGTTTCAATTTTCCAGTAATATATTTCCAGTGGTGTATGAAGCCAAAGCTATTTATGAACAGTCTCTCACTCTGTTTATGTTTTATAACCCACTGGTGCAAGAATAAATATTTTATAATTGAATTTTAGATTTTTTACTATCGCGTCGTCAACGTTTGTATACTGATGTACACAAGTACTATAACGTGCTTATGCCTACTTCTATAATAGTATTATTTATTTCGAATATTGTACTTATTAATATCTCTAAGTATTCAATTTTGTAGATCTTTTTTATCAATTAGTGTAGAAACATTTAATTATATTTATCTTACTATTCAATACGCCAATTCTAACAAACTACAATGATGACGATTTATAATAGTTTATTTTTTCAACCTGTGTTAACATATGCTATTTTTCTTTTAGAATTAATAAATTGCACTGAGGGATATGCAGTACACTGCCAAGGGGATATTCTACTTGATGAACATCAGGTGAAAGCCCTGATCGCAGGCTACAAAAGAAACGTTCTAAAAGACCATAATACGCGATGGCCCAATGCCGTAGTTTTTTATGAGGTGGATAAACGTTTTCGTAAGTCTTCTAAAGTTCTATCTAAGCAACATTTAAAACTAACTTACAAGGATGTTGGAGATACATATGCGAACTTTTTTAATTGGTAATTATTGATTTACGAAACTTTGAGTAACAGTTATTTGATTATTTACAGTTACAATTCAAATTTAAAAAGAAAATAAATAGTGGGTGTAGTTCGAGAAAATCAGGTTACAATGCAATATTTTTTCATTTTCCACGGTCGCAATAAAAAGAAAGTTAATTTTATAAACTCTTAACAGTGCTCAAAACATGGCGATCACTAAAACGGGTAAAGAGAATGATCGTAGAACAGTATGTACGTTTGTCAAGTAAACTTGTGTCTGTGAAACTGGTTTGAAATTCTAGGATTGTCCTTTTTTCTAATTTAAATCTATTTATGAACTAAATTCATTCATTTTAGATCGTCACCAGAAGCGTGATATTTTAAGTGCCATGAGGCTAATTGAGAGTGTTTCATGCGTTACGTTTATTAAACGACGACATAGATATCATAAATATCTATATATAAAGGTAAGATTTATATGGATATTAGGTACTCTTACTAAATACTTCGCAATTGTTTATGGCCCTTATCTATTTACATAGATATATATTTCCACGCCTCTACGTCTCAACGTGTAAGGTAGAAACTATCAAACGCCACCTGGAACGATCCTGACAAATCGCTCTTGCTTCACTCACACAGTTTTGGGGATGTTTTGATGATTCGTTGATATTAGGTACTCTTACTAAATACTTTGTAATAAATACTGTGTAATTGTTTTTGGCCCGCACACACACAAGAACCTCCTCGCCCTCAACCACCGTCTTGCGACCAGCATTCCCCCTCTGAATAGCCAGACTAATCCTCTGGCGAAGGAAGCTACCAGCCCTGCGATCCTCACTGGACTCTTGCAGTCGATGGGCAAGACCCCTTATGACCTAGTGGGCCGCGTCCCCCCAAGAGCCAAGAGTTTCAACGGCGAAAGGAACAAAACTATATTCACCCCCAAGTGAAGATTACTTTCGCCGCTTCAAACAAAAATACAATATTTAATGATGGTGTAAGCCAAATGCGGTGATATGTTTTCCAATAGAATTCTGCATTTTTTTCTTGAATGAAGGCGGGTAAGGATTCGTTGTTCAAAGTGGCGCCGTAAAGACAAAGCGAGTCTTTAGATAATTTTTTTATATTCGGTGCTATAAATTAACCGATAATTGAATAAAAATATAAATACCTTTATTTAACCCGACGTTTCCACCTATTTGCTTATGCCGTGATCGGAAGAAGACTGGCGTTTCAGCTAATGTCTGTCTACCCTCATAAGCACGACACACTACACTCGCACGATCCGAAGACACATCTGCAGTTACACCACGCGAATATAATCCCATGATTTCCGGTTCCCATGTTTCCGGAAGCCTAAAACCATCCTCACGATTAAGATTATTGGGATGTTTTTTTAATTTCAATGGCCTCGCGAACTGCTCTGGGATAATAATGTTGTTCTGTGGAGATGATTTGAGGTTGATATAATTCAATCCAATGGTTTGAACCAGACATCAGGTGTCCCGTAATCGCCGACTTTTGTGGTTGTTGGCCAATGCATACTGTACCGCAAACGCATTGAATTTTATAAACACCAGGGATTTGAAATGGGATAACATCCTTGCGGTCCGTAATTTACTTGCTACTTTGAATAATGATTTGAAAACGGTGTCAATCGAATACTGTGTTAAGATTGCACCTATTTTGTTCCTTATTCCTTTCACATAAGGTAGAAATCCGGTTTTCTGTGTACAATTGGATGTTTCTCCCTCTTAGGTTTCACCGTGAGTCCTTGTTTTGTAGCCATTTTTCTTCAGCACTTTTAGAATATGAGCTAGTTCTCCACTTAAATGGTCAGAGTCACACAGTTCATAGGCCCGGCTTACCAAAGTCCTCACTACAGACTGCGTGTGTCACGGGTGGTGATGTAACGTGGTGTGCAGGTACCTGTCCGTGTGTGTGGGATTCCTGTTTACAGAATGCAACAAAGTTTCATTCGATCTGATCATTATTTTCACATCTAAAAAGCCCATCGTTCGATCATATTCAACCTCAACGGTCTCTTGTAAATGTTCCATCCAGATATTGACGACTACCGGCGCCACAGCGTTGCCTATTACCACACCATCGATCTGAAGGAAATACTGGCCTTGGTACAAAAAGTAGCTTCCCTTCTAGCAGTTATCTAACAACGTGATGTATCTATCTGATACGTCTCTCTGCCTGAACTTGTCTTTTATGACTGTCAAAAGCTCATCCAATCACATAAAATGTATATAGGTAGTGAAAAAAAATTTTTTTTATTATTTTGTAACCCTCTTTTCATCCAACTGCTCCATATGCCTAAACTACCTTAACACACCTTTCTCTATTTTCGTCACTGCATACAAAACCACACAACGTTCACGGATCACACTATTCCGTACCCTATCAGATATTCTTACATTACACATTTTCCTGAGGGATCTCATCACAACCGAATTTATTATTCTTTCATGATTATTCTGACAAACCCAGCAATGATATCATCTTACATATGGTATAATATCTATCCGTTTCACCCACACATGCAGCCCACATTGTACGTGCTGCATGGTGGGATACACTGAGCCGAGAGTTAGGAGAGCCCTGGCTCCATTATCATATAGGCACGTGGTACTAGTAGGCAGGGTGCATCACACGGGTGGCCCAGTTGGGCATCTTTACAGCAGAGGTGCCGGCCTGCCCGCTTATTCCACGCCTTACGAATTCTCAACGTCATGGCTGATGAGTTGGACTTGCTATATGTATAGTCAGTTGATATATTGTATGAGGGTGTGGTAGGGTATATACATGTATGTATGAGTTTTATATGAAAAGTATATATACGCTTCACGACTTGTTTATACACACTCTCTTTTTATTGTGGCGGGGTAGTCAGAGGCTTGAGTACACATCTTCGAAATTTCGAAAGCATGTTAGGTATGAGTTACTCGAAGCCCACGTTTCACTAGATAGGCAGCACATAACGTGATAGGTAGTGATTAGAATTGCCGTATATAGGCACTGTCTATTACCTACCCCGAGGGATATGCAGGTTTCGTCGCAATATTTTTACCTTATCGTTAGCAACTGTAACTTATGTACTTAGAAGAAAACCACAAATTTAAATTTCTTTCATTGGTACATGCCAGATCGGGGATTCGAACCTAGAACCTTTCTCATAGAAGTCAGTGGTCTTACCCGCTGGGCTACAGCCGCCTTAAAATAAATAAATTTTAAATAAATAAATAATTGCTTTGAAATTAGAGGAATCGCTGTGTTAGTATGTACGGTTAACAATATTCAGTATGTTTCAGTCTCAACAAGGAGTATGTGCCGCAGAACTGGGTTATCCATACTTTAAATATTTTTCAACTATGTTCTTAGATGTTGGATGTTCTTTTGGAAATATCGTACACGAATTGTTACACATTCTGGGAATAGCTCATCAACATAGTACTTTAGACAGAGATTATTTCATACAAGTTGTTTGGGAGAATATTCAATATCGTACGTTTCTGTAATCAACTAGTATTAATTACTTAAATAATTACCCTGTGTGTCTACTAGGGTAGTTGCAGTATCTTCGATCCCAAAAGCGTTAAATCAGTTTCCGAGCATATATCAAACGTCATTTTTAAAATAGCAGGTCAAAAAAGCGAGATTTTTGAGATTTTTGAGATTTCATGTTGTATGCCTTTTGTTATGTTTTCATACATAGAATATAATAACTAAACCGTGTTATTTAGCATGCTGCTGGCTTTTTCACAAATACGTTTTATGGCGAATAATATTTGGTCTTTAAGAGAAACTCTTTTCTTCCACAGCATAATTTAAAGTTTGGATAAATTATACTAACACATGATTAATAACTAACGGGACTTATTAATCATGAGTATAAATCGCGAATCTCTTAAAATTATACTTACACGTTTGAAAATATCGTTCTACCTGGTTCCTAAAAGATTTAAATTATTTTTTAGATTCGAGATATAATTTTTATATATATGATTCAACTGATTTTGGGTTGCCGTATGATTTTGATAGCATCATGCACTATCCTTTGAATGCTTTTTCGTGGAATGGGTTGGCTACAATTGAACCTCTTGTGGTAATAAAAATATTTATTAAATTTTGCATAACTTTTATACATCATTCACATAAATTGATGCCTCTAATACACTTACGGGATAGACAGTGACTATTGAACACCATTGACCATCATGCCCATCCATAAACCTACCCATACTAGCCCTTCAGTCCTTCACGATTCCTTCATATAATAGTCGTATAAATAATGGTAGCTTTAAGAATAATCTCAAAAGGGCAGCTGATAAACCGCCCGAACGCATGACCAATGGTCATTGGCGATAATCTGCAGTTCATATTCTTACCTCTCACTGCCTTGAAAAGAACATCACTACATTTTTTTCTCTAATATGTTTTTTGTGTGCATGTGGTGTGAGGGCCACTCCGTTAATCTCTTTGAAACTTTGCTAGGATTTAGTGAACATTCAAAACACAATTGTGCAACTTGGAATCTGATTTTGTGAAAGTCAATTACGGAAGTAAAAGCCTAAAAAGTTGGCGTACCTGGCGACTTATTTAATGTAAGTCATTTACAAACAAAATTTGTGATAAAAAGATATTACCACAAAACGCTATCGTACCCAAATTATCTTCATTTAAAATTGGACCCTCAATCCTCACGCTCCTGAAAGTTTATAACGAATTTTTATAATAACCCTTTTCTTACAGCAACTGTTTACTAACCTATGTGTTACATAATGAATTGTGAATAATCGTGTAAGCAAGAACGGATCAGTACCTCTCGGTGTTTCAAAGTTATGACCTCGGTGATATGCAGGCCCTTAATCCTCCACTTTTTTTTTGGTTTTTGTTTTATAACTCTTAAACTACGAAAGATACGACAAATGTACAAATGTTGTGTACATTGTAGTTTGTACATTTAGTGAAAAAAATGTGCAACAAATTGGTGCTTTTGTAAATAAATAGGAATTGTCATGAAATTATAAATCTTGACTGATACCTAAATACGACTATTTTTAAGCTTGTACGTAAGTAGGGTGACAATAATTTATTCCATTTGTGGCGCTCTAGAGGTCGCATCATGTCGAGTTGCATCACGTCGGGTTTACCAGCAGAAGGTTGCATCATCACGTCGGGTTGCATCATCACGTCGGGTTGTATCACGTAGCGTTGTGATCACGTCGGGGTTTTTGATCACGTCGGGTTTACCAGCAGAAGGTTGCATCATCACGTCGGGGTCACCAATTGTAGGATACATTGTGTCCTACAGAAAAGAGGAAGCTTCCTACCTGGGCAGGTGTTCGTCCAGGCTAATGGCCTGAGTTGGAAATTTGTATATATCTTGTTTCCGATAAATATTTCACTTGCGCGTTCTAGGAATTGATTTGTGTGCAATTATTATATTATTATTCTTGGGGGCGTCATCTGTGGTAATTATGTTTAACTAATTGCAACCTAGGTTTACTTAGGTTTCTCTGTGTGTGTGGCGCTCTAGAGGTCGCCACACCATTAATTACAAATAATAATTTTCGGTAGGATATTTAGTCAATTGTGATGCCAAACTGGCTAAATAAGTTCGCTGGGGGATAATATTTCGATTCGAACGAACTGAAGAACAAGGTAAAGAATACATTGGGACTTCAACTTCGTTATTCTTCGGTTGCAGCGGCAGGTGGTGTTAGTGTAACCATGGCAACGGAATAACAAAAAAATACGAAAATTATATTTAGAGATCGCGCCACATAAATTGGCAGTAGCCAAACTTGGAACTAATTTTGACGTTTCCGCCATTGCGTGTTATTTTGTATGAAAGGTAAATTTAGTATTACCAGCGTTGTGTTTTTTGCTCACTCTTTGTAATTTTTATGTTTTTTAAGGGTGATTATAATAAATTGATTTCCGGAGTTTCTTGTTAGTTCTTCTCCAAGCTAGGGAGCCGCTGATCTAACCTCGGTAAAAAATATGTAAAGACAATGCTCAGTGCCATGTTTGAAATAATAGCTTTAAGAGATTCGCGATTTATACTCATGATATAAGATATAAGGGTGTAAATAAGATTGATTGCAGCTGTGGGAAATCCTACGTCGTACAGACTAAACGGTCTATTGCGGACAGAGGAACACATATCATATTGAAGGAACACATTATATATATAATACATAATAAGAAGGATAAGTCCCGTTAATTATTAATCATGTTTGAAATAGTTTAATAAACATATTTTGACTTTGATATATTAATTGGTTTTATTTGAGTTTATAGCTCTGTACCCAAAGACCGTTACAAATGAAACCTATAATGTATCGAGCCGTATGTGCTAGTTTTGGCGTGTTTACTGGTAACACTGAATTACGCGACTGTGGCGACGCCTCCAACTGCCAATTTATGTGGCGCGATCTCTAACAATATTAATTCCTTCCCATCAGCCCTGCACTTCATTCTTCATTCAATCATTCTTGCGGCATCGCCGTGCTGTTCTCAATAATGTCGCTTGTATTTCCTAATATCATAAAAAAATTTGTCACCCTATTTCTTGTTGTAAAGAACGAAAATTGAAAAATCGTTTTTATTAAAGAATTAAAATATTTTCATTTCCTTCCGATATCGAACATGTTGCACATTTTTTTCACTAAATGATACAAAGTTCTGTTTTGTCGTCTTTTTCGTAGTTTAGGAGTTATAAAATAAATAACCAAAAAAGTGGCAGATCGAGGGCCCGAACATTACCGAGGCCATAACTTCGAAACGCCGAGAGGTACTGACCCGTCCTTGCTTTCACAATTATTCACAATTTATTATGTAACACATAAGTTAGTAAACAGTTGCTGTAAGAAATGGGTTATTATGAAAATTCGTTGTAAGTTTTCAGGAGTGTGAGGATTGAGGGCCCAATTTTAAATGAAGATATTCTGAGTACGATAGCATTTTGTGGTACTTATCATCACATATTTTGATTGTAAACGACTTATATTTCGTCGTAAAGACTTTTTTCTTAGTGCCCATAGTCGCCAGGTACGGGTGGGCCCTCAATCCTCTATGGGAGAATTGAGCGCCCAACTTTTTAGGCTTTTACTCCCTTAATTGACTTTCACAAAATCAGATTCCAAGTTGCATAAGTGTTTTTTGAATGTACACTAAATCCTAGCAAATTTTCAAAGAGATAAACGGAGTGGCCCTCACACCACATGCATAAGTTTTAGTTCGTAAACGAGTGTGCACCATAAACACTATCAAAAATTAAAAACACTTCTGAAACGGCTGACATGTCTTGCAAATCTCGTTAGTCGTTCCTGATATTATTTCTATTAATATTTAAATTTAAGTTCTGTCACAATGTTATTACAACGAGAAAGTTAAGTATTTCGTGTAATTTTTTCTCTTGGAAAATATATGGTGAAAACTTTCATAATAAATTGTAAAAAGACATACGACAGTTAGGATGACACCATATTGAAAAAGAGTGACGTTAGAAGTATCTATAATCTATATGAGAAGGGGTATGAGTATTAATGAAGGGAAAATTGTCTGTCAGTATAAGGACAGATGGGGTTCCATGATCGCTGCCTACCCCTCTACAGTGGAAAGTGCGTGTTGGGATGTCTGTATGTAAATTGTATTTTTTTTCATGTTAACGTAGGTTCAACAAACATTAATATATTTATTTGTCAACAGGATATAAATAATTGGGCTCGTATTGGGCAAACGGACCATTTATCATCGTTAGATATACTAAAGATAAATAAAATGTATTGCACATACTGAATCCCAGACGATTCGATTTCCATTTACCTTAGTTCAACAAGTTGGGACTCAATTTTGTTGAATGTATGCACCAATTTTAATAAAACATTATGATTTCCATCTTATATTTTCTGATACCTGGCTCATGACACAAGAGAACGAACTTACTTAGTAAAGCTGATCATTTATTTATATATCATATTAGATCTAAGAATATACAATGGCTTGAGTGATTACCATTGTCTTATTGGATCATTGGTATATTGGTCACTCAAAGTTTGTGATTCACCAGATAAGTACGTATTACCCAACCGATAAGTAAGTTGTATGCTATCCCTTGCCGACAGTAATTATACAAAAGCAATTCAACAATTATTTATACGTAATAAATATGTAAGAGATCTCTTTAACATTATTCAAAATGGTGTGACAACAAATAAACAATCACGTACCTGCAAAATGCCATGATTATATTTTTTCTTAAATAAGCTAAGAATACAGGAATACTAAATAAAAACCTAATTGGGGCTAGAATCATAGTCATCTGAACAAAATACAGGAGTTGGTCGCAAACGACCTACTATTCTGACCTCCTCTTAAACGGACCTACTCAAACAGGTTGCGACTACCTACTCAGTTCAACAAAGTACAGTATGTAAAACAAAAACGTGTATAACGAGTCACCGTTACCAATTTCTGTTTATTAGATTTTATCAGTCTGAAATGTAGCTGTGAATGTACTAGGGACACATAACATCTCATGCGATTTGACATTGTTAAATATATTAATTTAAGTTTGTTTTACATGTACATTCTTTTCATCATATAATTTTCTTAGCTTGATAGTAAATACATATAAGTAAATGCACGATACATACTCTGTAAAAATATGTTTACCTAGCAGTAAAGGAAATAAAATACGAGGAGGAGCTTATTTCGATTTATATTCTTCCGAATTAAATTAAAAGAAATTTAAGATTTGATAAAATATATTGTTACGAACATCGCCAGGAAATTTCGATGCACAACCGCGGCATCAGTGTCGTCATGGCAACGATCAACAAAACAGCTAAAACGTTTTGGAAAATAAATTATTTTAATATTTTCTGTGTTGTCACGTCTTAAAGTCAGCGAGTACCTCCGTGTGATAACCCTCAAGTGATCCAGTTTATTTAGTGTTTGTTTCCCAAGCGCCGTTTCTGACTACAGGAACAATGGCCGCACAAAAGTTGAGTTACTCGTCCGTCACCCAAAACGTCCAATTCCCTACCAAAGAACAAGCCGTAATAGTTGATGCAATTGATGAAGTACTAATAAAAGAATACGCCTACGCCTTCAGTAAACTAATAGAACCATCACAAATTCGATACCTGAGCAGAATGTCGAACAACCGTGTATGTGTGTTCGTATCAACCAAGGAGCTAGCTGATGAGCTAGTCGACAAACATCAGTGCATAGTAATCAACAACCAAAAGCTTCCCATTAGACCACTCATATCCCGTAACAAAAGGATAATCCTCTCCAATGTGTGCCCCATTGTACCGCACCATGTAATTGAGCAAAAACTAAAGGACCTCAAGATTACTCTTGCTTCCCCCATGTCGTCACTAAGAGCAGGAATGAGTGAACCTGGATTCAGCCATATTCTCAGCTTCCGTCGCCAAGTGTACATAATCCCTGAGGACATTGAAAAGCTCCCTGACCGTATACAAGTAGAATTTGAAAATAATCTATATTGGATTTACGTAAGTACGGAAATCATAACATGTTTCATCTGTAAAAATCAAGGTCACATAGCTAGCAACTGTACGCAAAACGCTAGCCAATCTCCCGACACCAGAAGCCCTGCTCAGTTACCTCAAGAGGAGGTTCAAAGTACTAATTTCGTCTCCTTACCGTCGTTCAAACGACCCCACCCTCCAACCGACCCATCTAACAGTTCAGCCGAAGTGCCTACAGTTGAGGATGAATCCGATATGGACTCTTCGTTTAGCGAATCTTCTCAAGACAGCATAGTACGGCCTGATTCGAAAAAACCCAAGATTTCGGTTGAACAACACTTATCCACTACCGAATCAGAGGATCTAACAAAAGCCGCGCAGGGCACAGAGGGCGAACACCCCCTGGCGGTCGCTCAACTACACGAATTCCTTAACGCTACTCATGGAAGGTCCAACGTTTACAGTATTGCACTTAAGTATACCGAAAATATAGACGCATTGATAAATATGCTGCAACAAATCATTTCAAAATTATCGAGTAGACGTTTGAAAAATCGCATAAACAAGATCATAATAAAACTTAAATCGAAAATCTAATATTATCACAAATAGTAGATACATATATACAAACAGAACTGAAAACGCACTCTCACAATGGACATTAAGATAATCCAATGGAATAGCCGCAGTATTATACCAAAGAAGGTTGATCTAGAAGCGTATTTGTATCAAGAAAATATCCATATATGTATTTGCTCAGAAGCCTGGTTAACAGAAGAACATTCATGTAATATATCCGGCTATTACTGCTTCAGGAAAGACCGAGATGATGGTTACGGAGGTTTGCTAATTCTTGTAAAAAACACCATTCCCGCCAGGTACAAACATATTTCTCTTCGTTGTAGTAATAAGTTAGATGTCATATGCATTGAATTGATTAATCAATCTGCAATCAAATATGTGTTAGGAGTATATAGCCCCAGTAATGTACAGGTGAGTAAGTGTGATTTTGATGAACTGTTTAGTTTATTTAGTTGTAAGACCTTCATAGGGGGAGACTTAAACGCGCACCACTCCGCCTGGTCGTACCTCACTGACGCGAGAGGGCGCTCGCTTGCGGAAAGCTGCGCCGACCACCACTTTTCTTTCCTCAACGACGGAGGGCCCACGCGCATAGCACTCTTAGAGGGCCGAGTCGTGTGCTCTTCGCCAGACATATCTTTCGCTAGTGCTGATCTGCTACTTAACTGTACTTGGTCTATCACTAATGAAAACCTTGGTAGCGATCATTTAATAATCTGTATAAAAATTAACTCCACATTCCGTCATATTAATATTGTGAAACGTAACATAAAAAAAGCCGACTGGGAAGGCTATACGAAATTTATAGAATCTCAGTGTAATAACTTTCTTGTAAATTCAAATGTCCAAAACAGCTATGATAGGTTTATTGAAATCATTAACGACTCAGTAAATAAGTTTATTCCTCTCTATAAAATAAATAACAAACCAGACTCCAAGTTTAGTCCGAAACCTTGGTGGAACCAAGAGCTTTCCAAAATGGTAGCAGAGAGAAGGCTTGCTCTCAAGAATTTGCGGAAAAACAGAACACCAGAGAATTACGTAATTTTGAAAGAAAAAGTTATTAAAACTCGTAAATTAATCCGTCAGGCCAAGCTAAAGTCGTGGCAACAGTTTTGTGACAGTGTAAATGGTGGAACATCCAGTAGTGATATGTGGCGCAAGCTACGCTGGATAAAGGGCCGTCCTTCCAGATTAGAACCATTGACTGCGGAAAGAGCGCATGAGTTCGTCTCGAGCCTGGCGCCGGACGGTGTCGGGGCTCCCCCTATGGAGCAAACTGGCCAACATATGCACCCTGTCAGTGACTCTCAATTTACCTTATCGGAACTATGTTCCTGTTTAAAAAGTCAAGACACCTCCGCGGGATTTGATGGTATAACCTACTCCATGATCCACCATCTGCCTGCTAATGCCATCATAGTTTTGCTTAATATTTTCAATTTAATCTTTACATCCACATCCATACCACATCAATGGCGTAAAATAAAGGTAATTGCCATTCCTAAGAGAAATGACCAAGGATCAACAATTAAACTACGTCCTATTTCTCTAATAAACTGTTTATGTAAGACTTACAATAAAATGATAACTAAACGTTTAGAATACTTTTTCGAAAGCAAACAAATCTTTCCAGACTACATGATTGGTTTTCGTCGTGGTCGTTCTTGTGCAGATGGATTAGCCCGTCTTGCATTGGACATAGAGGTGAGCTTCACAAGAAAACAGTATACATTGTGTGGTTTCGCGGATATTTCGGATGCCTACAATGGGGTGTCAATTCAAGTGCTTGTAGAACGTCTTATATACCATGGCGTTAATATACTTATCTGTAAGTACATAAAAAACTTTCTTGAACATAGGCTAATTGTATACGAATTGGTGGGAGGAGAGGAGATACGGAGAGTCTGTCGCGATGGGCTGGCCCAGGGAGACCCCATGTCCCCGATCCTCTTCAACATCGTTACTTTGAGCTTCATTGGCTTGTGCACTGGCAACATGAGAGTCATTCAGTACGCGGATGATTTCGTTTTCTATTGTACTTTTAAAGAAATTAAAGACTGTTGCTCACTAATGCAAAGTACTCTTGTGAAGTTCGAGAAACTGTTATTTGATATAGGCTTACAGTTAGCCACTCACAAAACTAAACTATGTGTGTTTACCCGTAAATATCGAACACCAATCATTAGTATTACGTTAAATAATGTACCGTTAGAAATTGTTAAAGTTGTTAAATTTCTTGGAGTTTGGTTTGATTACAGATTAAGTTGGAGGAAACATATAAATGAAACTCATGAAAAATGTACTAAGTATATCAATATTTTAAGTTGTGTTAGTAGCTGTAAGTGGGGCGTCCACCCAATACATTTAAGAAGATTGTATATAGCTGTATTAAGAAGTAGATTAGAATATGGATGTGCTGTGTTTGCTAACGCCAGTCCGAACTGTCTGAAAAAGTTAGAGTTGATCCAGAATCAAAGCATGCGGATATGCGGTGGTTTCATTAAATCTTCTCCTATCCATGTTATGGAAAGTGAGCTATGTGTTGCCCCACTTAAGTTCCGATGGCAATATTTGGCAGACAGGTTTCTTTTGAAAGTATTACCAAGGAAGGGCGATCTCTTAGTTATTAGTATTATTCACTTTCAAGAAATACTGTGCTCCAGTGCTTATTATTGGAATAAAAATAGTTATCCATACATAATTAAAAGCTATAGACATCTTAAAGACCTTCCCATTAAACAGTACGATATTTGGCCTCCCTATGAACTACCTCTCTACTCCTTCCAAATTCCTTTTGAAAACATTTGTTGTCCAAGTATCCCTTCTATCAAACAAGCCAAACGTAAAGTTTCACACTTTGAACTTAAATTAGCCTGTGAAGAACATCTACAATGCAACTACTACAATTACATACAGATCTTTACCGATGGCTCGAAATCCACAGCCCACGGTGGGTGTTCTTTTTATGACTCTGAGCGTAACATGGGGGCCCAATTTCAAATTAAAAACAATGATATTCCCATAATGAGCTTTGAACTATTTGGTATCCTAGAGGCGTTATCTTATGTAAGCAGCACAGATTATTAGAATGTAGTGATTGTTTCCGACTCGCAGAGTGACCTGCACCACCTGATCTCTTGTGCAAGGGGCAATGTGGCTCGGCCAGAGGCTTTCCTCATTATTAAATGTATTTATCAATTGATACATAATGGGGTAAATATCCGCCTGCAGTGGGTTCCGTCTCATATCGGTATTGTGGGGAATGAGATTGCAGATTCGTTAGCAAGCAGAGCTCAAACCGAGGGAACGGAAATTCACGTCACCTCTTTCTACGCTGACTACCTGAGTCTTATAAAGAATAGATTTTTCGATTGCTGGAATACCCATTTTCAAATAAGATCCAAAGAATCAGGTATTTGGTATAGAACTATGGTAAATAGGCCACCAAGATATCCTTGGTTTGCCAACACTAGGCTTAGCAGGAGAGAGTTAAGCTTGTGTTTTCGTATGCGTTCTAATCACATTCCATTAAATTGTTTCCTGTTCTTAATGGGCAAGACAAGTAACCCAAAGTGTACCGTATGCAATCGACATGAAGATTTGTACCACATTTTAATGGAATGTGACAGAAATAAGCCCTTGAGGGGTGTATTGATGGAAGAATTTAAGTGTACTTATTTTCAGTTATTTTTTGTTATTCACAATATACTTAGCTCTGATTTCACTGTGGACTTTAGTAGTAGGTTTCTAAGTTATGTTATTCATTCGTTATACTTAAGAGACATAGATTTAAACCTTTAATTGTTAAATGTGCTAATTTATGAGGCCGACTTAATCTTTAGATGTAAGGCCTAAATAAAAATAGAATAAAAAAAAAAAAAAAAACCGCGGCATCGAATGATCAAATCAACAAAGGTACTAGAAGCCTATCTTTAACAAACAGTAGACGCTTAATATGCTTCGACGACTTGACGACAAAATAAACAACTCGGATGTGAATAAGCGAATGAGGGCCTTATATATATAGAGACATAACAGGTAAAGTGACTTGCACATACAATTATTAGTTTTTTATGGACTATCGTCTACACTGTCTTGTTTGTCTGCCTCTCTTTCCGGGACGAGAACTTTCCATGAACGCAAATGGGGTAAAAAAGCCTGAGCTCTAAGCGGTAAAGGAAGTTGAAGTGAATTTACGTGAGAGCAACTGAAAGCAAAGACCCAAGCGATAGAAGCGCAGGAATACCAACCCAGCGAAAGATAAGCAGTATCAGTAGTTGGTTTTAGTACAAGTGCGCGGATTGTGTGTGTGTACAAATTAAGATGATTCTCGAACTCGGATTTATTATTTCCGGATAGAACCCAAGCCCGTTACATTTGGCCTCAGAAGTGGGATTCAGAGATGCCTATCACACCGAGGGATGGAGAGAAACGCGGAGAAGAATCTGATTATAGCAACGCCGACAGGATGACGAAGTAAGGTCACCAGTCACGTCCCTGGCGCCAACTGAAGGTGACCCCAGAGGCACCGAGTCGTCCGCCTCTATATCAGTGGCTACTTCTGACCCATCACTCCTGCAGCCAGAATTTACGAAGGACGTCAAGGAGGAGCAATTCGCGAAATCTTTCAGATCTTTCGATGGTCTTACACACTAACCCGGCAATGTATGAAGACCATAATTTCAAGTTAGAGGCCATATGTGAAAAGCAGATTGCCATGTTAGAGGCCGTGAGTGAAGACGAGAACCCAAGGCTTGACAGCATAAGAGTATACCAAAAGATGATTCTAGATGCTGCAAAAGGCATTAGTGGCACGAAATATAAGCTCAGAGACGATGTTGATCAGGTGCAACGACGGGTCACATCATAGGTATGGACGTAGGCGCTGTCAAAACGGACCTAGTAGATGCAAGAAAGGGTTGAAACAGACATCACCGCAATACATAGATGGGTCCAGCGACTGGAAACTAGAGCCCTAACAGGTCACACTACATGCAGATTACATGGACCCCGTGTGAAAGTACCACCAAATGAGGGTACCACATCTTGGACTGCGTATCAGCAACAGTTCCAGACTGTGGCTTCGTCCAATGGATGGGCAGACAAAAAAATACATGATGGCCCTTACGGTGGCAGGAAGGGCCGGAGTCCAGGTGTGGTAAGAAACATTTGGAAAATCCTTTCCGGGCTCAATTGAAGGACCAAGGCCAAGAAATGGGATACATCCAACGGCAGAGACTACCACTGATCAAGGTTCTGCGGGAGATACATGACGGTGTGTCTGGTGAACACCTAGGAGTATTGCGAACACTAAAGAAGATTCGAGAACGATTTTATTGGCTGAACTGCCGAGAAGACGTCCAGGAATGTTGTCGCAAATGAACTGTTTGCGCTAGCGTCAAAAGTACCCAGACGAGGAGCAGCGTTAACTTAAGGTTATACAATATTGAAGCGCCTACGGAACGTATTGCAGTCGACGTAGCTGGACTGTTTCCTGTTGGTGAGTCCGGAAACAAGTATTTTACGGTGGTAATTGACTACTTCACTAAGTGGCCAGACGTGTTTGCCGTCCCAAATGAAGAAGCTACAACAGTAGCAAGCAAGATTAATAACTAACGGGACTTATCGCGTATCGCGTGTTTTATATAATAAAGTTACCTTTATTTAACCCGACGTTACGGCTACGTTGCAGCAGCCATGGTCACGGGCAGACTGTCGATGCATATTTCTTCGCCTCCACCGCAGCGCCCTGTCAGATTCTTCTCCGACTACCCTCACTGTTACGTTTTTTTTTAATAGCACGCGACCTACACACTACACTTACAGTATCTTGTGGCTTTACACGATCATGCTGAGCCGAATGACGATCTATTACGGTATTCCACGCCGAAGACAGTTTGTAACCCCCTTCACGATTGAATGTATTGTGCATTTTAATGAAACGGCGGGTTAATAAAGGTAACTTTATTATATAAAAACACGCGATACGCGATAAGTCCCGTTAGTTATTAATCATGAGTATAAATCGCGAATCTCTTAAAACTATAATTAAATGAATATCGAATATATAATTAAATAATTCGACGTAGCTCTGTTGTTTGAGGCTTGGCTCTGTATCAGTGGGTACAGGGTTCAAATCCCGTTTGAGCATGTACCAATGGAAATGAAGTTTAATGAATTTCTATGTACATTTTCGTAATAAAAACACATTTACGAAATGCGTTGAATTATACGGTGAGGGAAAACATCGTGAGGAAACCTACCTGTTCGTCGAACAGGTAATAGTGCTTGTAAATGGCGACATGGGTGACCACCTGTCACATTGAGTACTGACTATCTGGTTAACACGTGGGTTCGAGGTGACCATAGAATTACTATCTTCGCAATTGCGGAGATGGACACCTGAACCTCTGACTACCCCGCAAGGGTTAATGGTCGTGAATGCGTTTGTTGTTTTTTTGTTTTGAATATCAATTAAGACTCGTATTTAATAGAAGTAGTTTTTTGTAATATTGAAAAATTACATGGAATGGCATAAGAATCAACACACGAATTTGAAATGGGGTTGAGTTTAGGTTTAGTAAGGTCTTTGAAAGAAAAATAAAGTATAAGGATGTACATTGTTTTATCATTATTAAGTGATAGAGAATTTTATCTTAGCCATTTTGTAATTAAGTTGTATCCACCTTGAGCAGCGTGATGAGTTTTAACGCAAAATTTATCAGAAAAGACGATGGCTGTGTCATCAGCATACATAAATATTCTATCATGTGGGAGGTATAGTTCAGCCATTGATGTAAATAAGGAACAAAGTTGGCTCCAGAATACTACCTTTAGGTACACCATAGGTGATAGGAAGATCACAACTGATGGAATTTCCAATTTTAACACATTGGATTCTATTTGAGAGATAGTATTTTAAAAGTTTTAGCTGAACACCCCGAATACCGACTCTTTTCCAGTTTACATAACAAAGTGGATTTGGCAGCTCTGCAACCGTATTAAGCGCTACTTAGATACTTTGTTTTTTCTAAAAATCATACCAGTCTCTTATTAATTAAACGTCCTAAAAGTTCTGGATGGCAGAATAGAAAAAGAACGATAATTGTCAACACAATCTTCTTCACCAGACTTAAATATCGGAATAATTATTGCTTTCTTTAATATATTGGGGAAAATTTCTTGCGAAACACTTTTATTTAGGACAAGTACAAGTGGAGGAATTAAAAAATAAGAAAACTTTTTCAAGACTGTATTAGGTATGATATCCCATCCGACTGTTGAACCATCTTTCAGATTATGTATAAAAGAGTAAAGTTCATGTTCATCAGTACTCTCCTGGGCAAACGAATTAATAGGAGACACCACATTACCAAACCTGGAGGAAATTGAATCTGGGGACGAATCCGAAACGCTCGAGGATACAGAAAGATCAATTTTAATAATATTATCTAAAGAATGTTGCGTTGTAATTATAGAGGAGGGGGATGTTTTATTTTTATTTGTATATGTAATAGTCCTAATAGCAGACCACAGCTTTTTACTATTACTACCGGCTTGATCTAGGATACTATTTTCATATTTTTGTTTTTCTGTTTTAATCAAGTTGTTACAGTAATTACGATATCGTGTGTATGTTATATTTAGAATCTCATTATTCGGCGCAGATCTTAATGCCTTATGGAAAGAATCTTTGTTTCGTATGCATTTTACGAGTATTAAACCAGGTGTAATCCACGGTTTAATTGGTTTTGTACGTCTAGAAAAATTTTTACTCTTAGTAATTTTAATTATTGTGTTTTGTAAGGACGTGACAAATGATCCCATTGCATAGTTCGGGTCCGATAAGTGTGAGATACTAAGGAAATCGATTTTCATAGCCTAGAAAATTGTAATTTATATATTTGAATGTACATGAAGATGAGGTTTTTTGTTTATTATACTTTAATGCTATTAAAGTGGCTTAATGGTCAGTTTAGCACAAGGGTATTCGATTCATTATCTGACTTTAGGATAGTATGATCACATGCAGCTTATGTTTGTTCCTAGTATCAATTTTATGAACATCACAGTTTCTTCTAAAAATATTTATATTTTTATGTATATAAATGACACACTCATAATTATATGTACTGAGCAACAACCGTCAAAATATCAATTTCTGTCTCTCTGGGGTCAATTGACTCTCTGGGGCCCATTCTGTAAATGCAGCAAACAGCCCTCTTCTGCAAAACGAATATTGTGTCTATGTCAGCAGCACCACCCCACAGCAAGATGCCATAAGACATAATGCTATGAAAGTAGCTGAAATAAAAAACCCTAGCCGTGTACTCGTCCGTATATATAGGAGTATTGCGAACACTGAAGAAGATTCGAGAACGATTTTATTGGCTGAACTGCCGACAAGACGTCCAGGAATGTTGTCGCAAATGAACTGTTTGCGCTAGCGTCAAAAGTACCCAGACGAGGAGCAGCGTTAACTTAAGGTTATACAATATTGAAGCGCCTACGGAACGTATTGCAGTCGACGTAGCTGGACTGTTTCCTGTTGGTGAGTCCGGAAACAAGTATTTTACGGTGGTAATTGACTACTTCACTAAGTGGCCAGAAGTGTTCGCCATCCCAAATGAAGAAGCTACAACAGTAACAAGCAAGTTGGTTGACGAAGTGATATGCCGTTTTAGAGGTCCTTGGAAAATTCACACCAATGAGGGAATTTCGAATCCCAAGAATTTCAGGATGTGTGTCGATTTATGGGTATACACAAAACTAGGACCACGGCTTATTACCCTTAGTCCGATGAAATTGTTCAACGATTAAAAACCCTTTTTGCGCCATTTTTCTGATTTTTATCAACTTTATAATAATAATAATAAATATTTATTGATAAAACGATAGCGCTAAAATACATTCTACTTCTGCTCCTGAACTAAGTTTATATAAACCTGTGTTTAAGAACACGGTTTTCTGACGTCCTGTACAACTAAGTTGCTAAAAATATGGTCTGGAAAGTGTGAAAGTCCTCTCTGTGAATGTTAGAGGGTGTGTTTGATGGAATAATTGCAATACTGAGAGCAAAAAAGGAATTCACATTAATATTTTTAAATATTTAAATGTACTAATATGAGAGAACCACACATATCAGTAATCAATAAATATTATTTAATTACTAAAAGTAATTTTTCTGTGTCACTGTATGAAAGTTTCATAAGATTATAATTATTTATTATATGTTTACATTGATATCTTTTAAGTGTGTATAAATGAAGTGACCTGGTCATGCTATTATATAGAAATTTACTCAAAATACAAAAAAAAATATTGGTAAAAGGGAGTCTAAATTTATTCGAAGTGGTACAAATAATATATTTACGTCTCTTTAGCAATATTGATTTATCGTTTGATAATAGGCCACTTTGCTTCAACATAGTTCTAGATATAAAAATCTGTCTAACTGTTAATATTTTACATTTCTTCGTACACTAAGTCGGTGGGGAAGTACATAGGTAGAAAGAAACAAACCTTAAGGATTGTGCGACTTCCAGTATATAGTAGCATGGTAGCACAGTACCTACATTCAATCGTGAAGGGGGTTACAAACTGTCTTCGGCGTAGAATAACGTAATAGATCACCATTCGGCTTAGCATGATCGTGTGAAGCCACAAGATACTGTGAGTGTAGTGTGTAGGTCACGTGTTATTAAAAAAAACGTAGCAGTGAGGGTAGTCGGAGAAGAATCTGACAGGGCGCTGCGGTGGAGGCGAAGAAATATGCATCGACAGTCTGCCCGTGACCATGGCTGCTGCAACGTAGCCGAAACTTCGGGTTAATAAAGGTAACTTTATTATATAAAAACACGCGATACGCGATAAGTCCCGTTAGTTATTAATCATGAGTATAAATCGCGAATCTCTTAAAACTATAATTAAATGAATATCAATTAAGACTCCTATTTAATAGAAGTAGTTTTTTGTAATATTGAAATTGTAATATTGAATGGCATAAGAATCAACACACGAATTTGAAATGGGGTTGAGTTTAGGTTTAGTAAGGTCTTTGAAAGAAAAATAAAGTATAAGGATGTACATTGTTTTATCATTATTAAGTGATAGAGAATTTTATCTTAGCCATTTTGTAATTAGGTTGTATCCACCTTGAGCAGCGTGATGAGTTTTAACGCAAAATTTATCTGAAAAGACGATGGCTGTGTCATCAGCATACATAAATATTCTATCATGTGGGAGGTATAGTTCAGCCATTGATGTAAATAAGGAACAAAGTTGGCTCCAGAATACTACCTTTAGGTACACCATAGGTGATAGGAAGATCACAACTGATGGAATTTCCAATTTTAAACCATTGGATTCTATTTGAGAGATAGTATTTTAAAAGTTTTAGCTGAACACCCCGAATACCGACTCTTTCCAGTTTACATAACAAAATGGATTTGGCAGCTCTGCAACCGTATTAAGCGCTACTTAGATACTTTGTTTTTTCTAAAAATCATACCAGTCTCTTATTAATTAAACGTCCTAAAAGTTCTGGATGGCAGAATAGAAAAAGAACGATAATTGTCAACACAATCTTCTTCACCAGACTTAAATATCGGAATAAATATTGCTTTCTTTAATATATTGGGGAAAATTCCTTGCGAAACACTTTTATTTAGGACAAGTACAAGTGGAGGAATTAAAAAATAAGAAAACTTTTTCAAGACTGTATTAGGTATGATATCCCATCCGACTGTTGAACCATCTTTCAGATTATGTATAAAGGAGTAAAGTTCATGTTCATCAGTACTCTCCTGGGCAAACGAATTAATAGGAGACACCACATTACCAAACCTGGAGGAAATTGAATCTGGGGACGAATCCGAAACGCTCGAGGATACAGAAAGATCAATTTTAATAATATTATCTAAAGAATGTTGCATTGTAATTAAAGAGGAGGGGGATGTTTTATTTTTATTTGTATATGTAATAGTCCTAATAGCAGACCACAGCTTTTTACTATTACTACCGGCTTGATCTAGGACACTATTTTCATATTTTTGTTTTTCTGTTTTAATCAAGTTGTTACAGTAATTACGATATCGTGTGTATGTTATATTTAGAATCTCATTATTCGGCGCAGATCTTAATGCCTTATGGAAAGAATCTTTGTTTCGTATGCATTTTACGAGTATTAAACCAGGTGTAATCCACGGTTTAATTGGTTTTGTACGTCTAGAAAAATTTTTACTCTTAGTAATTTTAATTATTGTGTTTTGTAAGGACGTGACAAATGATCCCATTGCATAGTTCGGGTCCGATAAGTGTGAGATACTAAGGAAATCGATTTTCATAGCCTAGAAAATTGTATTTTTTATATTTGAAAGTACATGAAGATGAGGTTTTTTGTTTATTATACTTTAATGCTATTAAAGTGGCTTAATGGTCAGTTTAGCACAAGGGTATTCGATTCATTATCTGACTTTAGGATAGTATGATCTAAACAAGTTAAGTATAATTTTTTTTTATTATTTAGCTTACCAGCTAAGTGTGGGTACAAGTTAATGATATGCGCATATAGATAAATACAGGTCACTTTTGGTATTAAAATTATTAATATCTATGTTTAAATCGCCAATTAATAGTATGGTTTTACAATCAGTATAACATTTAAGTATATCATTAAGTGAATTAATAAAATTATCCAGGTTAGTAAAAAATGTTGGCCTAGAGATAGTTACAATAACCGTATCTCCAAGTTGGAGAACCAGACAATTACAGTCCTTAGTGGTCGGTTCTACTATAGAAAAATCTAGGTTATTTTTGTAAAATGCTACGACTCCGCCATTCTGATTAACAGGATTAGAAGAGGCACGGTGTCTGTAGCCATTCATTACCGGCACAGTTGAACTATGAGCCAACCAACATTCTGTAAGAATAATAACATCACTGTTTATTTTATTCTTTCTAGTAAAAGAACAAAAGAACAAATTCTTAGAGATAATGAATAAAGTCAAAGTCAAATGTTTTTATTTAACATAAGTACAAGTACAGTACATTCATTGAAAGAAAAAACATTTGCCTGACACTGGTTGTCTCTTAGCATGAAAATTCTACCGTTGGTTTGGAAGCCCTGGCTCACAGAAGAACCAACAAGAAACTCCGGCTTTCACGATTTTTTGCCCAGTGCCAGAAGATTTCTTGACCTTTTGAAGCCTCGAGGGCGCCACATGCAGCTTATGTTTGTTCCTAGTATCAATTTTATGAACATCACAGTTTCTTCTAAAAATATTTATATTTTTATGTATATAAATGACACACTCATAATTATATGTACTGAGCAACAACCGTCAAAATATCAATTTCTGTCTCTCTGGGGTCAAGTGACTCTCTGGGGCCCATTCTGTAAATGCAGCAAACAGCCCTCTTCTGCAAAACGAATATTGTGTCTATGTCAGCAGCACCACCCCACAGCAAGATGCCATAAGACATAATGCTATGAAAGTAGCTGAAATAAAAAACCCTAGCCGTGTACTCGTCCGTATATTCCCTTATCCGTTTAACAGCATAATATGCCGCGGAACTTAGTTTTTTTAGATAAAACAAGAATGTGGTCTCCCCACTCCAGCTTTGAGTCCAAAGTTATCCCCAAGAAGACAGTAGTATTTATTTTATCTATTTTCTCATTATTTGTTATTAAATTGGTTTCGACACTACTAACGTTTGGCAAAGTAAATTTAATACATTTAGTTTTGTTATTGTTAAAAACTAAATTGTTATATTGAAACCCTTGAACTACATCTCTTATCACCGAGTTTATTGCTTGCGACTCATCAATCTTCCTGCTAATTTTAAAGATTAGGGATGTATCATCAGCAGAAAGCACCATCCTGCACCTATCTTTAGTAACAAAAGATAAGTCATTTATGTACAATGAGAAAAGAATTGAATCTAATATTGAGCCTTGTGGCACCCCCATCTGGACTGAACAACCCGATGACTGCTTCGCGCCAATAGTTACTTTTTGTACTCTATTACTTAAATATGATTTTATTACATTTAGTGAATTATTTTCAACTTCATAATACTCTAATTTTCTTATTATTATATCATGCCTAACACAATCGAACGCTTTAGAAAGATCACAGAAGATACCAAATGCATTCTGTGACCGTTCCCAGGCATCAAAAATCCTTTGTATTAGTTCTACACTAGCATCAGTGGTGGACAAACCTCTTGTGAAGCCAAATTGTTTACAACATAGCGGTCCGTCTAAATTAAAATGGTACAACATCTGATTCAACAAGATTTTCTCGAAAACTTTACTTAATGCTGGTAGCATAGATATCGAACGGTAATTAGATGGGTCCAAGGTACTACCAGACTTATATATCGGTGTTACTCTATTTAGTTTCATGAAATTAGATTCTATTGAGGCATTAAAAACCGATGCCAGGTAATCACTAATCATTTTGACCGAGTGTCCAAATAGATCAACAGTTTATTTCTTACTAAGAGTTTTGAATGTTATTGAGGAATGAGTTGTAGAAGTAAAACGGAACTCACCATCACAAAACGGGGCTAACAACGCCAGCAGATCGCAAGCCTTGTCAGTGCAACTGTTTAGTTAGCTGGATGTCATCCAAGGAATCTCCAAAATATTTTTGAAAACATGAAGCAACATCTACTTTGCCAAATACAGTTTTATTATTAAGTTTAAGCTTTACATTATTTTGATTATAAGTTTTAACTCTACCAGTTTCAGATCTAATGACATGACGTTTCCTTGATTTGTATTACAGCGACTTATCCTGAACGTTTTTGAATATCCTTGAATACAATTTGACACAGTTCTTCAAAGATTTATAAAATTTTGTTGTTTTTGCTTCATACATTTGATACAATTTTGTCCTACTAACATGCATACTCGGCGTTGCCCAATCATTAAATCTTTTCCTTGAGTTCATATTTAAAGCTTTTTGAATAAAAACAGATTTATGCTCCACATTAATTACATCAAAAACTGTTTGGAACATTTTGTTGGGACAGCTACTATACTATATTAAACAATCTTAATTTGTTCTCTAAAATCCTCCAGACGCCATTCAGTTACCGAAATACAAGTTATAAGCTGAGAGTTAATAGAATATATATTTTTGTTAAATGAAGCTAACAGGGCACTGTGATCAGACCTCAAAACATTTATAATTTTGCTGCTGTTTGGGTTCTCATTACTGAAAATGTTATCAATACAAGTAGCAGAATGGCCGGTCACCCTTGTTGAGCTTTCAAATATTCTTTTCAACCCAAAAGAACAAAATTAATTTAGAAGTCTAGTAACCCGTGTCGACGACTCCAAAATATCAACATTGAAATCACCACAAATGATCATCATTATCACCAGAAGACTCTCCTCTAGCTACAGCCTGTCGCATATATGTTCAGAAGAGTTCTGCGACTCTGTGCCAAGCTAATCGATGTTACGTGGAGTCACGTCGACATCCGCGAGTTCCACCCTGCCCGTACAAGTACATCCGTTTAGAAAATATTGCAATATCTCTCTACTAATGACCAATATGCATATGGAGGAGGTGTTTCTTAAGCTTCTTCAGAAACACAAGCGCCTGATTGTGTGTGGTAACTTCAATGTTAATGTTCTGTAGGACACTATATTATGTATACATTTTCTAATTTTATTGTACTGGAATCACAAGCACCTCCTCTAGCTGTATTGACAATATATTTTTAAATTACAGACTATCAGATTTTTTCTCGAAAATTCCTATCTCAATAATAGGGAATATGCATGATTTTTTTGATTTTTCATGTTTTTTTTATATCTTAAATTAATCATTTACACCTTTATAACTTAGAAAAAAATATAAATAGTCTTGGAAATATTCAAATTATTTGTCAAAATACAATTTAAAACTTTGAATAATTTTGAGCCGCTCAAACGCTGCCATTTTGCGCGAAGTTTGGCTTACGTCACATGACACGTCCCATGTTTGTTTACTATAGGCATATAAGTTATTTCATACATATTATTAGTTTTAATTGATATACAGATCATGGAAGAAGCTATAAAACCTTCATACAAGTATTGTATCGTACCGAAGTGCAAAAACACTATTAAAAGTACACCAGATAAAGTGTTTTTCCTTATTCCAAGAGATGCGAAAGTAAGAAAACAATGGGTGTAATATTATGAGAAGGGATAAAGTATCTCCAACGTCATGTAAATGGAAATTTTAATTTATAATATACATCAAATCATTGCGTATTTATCTAATAATTGCAAAAAGTAAATAAACATAACATAATTGAGTGAACTTTAATAATATTAGGTATAAATTGTTGTGACATAGATGTAAAATAGGAGTTTTGGAGCTATTTTAAAGACAAATTGTTATGTGAAGGTTATGTTTAGGTATATAATAAACTGCTGTGTGCATTGATAATAAAAAATCTATGTTATGGACTAAAATATATCCTGTAACATAATAATTATCTTGCAGCTTTCACTCCTTCCAATCGGGATTTGAAGCAAAAATATGCTGTCATCACAAATGCTTCTATTTTCGGTAGATTGTCCGATTGTGCTTTGACAAAACCAGTCTTAGTCATTGTCCTAGATTCATTAAAAAATCTAGATTCACTAGAAATCACCACAGGAATACAGCTTCAAACTTTAATTCCTACACTAATAAAGTGTAAAGTATACTAATCGAAATATGCAAATAAACGTCCTATTTTTTGTTTACAACTGTATTCACATGAATATAAACTTACCTGTTAAACTATTTACTAAATTATTTATAAATAAATTATTATAAAACTATAAATAAAATATTTGAGCCAAATCACTGCCAACAGGGAGAGTGCCCAAGATGCTAGCAGCATTTCCGCGCTGAATGGCCAAACTTATCCTTTGGCCAAAATAAGCCCCAGCCCTTGGGTCCCCGCTGACCTCCTTCAGGTGACCAGACAAATCGTTGAAGAAGGCCATAGTGTCTGGACCCCATGGCCCCATAGTCTCTACCGCAAAAAAGGCTGAAAATGTACTCAGGACCCAAATTCGAGTACTTATTCCGCTTCAGTCCTTCTGCGACAGACGCGGCTGATCCAGCCCCAACAACAGACTTAGAAACGTGAGATGGGGCCAATGTGTCGGCACAAGTTGCGTCCCACACTAACACCATCCCACTCTTCCAAGGAACGAGTGTGCAACCGTCGGGCCTCTTACCATCGGTGCGAAGCAACCCGGACGGTTGCAGAATTGCCGAGACACGCACGCTGGCAAGAGCCCGGCGGATCATGTCATTCAATGCTGCGTGTCTGGACAAGCGACCGCCACTACGTAAGCAGGACAGGCCATGGTAACCAGACCGGTCCACCCACTCTCCACAGCAACAGCGATGTGGCTCACTGACCCTAGCACCCAACCTCAGCGCCACTGCAAGACAGAACGTAGATCTGTCTAGAAGAGTCCCTATTTTCGCTGAGGGCAACGCATTCAACCAGTACCCCGACTCCCGCCTAGCAACAGCAAGGAGACGAGCACGTTGTGACAGAGCAGGAGCAGAATTCAGCAAGTTTTGTTGAACCTGTCTGCACAACGGCTCATCCCACAACCTCTGCGAAGCAACAGAGACAGGAATACTCTGATTGGGACCGACAACAACCGACCACGCATCTTTGGCTTCTGCCAAACCTAAAATATCTAAACCTAAAATATAAATATATGTCCAAACGACGGGGACATAATTCTGTTAAAAAGTTCTGAACACCCGTGGGCCGAAGACAAAAATGCGGGCAACGCGACTGCTAAAGCACTGCGGACGCCAAGGCCACCATGCCGAATGGGCAGAGAAGCCTGCATCCAACAGCGATCATCAATAGGGCAATTTAAAATTTTGGAAGTGTTTTTTATAATTACTGAGTCGAAATCGCTAAGAAAATTACATTAGCAGAACTATAACATTAATTTAGGTACAAATAAACAGTATTTAAGAATAGTGTATGCTAAATTTGGGTTTAAATCAAAAAAATTAGAAGAAGATTCATTAAATTTAGATATTTTTTCTTTTACGAAATTAGAGTAAGCTGAATCTAAAATTAGCGCTCCTAAGAGGAAAAGTGAGTCACTGTCTATAACTTTGATATTTGGAGCTAATTTATTAAAGTCTAAAATAATTTCTTGCTGTCTAATGGTACTTAATTTTGGATTTACATAAAGTTCACATTTGTCAAAATTTAACTGTAGACCTATGGAGCCAAAATTGTTAATTAAGGTTTCGAAATCTGAAAGTACAGTATTCACGTCTCCTCCTAGGGTGCCATCATCCAGGTACCACACGTTGAATCCTGACGCCAATGCCTCAACGTGTGGGTGTATGGCTAAACTAAATATTGCCGGTGCCAATGGGTCGCCCTGTTGACAACCAATGGTGGACATGATACAATTTTCGTTGAAATGTAATTTTGAAGGATTATTGTAACATTGATGCAAATAACTATAGAGTTCCGGTGTTTTAGATTTTTTGTGTTAACAAGGCGGCCCTGTCTATCGAGTTGAATGCATTCTTAACATCCACCTTCAGCAGCACATCTCCGTCCGCATGGTGGAGAAAAGCCCGAGCGGCGTGAACAGCGACCTCACAACCCCCCTTGGTTCCAAAATCTAGCTGCTTCGGTTGGAAATATCTAGAGCAATCTGCTTGTATTTTTCTGCAGCATAGTTTAGAAACCAAGCGACGGATTGTGTTGCCCACCGCAATCGGCCTCACTCCACCATCCTTCTTACGGAGAGCGCAGGAGGCTCGCTCCAAACAAAACGTCCAAAACCGCATCGCACACTAGACCAGACAGCATCAGATTCA